>JAOVVG010000044.1:22336678-22351890 GCA_028566375.1 Leptodoras nelsoni | reverse complement strand
ATAGATAGATAGATAGATAGATAGATAGATAGATAGATAGATTTCATTATCCTGTCCCACTATAAAAACATGACATACAAAATCAGATATTTTTCATCAATGCATTCTATGTATGAAATATGCAAACTCTCTATTGTTGTTGGAAAATTAACCTGTAGTATTAATACACAACATATGGCGATAAACACTGGGATATACAAATAGTAGTTATTTCATTCAGTATCAAAATGCCAAAATGTGCATTTCTGCACATTTGTGTCCAACGATACAATTGAATGATCACAAGCTATTATATGGTCAAACAAAATGTTTAGCCAAGTATTACTTTAAATTTACACATTCAGTATTTAATTTACTGTTGTTCCCTCATTTTTGTCAGCTACTTACTTGTCTCAACAATAAGATGGGTTCCAGAGCCAAAGTAGATTCTTTGGGCTCCAGAGTCAGTCACACACTGTTAATTGTCTAAGCAAAAATTCTCTAGTCTAAAGCAGTATTTTGATCAATTTTGTTAGATATAGAAATTCTTCTATAGAAATTCTTCTAGAAATTCTTTTATTATCATTTTTTGTGCATTATATTATGTGGATAGTACATTTCCAACATCATGTGCACCTTGTAAAGTTACGAATTACAAACTAAGGTTTGTTCTACCACTTAACTATGATTTTTGTGCTACTGCCCTTCAGAAAAACCCAGTCTTCAAATTCTAGAATAATATCTCAATGACAAACTATACTATAAAAATGCTTTTTGATGTTGCACACTTACTTTTCTCAACAATCAGCTTGACTCCTGAGCCAAAGTAGAGTTTAAATCCTCCACCATCAGTCACACAGTGTTCTGGCCCTGACTATTAATTCTATATATCATTTTCATGATTTTGATCATGTATTTTAGGTGTATTTCATCAAATGTTATTTTAATAATTGTGTATATAGCATGCATGTAGATTCATGCCATATCCAAACACTTTCCTTTAATTAAAAATGCAGAATTTTTTTATCCTGTCCCACTACTGAAATATAACAATCAAAATCAGATATTTTTCATTAATCCATTCTATGTACGAAATACACAAACTCTCTATTGTTGTTGGATAATTAACCTGTAATATTAATACAAACCTTTGTAACAACTATTTCCCCGATTTTATTAAGCACTTAAAAATTTACATTTAAATTTACTGTTGCTCCCTCATTTTTGTTAGCTACTTACTTGTCTCAACAATAAGTTGGGTTCCAGAGCCAAAGTAGATTCTCTGGGCTCCAGATTGAGTCACACACTGTTAAGTCCCTAAGCAACAATTCTCTAGTCTAAAGCAGTTCTCTAGATCAAGTTTGTTAGAAATAGAAATATTAAAAGAAATCACATTCTTTTATTCTACTTTTTAGTGCATTACATTATGTGGATAGTACATTTGCAATATCATGTGCCAGTAGTAACACTAATTTAATGTCAGTACAGTTACCCCAACACCTTGTAAGTTAAGATTTACAAACTAAGGTTTGTTCTACCACTTAACTATGCTTTTTGTGCTACAGTCCTTCAGAAAAACTCGTCAAATTCTAGACTAATATCTCAATGACAAATTAAACTATAAAAATACCTTTTGATATTGCACACTTACTTTTCTCAACAATCAGCTTGATTCCTGAGCCAAAGTAGAGTTTATATCCTCCATCAGTCACACAGTGTTCAAGCCCTGACCATTAATTCTAGATATCATTTTCATGAGCTATATGTATTTTAGATGTATTTCATCATATTGTATTTTAATAATTGTGTGAATAACATGTTTTTAACTAAAACTGTGCAATTTTATTATGGGCCACTACTGAAATACAACATACAAAATCAGATATTTTTCATCAATCCGTTCTATGTATGAAATACACAAACCTTCTATGGTTGTTGCATAATTAACCTGTAATACTAATACAAAACAAATGCTGATAAACATTGGGGTATAAGATCACATAGTTGTAGCATTCATTGCATCAAAATACTGATGGGTTATTACCAAAATGTACCATTTATATTTAATATTTTTCACTTTTGCTCAAAAATATGGCTTTTCTGCACATTTGTTTTCATTGATACAACTGGACTTTCACTAGTTTTTATATATGGTCAAATAAAATGCTTTGTTTCAAGTATTAATTTAAATGTATTTGCTTCTAGTTAGAATCCAATAATCATTGTCAGGCTGCAGTAAAGCTTAATAAATAAAACTTACTTGTTTCAATGATTAATGTTGTGCCTTTGCCAAAGCTGAGCTTATTAATTCCAGTTCCAGTAGTCACACAGTTTAAAATCCAGCAAGAAAAAGCTTCAAAGGTTGCATCATATTGTTTCAAGTACTAATAATGTATTTTTAAGGCCATAATTCTCAAAGTGGGAAAGGGAAAGCTGATAGGTCTGTTTTTTTCTATATTATAATAGTAGTAGGAATCACAACCCTTAATCAAAACTAATATATTTATAATAATCAGTTCAATTCTGTTCGTACTGAGGGGCTATGTAAATGATTTTACAGGTAAATTGATCCTTGGCTAAAAAGTAAGAACACTGCATTAAAGTACATCTTGTATATTATTATCACCAATGCAACCTAGATTATAAATAAATAAAAATAATAACTTTTTTAGAATGCTATTTGGTTTCTGGGTACTTACTTTTCTCAACAGTCAATTTGATTCCTGAGCCAAAGTAGAGTTTTGTGCCTCCACTATCAGTCACACAGTGAACTGATCCTGATCAATAATTCTATGGATATGGTTTTCATTATATATCCCTGACATTTTCTGATGTGGATTATAATCGTATTCGCTAACTAAAAACACATACGAAATTGGATATTTTCCATTCAGCCATTGTATGTAAGGAAAGCGCAAACTAACTCTTATTGCTGGATAATCCAAGTGCATGTTGATTAGAATTGGGGTATAAAATTCATTAATTATTATCGAGCACACAGTTAGCAATTTACCATTATGACATTATTTAAGTCCTAACAAAATGTGTTGCTTGTGTCTTAGAAGTTAGTTTTTTTAGTTTTTATTAAAACTTTGAGTAGCATTTATGGGCAAAAACCTTTCTGAAATGAAAGATTCTTCATAAAACATTGTTTTCATGTTATTCTCAATGAAGCCTATATCATTTAACAATAAAATGGCTGCTACAGTATGAAAAGCATAAAACAAGCCAATAATAAACCCTGGAAAAGATCTATGGAATATGTTATGAATAAAGTATAATACTTACTGGAATTCACTATCAATTTTATGCCTGACCCAAAGATCAGCTTCCCATATCCACCTCCAGTATTCACACAGTGACAAACTACATAACATTAAGTCTACAGCAAATTGAATAAGAGCAAAATAACCAACTATCTGCTCATTCAAAAACATTCCACTCAATCTGGTAAATCTCTGGTTTCTGAATGTTCACATTTTTTAATTAATGTGAGTCTTAATCTTATATTGATGCAACATTTGCACAAATTGTGTCGATACTGGCTAAAAGTAGTACTGTTAGTTTAACCAGGCAGCAAAAGCCTTTTATAATAGGAAGTTACAAATATTTAACTTTACCTGGTATTACTATGAGTTTTGTTCCTTTTCCAAATATTAATTTCTGTCCGGAGTTTCTCACACTTAGTTATACCTCTGCACAAAAACATGCTTTATACTCATACCATGCATATTAGAGGTGAAATGCAAATAAGAAATCAACTGTATAGAAATAAAAATGTTTCCTGAATTTGGCCAAGCATTACATTTTGCTAAAATTGTGCAGGTTAATAGTTTTATCTAGATTCGTAATATCAAAATTGTGGGTCATTGGCCACAAATAAAAACTGTTATATTTAGAATAAACACTAATGGTGTATATATGGTTATATAATTTAAATGATTAGTTCAAAGTATTAAATTGAAGTTGTACTTACAGTATGCATTTGCATTCCCGCCCAGCTAGCATTAAATAATCACTATAGTGGTTAATACAATATACTACAGTAATGCTAAATAAAATTTGCTTACTTGTTTCAATTATTAACTTTATGGCCGTGCCAAAGAAGAGCTTATACGATCCAGTTCCAGTAGTCACACAGTATAAAACCCAACAACAATAAGTCTCATGGGTTGCATCAATGCACAAATTAAGCCATTTATTCACTCATACTAATATATCTATTGGCAAAGTTATTGTATTCAATATTTAGTTCATATAGATATTATCCTGGTTGACTTGTTACCCTTGTTACTTGAATCTTAAACCAAACTCCAATACCTTAAAAACAAATAACTTTTAAATAATATTAACTTGGGACTAATGTGTGAGCTGAAAGTTCAGGATTGAAAAGCACCATGGTTCCAAGTAAATAACCGTAACAGTAATGTATGATGAATAGCTGAATATCTATGGAAATTATTCTAAGTTAAGGGGTCCCTGGTTAATAAGTGCATATTAAAAAAGAACCACTCTTTTAAGGTACATCCTGCATATTATTATGATATTATTATGAAATCATTTTTCCACCAAAATAATCCAGTCTGTAAACAAATAAAAATGATTATCCTTTTAAAATGCTATTTGTGTTACTCTTTGCACACTTACTTGTCTCAACAGTCAGTTTAATTCCTGAGCCAAAGTAGAGTTTTCAGCCTACACCTTCAGACACACAGTGTTCTGGCCCTGATCAATAATTCTATAAATGTGTAGGTTTTTATTATATATATATATATATATATATATATATATATGCATTACAAAAGCGTGTGTCAGCAGTGTCACTAACTTGGGTCCAGGTTGAATGTCTTAAATGTAAGATAACTAAAATAAATAAGAGTGTTTATTTTGTGATTTTCTTTACTATTTTTATATGAACTTTGTGCTGTAATGCTTCAGACACAATCTCACTTAATTCTACAAAGACAAAGCAAATAGATTTATACAACCTTTTTGCAAATTATGTGGATTCTAGCTAAAAGTTGATATGTATTAGTTTAATCCAGTAACAAAAACCTTTCAGAATAGGAAGTTGTAATATTTAACTTTACCTGATATTACGGTGACTTTTGTTCCTTTTCCAAATATTAGTTTCTGTCCTGAGCTTTTCACACTTAGTTATACATCTGCACAAAAACATACTCTGCTCTGATATGATGGATATTAGAGGCATGAAGCAATTTGTTGCAAAGGTTTTTTGTATGTACTGAGAATATTTAAATAATAAATACTTATATTAACATATTTTATGGAAATAAAAACTGTTTCTGAATCTGAATATGTCGAAACTCTGTTTAATAACATTATCAATGGTTGTTAATATATGAGGTATGAACTAACCCTATTTATGTTCATAATGGTCATATTACATGTTTCCAACTAAGCTCTAATTATGGCATTGAATATACACTTAGGGTACTTAGGGTTCAGCTAATATTACATAATTGCTTTTCATTAATTCAACATTAAATCTCATCAATTTAAACGTATACGGACTGCAGTATTGCCTAATAAAAGTTACTTACTTGTTTCAATGATTAACTTTGTGCCTGTGCCAAAGATGATCTTATTAAATCCACTTTGAGCAGTCACACAATATAAAAGCTAGCAACAAGAAGTCTCATGGATTGCATCATGATGCACAAATGGATACATTAATTCATGTATAACTATTTAACGGTTCCCAATATTACTGTAGAGATTTATGTAATTATTTGAATAGTTGAGTTATGATCAAATTATTTTACAGTTAAAGGGATACCTGGATGCAGAAATTGTGAGATGAAGAATGCATATTATTGACATTTATTTACACCAGCCTGTATGCAAATAAATATGATTAATATGAATGCTCTTTGTTGTAAACTTACTTTTCTCTACAGTCAGCCTGATTCCTGAGCCAAAATAGAGTTTCAGGTTTCCACTGCCAGTCACACAGTGTTCTGGCCAAGATCAATAATTCTAGATATCTTTTCCACTCTACAGGTATATTTGAATTATTTTATTTCAATTTATTTAAACGGTGTGTGTGTATAGTTGACACATGGACCATAGTTATATCTAAAAAATTATAGTATATTTTATTATAAAATATTATAAAATATTGGCTACTACTACACAGAACTTTTCATTACTACTGGTTACTGGGTATTTATAAGGTAGATCCAATTTCACTTAGAAAAACATACATTCAATGGAAGATATCATGAATAAAGGGTTTTACTCACTGGAATTAATG
Source organism: Leptodoras nelsoni (assembly GCA_028566375.1). NCBI lineage: Eukaryota > Metazoa > Chordata > Actinopteri > Siluriformes > Doradidae > Leptodoras > Leptodoras nelsoni. The sequence continues at coordinate 22,345,634 of JAOVVG010000044.1, read as the reverse complement.
ATGAATTTTATGGATGGTCCAAAGAGCAACTTTCCATATGTTTGAGCATTCACACAATAGAAAACTACATGACACTAAGTTTACAGCGTAGTGAATAAGACCAAAATAACCACCTATTTGATTCTTTGAAAAAAACCCATTAAGCGTGGTGATATTCTGATTTCTGTGCATATTTAAACTACTCATATTTTTGCTTGAATTTTACCAGATGATTTGTCAGGCTTAATATAAAGTAGCTGGTAAATCGTTTGCATTATTATAACTACAGTATTAGAATTAACCAAATAAAAATTAAGAAAGTATATTAGTATAACACAATCACTTACTTGCACCAATCATCAATTGTATGCCTTTACCAAAGATGAGCTTATTGAATCCACCTCCACCAGTCACACAATATACAACCAGACAACAAAAAACCTCTAGCCTTATTGTCATTCACTATATAAGTTGAGCTAATAGTTCATCCATCGATATATATCACTTATTAATATATTGTTGCATATTTTTCTTAACAATTTGCTTAAATAAATAATATTCTACAATCTACTTAAATGTATTAATATTAAACTTAAAACCATGCTACGCTTTTCTTAATAAGCTTTTCTTTCCACAAAACCTAACCAAATATTAAGAGTGTAGTAAAAAATTGTAGTGCTGTTATAGATATACAATATTTTATAAAAACTACATATATAGAATGCACACAAATGATTAGAAACAAGTATATTAGCCAGGCATTACTTTTTCCAGCAAATACTTACTCGTTTCAACAATCACATTGATTCCAGAGCCTAAATAGATTCTGGTAACCCCAGTGCTAGTCACACACTGTACGATCTCTGAGCGATAACTTTTGCATTTTAGTTGAACAATGTACACTGATTTCCTTAATTAAATTTCATCAATGTTTAGAATATTAAAGAAAGTTAAGTTAATTTTCAGTCCAAGTAACGTTTATAAGTCTAAGTCAAATGGTTTGACTGAAGTTTGATGCTTATTAAAATGTCAATCAGGTAAGTAAAAGGTACCTTTTTGCTATTGTATTGCCTAATGGTTATTTCTGTGCATTAAAACAGTTTTAAACTATCTGTTTAACATTGTTTCTATTTAAACAATAGAATAACATGTATATGCTGGAATATTGTTCTAATCCAAAAATTAACTTTCCACATCTACGTCTACTATTCACACATTGTACAACTGCATATTCTTGAAATCCCAGTTCATACATAATACATACAAGCTATTACTACACTTATAGCAGTTATTGTATTCCCTTATTATTGTTCATCACTGGTTTTGTGTAGCTTAAGAATACTTTGGTTCTGGGACTTAAATTATAAACATTTAATAGGTAGTACATGGCTAAAATTCTAGCAGTATCATAGCTCAGAGTAACTTGAATTCAGGTCTACCAGCCTTAGCATTATTCCAAATTAATGACTAAGCACTCTATAATATATAATACATTTTTGCATTTCCACAACCTATTCTGTCATATGGCAAAAGTCAAGTAGCAAGATACAAAATATACAAAACATGCATTACTGCAAAAACTTACTTGGCTGTACCAGCAGTTTGGTGCCTTTGCCAAAGGTCAGTTTTCCAACGGTATGAGACACACACTGCTACACCTCATAGCATTTTCTCTGTAGAGTTGTATTTAGTCTTTTCAATGGAGTGATTTGTCTTCTTGAATAAGGTAAACCTGCCTAAACCTGCACTTTCTAAAAGTTTGCCTCTGTGTGATTTCAGTAATCAATAAAACCAATAAACAACATGAAAAAGGTAGAGGTTCAGCATCTGTCCTTCCTTTTCTTGATATTATACTACACATCAGATACTCTACAAACACTAGAACTCATGACAAATGTAACCAAGCATTTAAAAGCATTTCTTTAAAAGATTTTTGTAACTAACTAATTCTGCTGTAAACAATATAAAATCTGATACCTGTAGTTTTTCAGGTCAGAGTACATTATATAGACTCTATTGTAATTTAAAATAATACTTTGTATAATGATAAACTGACCTTCACACATAAAAAGTACGATCTTTGGAGTAGGATCTTTGAAAAAATTTTAAACAGTTCGTAGCACACTTACTTTTGTCTACAATCAGTTTTATTCCGGAGCCAAAGTCGATTCTGTATCCTCCAGTCACACACTGTTCTGTCCTCTATCATTAACTATCTAGTAATCAACATATATTACATTAAATTTTGCTGTAAAAAAAGAAGTATATAGTAGAAATGAAGCTTCTACTGGATTTACGGTATTCTCTGCAATCATCACCACCTAAATACATCATTTAACTATTCTAATAAGTATGTGCGTAACAAGCATTCGATATTTTGGGAATTACAAAATCTTTTACACTGTTCATATGAAAGATTAATAATGTCCCACCTGAATTTACTGTAAGTGTTGTACCTCCTCCAAATATTAATTTATATGTTCCTCCACTCGTAGTCACACAGTTTCTTTTGGTTTGACAAATACACATGCAATTTTGGCCTTCGGTTATGTTGGTTATATTTGAGTATCATTCTATATTACTATAAAATATATTATTAACTATAGTTAATTGAGGTTAATAGAAATGTTAAGAGTAATGCATATTTATTATTTCTGAATTTATTTTTTGTTGGTAATATTGTATTTTATTTTCAGCAAGTTAAGCTGTACTGCAGTATGGATACAACCTGCATGATATTGTATAATGTAAAATAGTTAATATTAGGCAAATATAGTAAGGAAATGACAAAAAGAGAAACTGGCAATGAAATGCATAATGCATGACTTCAAAGAAAGAAAATGAAATGCAAATGAAATGGGTTGAACTGTGTTTTATAATATACTTACGGGAATTAATTATCAATTCTGTGCCTGATCCAAAGATCAACTTTTGATTTCCTCCAGTATTCACACAGGGTTGAAGTACATAACAATAACTCCATGCACTAAATAACTACTTATGTGAACTATTAGAATTCTACTTCTTACAGAACTAACTTGTCCACTTTCCTGAACTATGAATTCAATGTTCTTTCACTCCAATATATTGTGCCAAGCGTTAGAGCAAACACTTACTTGACTGTACCAGCAGCTTTATGCCTTTGCCAAAGAGCAGTTTTCGTGCGTTATTATCCACACACTGCTACGCCTCATAACATTTTCTCACTAGCATCCAGTACATGCATGGCATGATCATGCAGAAATGTAACTTAGTATTTAAACACATTTCTGAGAAATATTAAAGATTTTTTTAAATGAACTAAATCTGCTGTAAACAATGAGCGGCAACAAAAAGCCCCTAACAAAAGACTTGAGTTGTGCAATTGTTGTGTATAAACTACTAATAAAAAAGCTACTGAATCATGTAATGACATATTTACAGAAATAAAGCCTATTCTAAAGTTGATACTTTAGAATCATTTATCTAGATAAAGTACATAAACTTAGATTTTAGCACTTACTTTTTTCTACAATCAGATTAGTTCCAGAGCCAAAGTAGATTCTGTTGTTTCCAGACACACACTGCTCTGTCCCTTACCAATAACTCTTTAATCACCTAGACATCTATATTGCATTAAATTCAACTCTAAACATTGAGAATATAATTGAAATGTATATTATAATGAATTTACAGTATTCCTTAAAAACTTTATCTTTTAAATACATCATACAACTAATCCAATAAGGACAAGCGTGCAAGTCATGATAATTTCATGTTTTCAGGCATTTCAAGACCATTTAATCTGTTAGTAACACAGATTATTTATTTACTCACCTGAAATTACTGTAAGTTTTGTGCCTTTTCCAAATATTAATTTAAATCCTCCTGCACTTCCAGTCACACAGTTTTAAACAGCTTGACAAATACATGTGAACTTTCTGCCTTCAAACGACTTCACTGAATTTGAGTATCAGTTTATATAACTATAAAATACATTATTTACTAATATATAATAATAATAATGTGTCGGAAGGTAAGTAATGTTAAAACATTAGCTTTTTTCAGTTTAATTTATACTGTACTACAGACACAAACTGCATGAGAGTTACATTTTAAATGTAATGTTCAAGAGCATTCTACTTAGGAAGTCCTGAAAGCATGAGATTTTCAGACTTATAATTGATTAAAATTATACCTGGCAATGAAATGCATAACTAAAAAATGTATAAAAGTGTTTTGTGTACTCTGGGGAATTAGAACTTATCAATTTGGCACCTGAACCAAAGATTAACTTTTGGTCAGTAGCTTCAGTTGTTCTTAATGTAGTGAAATTCAGTATACACAGTATATACAAAGTGTAAACTTTCTTAAATACAGCAAACACTTACTTGATTGTACCAGCAGTTTTATCCCTTTGCCAAATTTCATAGCATCATAGCTATTAGACACACACTGCTACACCTCATAACATTTTCTTTATAGTCCCTAATGTAAAAAAAACTGTGAAAAAAAACTGACTGTAAACTTTACATTTTTTTTATTGAATTGTATTCTTGACCAATTGTAAGATTCAGCTTCTAATTTTGCTTCATTGAGTGACAGGACAAGATGTACAGGATTTTGTGTTAGTTTTAGTTTTACTATGTAAGATATTACAGCAATATACAGTAAATATTGTTACAGTTGTTTATTGTGTATGTACAATATTCTGTTGCCAGTAAGCTACGCTAAAGTTTACAGTCAATTTTTAAAAGACTATTTTGTCTTCTTACATAAGATAGCATGCTTAAATTTTCTAGCCCTTTGTAATTCCAATAATATAAAACTAACAAACCAATCATTCTGAAAAGAACTTCAAGTTCAAGCATAAAACATAAGTATGTATACAACAATATTTACAGCTAATACTGTTAAAATACTCTACAACCTTGTGCAACATTCCTAACCTGTATTTCCTGAACAATTATACATTTTTAAAACGAGCAGGCTTTTATAAAACGTATTTTTTTCAAAAGAAGAAGGTTTATCAATACTTGCCTGATTCAACTATGAGTTGTATTCCAGCCCCAAAAAGCACCTTGTTTACATTCACACACCCTTACGGTCTATATCAAATACTTAAGCATGCTCTTCTCATGTAGAATTATTACTAACATGTCCAACTTTTATGATTAGGATTTCCTAGTCGCTATGTAGAAAAAGCAGAATACAAAAACCAATTGCTTGTTTCCACTATGAATAAATTAATTAATTCTCATAATGCCAAAATTCTCACACTGGAATTATAATCCATATCATGCAGAAATGTAACATAGCATTTCAATGCAATTTTTCATATTATTGCATAAGTAACTAAATTCTGCACTTTGTAGTGAAATTCATGTAATATATAACACAGAATCAAACACTTACTTGTTTGAACCAGCATTTTTATGCCTTTGCCAAAGGTCAGTTTTCCTCCAAAATTATTAGTCACACACTGCTACACTTTATTACATTATCTCTGTAGCTGCTAAATCTGAGAACTTTAGTTACCTTTCTCCAGGTTCTATCTGGCATATTATAGTATCTTGCATCTCGACAGTCTGGCCTTCAAACAAATACATAGGATTTGAAACTTACTTTTTACTAACTTTCGACACTTACTTTTTTTTACAATCAATTTTGTTCCAGAGCCAAAGTAGATTTTGTAGCTTCCAGAAGTCACACACTCTTCTGTCCCTTATCAATAACTCTCCATATTTATATGTTTTTTTACATTACATTTAAGTAAATAGTTGAAATGTACAGTATTTTCTAGTGGATTTATGGTATTCTGTAAACACTAGCTAAATACATCACACAAACTGATCTAAGAAGGACAAATGGAATGAGGATTGATTGTCCACAATATGCATTAAACATTTCAGGAATTACAAAACAATTTGCATAGTTAAACAAAGGATTATTTATATCCCACACAAATTCATTCCTTTGTACTTTTGTAATTCAGTACTTTTATAAGTTGTATGTAAATTTGCACTACATTTTGCCTCAATTTAGCATGACTCAGTTCACAGGAAAAGTTGCAAAAGCATTTTGATCTGCATTTCTGATCTCTAAACTGTCCATCCATCAATGAATTAATTATTATTAATTCATTGATTATGTATTAATGACTATATTACAGCTTTAGGATGTATTTTGTGTTACATTTTCAAAATGACACTTACTTTTTTCTACAATCAGCTTAATTCCAGACCCAAAGTAGATTCTGTCCCCTCCAGTATAAGTCACACACTGCTCTGTCTCCTTTCAATAACTCTCTATTAATCTATGCGTTATATTATGTTAAGTAACCTCAACATTAGTTATATAGCAAAAATATACAACATTGTTGATTCATAGTATTCTGTAAATGTTTCATATGAATATGTTCATATAAAATATTACAGTAGTATAAGAGATTATTTATGCCTCACCTGAATTTACTGTAAGTTTCATGCCTTCTGCAAATATTAACTTGAATTGTCCTGCACCTTGAGTCACACAGTTCTTAATAGCCTGACAAATACATGTGCAGGCATATGCTGCGTATATTTGAATATTGCATTATATAACATAAAGCATTGTGTTTTTTTAGCTATTAATAATTGCTTTTTACTAATATATTGTATGGACTAATTCCGTTCCTTAATGAAATAGCTTTTGTACGTTCACACAGTATAAATGTATATACTGAAAGTTCTGGCATTCACATACGACTTTATAAGTAAAAGAACATAATTATCATGAACACTTACCTGACTCTATTAGCAGCTTTATACCTTTGCCAAAAGTAAGTTTTCCATAGTTATCAGACACACACTGCTACACTTCACATCTTTTTCCCTGTAACATCTGATGTATCCAATTAGACTGTTTTTTCCTCCACAAATAAGGAAGTACATATACACTTTCTAGAATTTCTGATTACAGCTATATAAAACCAACAAGTAACTTGATGGAACCATTGGGCATTATTGTGAATAAAAGCATGTATTCAGTTTCAATAAGTTTGGCACCCAAAAATAAACCTGAACATCTCAGTTCTCCAGAATATCATCTAGCATTTACAAACTAAAGCTAAAGTACCCTTCAAGGTTTACAGCTTATACTGCGAAAATACCCATCACATACTCTACAACTTACAACATTTCTAAACTGTATACCCTGAATAATAACAATCTTTTGTAAAACATTGTTTTAAAAAAGAAAAATTAGCAATTCTTGCCTGATTCTACTATGAGTTGTGTTCCAGCCCCGAAGAGCAGCTTGTTTGCATACACACACACTTACAGTCTATATCAAATACTTATACATTGCTGTCCTTAAGCAGAAATCAGAAATCTAGAGCTACAAGTTTACATGAAATATGAATAGAAAAGTCAGAACTGAAACACTCGCCTGATTCTACTATAAGTCGTGTTCCAGCACAGAAGATAATCCTGGTAGCGCCAAGATTCACACATACTTATACTCTATAACAAATACATAAAGCGCACGTACAGAAAACCTGACTGCTTAAAGAAAGCATTTCATGGATGTAGTGAAATTCATGTAAATTCTACAAAATTCACTATTAGACATTCACATATTTACAGTATGCACTTACTTGAGTGTACTATCAGTTTTATGGCTTTGCCAAAGGACAGTTTTCCTCCATAGTTATTATCCACACACTGCTACACCTCTTTACATTTTCTCTACAGCCTCCAGTGTATACAATAGACTGTTTAATCACATACACAATGCATGATACACTCTACGTATCCTAGCATTAAAACACATTTCCTCATAACATTACATTTAAAAAAATCTGCTAAACAATATAAATGGCAATAAAAAGCCTTACTTTTTTCAACAGTGAGTTTTGTTCCAGAGCCAAAGTAGATTCTGTAGCTTTGAGTCACACACTGTTCTGTCCCTTATCAATATCTTTCACTTAGTCCACATACAGTATATTATCTTACTGCAAACACTGTAAAGTATACAGTCAACTTAATCTGTAAATCCTATACTTACAGTCTTACAGTGGTGAATAATGAGTATCTGAATGCATTTTGTCCTTCAGAAACGTGTTAGTAAGTAGTCAGATATTTTTGTGAAATCATTATTGAATAACTATAGTGCTATATTTGAGCTTTATGATGCATTATGAGCTTATAACAAGAATTTGCAAAGGATATTGTTATACTGGTCCATTGATACATCCTGATTAAAAGGTGATGCTAATAAATTAAACGTTACTTTTAAAATTATTTGTTACTAGGTAGTCAGTAATATTTTAAAAAATGTATTATACAGTGTATATACACACACTTAGGGAACTATGAATGACACTAATTATATCTACGAAAATTATGCCTGTCAATCAAATACATGAGAATAAAAGTAAGTAAATATTGTTGATACTCACTGGAATGAATTATTAATTGTGTGCCTGATCCAAATGTTAACTTTTGATATCCACCTCCACTATTCACACATTGGGAAGCTAAATGACACTAACTCAGTGTACTAAACAAAATCCAAATAACGAAGTACTTTTGTACTAATAGAATGGCATTTCTTAAAGAAATAACATTTGCAGTTTTATGTGCGATAAGTTCATAGACTGAATATACTATACAAAGCAGACTTACTTGATTGTACCAGTAGTTGTATGCCTTTGCCAATTATCAGTTTCTGTAAGCTAGTAGACACACACTACGACGCCTAATTACATTTTCTCTATAGCTCCCAATGTACAAGTAATGTAAGTAGACTGCTTTGTCTTAATTCATTTAATGCCATTTAATGAAGCGCCCCATATACGTGTGTAATTGTAATTGATATCTGTATTTTTTAACCATACATATACAATTATATATATAGAAGTTAAAGTACATTATATAGAATACTAATCTGTTTTTTTGCATCATAGCAAACTGACCTTCATGCAAATAAATAGGAGTAGCATCTTTGTACACTAGTG
>JAOVVG010000044.1:22191485-22202404 GCA_028566375.1 Leptodoras nelsoni | reverse complement strand
AGGCCCTTAACCCTCAGCTGTATAAATGAGATAAATGTAAGTCACTCTGGATAAGAGTGTCTGCCAAATGCCTTAAATGTAAATGTAAAATTGGTTGCGTCCGCTAAAGTTCATATAAAGCGATCGACATCTACGGAAGCTTCTAGATCCGTTTCCACTCTCAGAATGGCAAGTTATCATGAATTTGTGATGTTCAATAGTTGGACCTCGTGAGTTGGTGGGTTATACCATTTTGGGGTGTATACCGTGTCTACAAGAATTCCGCAAAACCTCAACAGCAGCGTGGTCGTGAAAAGACTTGACCAGCATCGGCTGGCGAGAATCATTTCACGCGATAAGTGTACAACACTGCCTCAAGTGACATCGGAGTTCAATGCTGGAGCCTCAACAAACACCAGCGTGAAGACTGTGCAACGATCCCTCCTCCTGTGATCCTGTTAGGGACCTACCGAGTATTAACTGGTATACCAGTTTTTCTGGTTCTTCAGTGTATTATATTAATGCATTCTCTCGAACACTATCATTTCTCTAATAACAACTCCTACATGTAGACTTGTTCCGTTATAAATAAACTAATCAAGAAAATTGTTGATATGGCAAAGCTAATAATGGTACGCAGATGTTTTGTAAAAGTCAGGAAGCTTTCCACCATGGGAAAGTCTTGCTAAAACGTTGTGCTTTCACGCTTCTCAGTAAAAGACAACTATGCTTTGTTCGTTTTAAAAGATAGGAAAAAGCGTGACAGAACAGCTTTAGGGCGTAACAGGAACGATCGTGCATCACGGACGTTTCACAACATTTATTCGAACTATAAACGGCAAATCGCTGTACTGTAACAGGACGCAAAGTGCAGATCTAGGAACTAAACCCCTTTCCGTGTGGTAATGGTAACTCTGCTTCGGGTCAAGCCGTGCCACACCACCATATACGCTTGAAACTGACTGAAAACTATGACAGAAATTTCTGTCAGGAAAAAGATGCTAAATCTGAAGTATCCTGTGAGAACAAGAAAACAGTCCTCGCCCCTCCCCCACCCGAGAGTCTCCGCTTCAGGTTCTGCTCATCCTCCGGCTGTGTGCTCTGTCATTATCCACCAGCACAGCTGAACTACAGACAAACGCAAGCTTCAAACGCTTCAAATGTCAGCTTTGGAAAGGCAGAAATGTCTTAAAAACACACAACACAAACCCACACAAACACACACAAACCCACACAAACACACAGACGGCGGACATCGGCAGTCAACGCCTCACGCTTCAGCTTTGTCTCTGTGCTTTTGCTTGGCTGAGGAAAACACTTCAGGTAGAATTACTATCAGATGTGAATGTTTTGTGACCGTATTTATTTTTGTATCTCAGTTACTACAACCTTCTGATCGTCACACTGCTCTCTGTAAATGTGTGTGTTTACTAGACTAGAAGATGTGAGGTAATTGAGAACTTGGGCCTCTTCAAGCATTCCTCTTTCAAAGTCCTAAGTACAGCTTACGAGTGCACACATGCACGAATACACGTACACACATACAGGAAAAAGAGAAAGAAAGAGAAAGAGAAAGACAGCCAGAGAGGAAGAGAGAAAGAAAATGTCCCCCCGGAAGAAGCCAGGATTAGGGGGCGCTGTGAGAATCCAGAGGGACGTCTCAGCCCAACGCTTCGGCCCAATTAGATTTCCTCCCATGACCTCATCACATTCTTCCTTCATGAACCGAACAATCGCAGCTTTGACTTTCTTAACGTGTGGGCATGACCGTCCTCTCTTCCCCCTTGCGAAAAAGTTTTCACCAGCTGCCCGCCAGCCAGCTGGGAGATATGCAGAACATCTGTTTGACTCTTCACTCCCACGGAACCAAACATGAGACTGACGCACACGGGATTCGGTTACATTTTAAAGATCCTTCTCTAAACACGACTAAGCACAAAAAAAATGAGCATTTCTAAACCGATATACATCCGGCCAAACACGGCTCTCCAGGGGTTGTCTGTCTACATACAGCCAACACGAGCATTAATTACTCGCTTCCCTGGAGTCGTCCGAGAATGGCGATCGCGGCATTCGCGCTAGTCGAGGACGCATAATTGGCAAGGGATCAGCCAATCGCGTAGGTGATTAATCTGCTCATAGTGAGAAAATACTGTCAGGGGATAAAATGGCAGTCAGAAGTATGACCAAGTGGAAACAAAAAACAGAAAAATAGTGATTTGAAAATGGCTAAGAAATGGACGTTAATTATTTCAAAAAAATTTCTTGCACCCAATAAATAAATAAATACAAACAATTAAATAAATAAATATGGGTTTGCTGCAATGAATTAGTTCTCATACCCAATAAATAAATATATAAAATATAATAAAAATAAAAAAAACAATACCCAATAAATAAATAAATAAATAATATTTTTTAAATATATAAATAAATAAAACAATGAAATAAAGACGGGTTTGCTGCAATTAATTATTTCTCAAACCAAATAAATAAATACATTTATAAAATATAAGATTAAATAAAACAATTCATTAAATAAAGAAGGGTTTGCTGCAATTACTTATTTCTCATACCCAATAAAAAAATAAATAATAAAAAAAAAGTATAAATAAATAAATAAAACAATTAAATAAATAAAGACGGGTTTGCTGCAATTAATTATTTCTCATACCCAATAAATAAATAAAATACATAAAATATAATAAGAATAAATTAAATAAATTAAACAAAACATTAAATAAATAAAGACAAAAATAAATAAACCAATTATATATATATAATTTATATATAATTTATAATCTATATGTGTATATAGAATATCACTATATAATTTATGTATATACATTTTATAAAATGCTATATTAGCAAAACTAGAGACAATATCATTATTATGAAATGTACTGGGGTTTTTTTTAAATAAGATTTTATATACAGATTTTAAAATAATTAATTAACTTAACTATTAATCAGTGTCTGGACACTTTCATCCTCTGGTATGTGCTTATGTAAAGTGTTACAATTCTTTTTCCCTCTGCACTCTGCACCACCTCGTGCACTTCCTTTATGGAGTAACTTTGGCAGGAGAGGCTTGGGAGTCATGGATACTTAAAAAAAAAAAAAAAAAACCTCTCCACATTAGCCACTTCAACACAGCTTCCCAGCAACATGCATGCCCGGTTTAACCTCCAACTCGCGCAGCAGGGCTCGCTTTAAAAAAAGAAAAAAAAAAAAGATCCGGGACCAGATTTCTGTCACTGGCAAAGAATAGACACTACGGTGTTCACTTGCTAAGATTAGCAAACATCTTGTCTGGATTAAGCAGCGAGCAAACAGAGAGGGTTTATTTGAAGATCACGAGTGGAGGAGGAAGAGTAGGAGGAGGAGGGTGCACATTTACAACAGAGGAATGTCAGGAATGCGCTCAAACACACTGACGGAGAAGAGCTGATGGCCCTTTTTCTAAACGGCATGGATGAGAGAGAACGTCTGATCTTGGGATTAGGGAGAGAAAATTATCTCTTTTCTCTGATTTGACCAGATTTCTTTTCCGGCTACTCGAATGAAGTGTTCCTTCCCGGTGTTAGTATATAAGCAGGTGCAAATGTGAGAGGTCAGAGGTCAACATGGGAGTTGTGCGCTTTCAATTACTATGTTAGGACAATTTAAAAGACAAACTCTATGTGCTTTAGGTTAAAAAGCAGGAGCAAGCTTGTGTGTGTGTGTGTGTATGTGTGGGTGTGTGGGTGTGGGTGTTTGCGCCTGCATCTTAAGCTCTTCACTTCTACGTCTGGAGAAATCCTCTTAAATCATCCCCTATTCAGCCAGCACCCAGGTGGTTATTCGGGGCTTCACATTGACTTGCTGAGAAGTCAACACCATTAAGGTGCAGAGCCCCGAGGCTCGGGAGGGTGCGACAGACCCCCGGGGTGGATCTCTGGGCAGGGCGGGAAGAGAGGAGAAGACTGGAGGCTGAGGAAGGAGGGGCGGTAATGACGGAGTCAAACGCTCGTTAGAGAGCAGACGGTCTGAGAAAACGCTGGGGTGAGAATCAATAACGGCCTGGGGTGACAGGAAAGTAATTATTAGGAATAAACACACAGGTGATAATTACAGCTTCTCTATAAAGATTAATTAAAGAATTCCAGACAAGATCTTATCCGGCACAAGTGGAAACGTTTCAGTTTTGCAGCGTCGGTTGCTTCTGCTTCGCCTGTCGAGCCGCCCATAAGCCGTGAGGTGACCAATACGGGTAACGGATAAGCAAACCCACCCTCATGGCTCACAAGAGTAAAGAAACCGAGAGGAACAAACAATACAACACAATACAGCACAACTGAAGGACTTCCTGCTGTGTGAAACAAAATGCTCCATTCAAAGGTGATTCTGTTGCTGATGAGATTTGAGCTTCTTTGAAGTGAGACCTCGCAACACATATTAGCTTTTACACCTTTAGCTTAGTACAAGTGAAGGGATTAAGGTAACACCACAGTGCTGCTGAATTCTCAAACTGATTGGTCAAAAAGGCGTTGATTAATTTTTAACAGCAGCTCAGACAGCAGCTTTCCAGTGTGTCTCTGGTGTCAGCGTTTTGTATCTGTCCTAAAGACTATGGTGGAAAGTATACTGACAGAGAGAGAGAGAGAGAGAGAAAGAGAAAGAGAGAGAGGAACTAACTCGTCTCACAAATATATCCCACATTGTAATAAATATACATGGAAAACATCAAATTGTTGCCACATTGCTGTCATATAAGAGGAATAAAACACTCCTGGTGGTATCAGTAGCCTTTATTTCTTTATGCATTATGTCTGCTCAAAATCAGCCATTTATCCAAACAAACCGCAGCGTCTATAACCGCAAATATCAAATATCGCGTCAATAAAATCGACACCGTTAACTGTACAAAGGAAGCCTGAAGGCAGCGATGTTCTTTACACCACAGCAGCTCACACACACTGCAGACACTCAGGAACCACATCAGAGACGACTCTTAGACTAGCCTTTGTGGTACGCTAGTCATAACAACAGGCTTTTCTACTCGAAGCAGCATCACACATGCTGGTATCTTCCGTCAGCTCAACGACACTAGCGGTGACTAGTCTGATCTCATCCGGTCTGCTATCAGCAACAGAATGTGAACTTTACAGTAGCCTCGATAACTACTCATTGCAACCACGTTAAGCTGAAAAGCATCCCAGAATGCAGAACGTCAAGGCCAATGGGCTACAACTGTAGAAGACAACACTGGGTTCCGTTTCTGTCCAATAAGAGAAATCTGAAATCACGAAACCTATGGGTTTCCACTATGTTATATTTATATTATGGTATTAAACCGTGCTGAGCAGAAAAGCATCTCGGAAAAGACAATATGTGCAGACGCTAGGTGACGTTAGGTGATGGGCCACACCGTCAGACAAGAACAGGAATCTGAAATCATGAAACCTATGGGTTCCCACAACATTATATTTATATTATATATTAAACCTGTCTTTACAACCGTGCTGAGCAGAAAAGCAGGTCAGCAAGAACAATATGTCCAAACTTTTAAACTCCTGTTGGACAAGAACAACAATGGAGAGTCTGGAAGATTGTGTCATCTAAGCCACACAGATTTTACCTGCTCGTTCATGTTTTATGAAGTTCTTTCAAAATATAGGAGGACGACAATCAAACCACTATACAGTTTAACCCATAAAGATAACGCAATCTACACATACTGCATACTGAAACCAGCTTCTTAAAGACATCCTGCTCAACCTATACCTGAGCAGTTAATGATCAACTCCGAATCACTCTCGCAACGTCACAGCAGTGAAATCTCTCCCAGAGGAGTGCTCTTTTACCCAACTTTGCAGCTCATTAACCTCAAGCTTGCTTGGCATGCGAGGACCTCTTTCCAAATATACAAACCTTAAGAGGCCTGCTTTCTTTGTTTTTTTTTAATATACCGTAGTAATGTGAATTTCAAGTTGTACATAGCTCCATGGATGGAGAAAATCCAAGGACGGTTTCCTTAGTCTGAGAGTTTTCCCACTATAAATCCAGACCTGCTTACTTTTAGTTTAACACTAGTGATAAACATGGAACAGCTGCGTAAACGGTCCGAGGTCCTGACAAACGTCATATGAGGAGAAGCTCCCAACATAGCATGCCCTGCTCTTTTGGGGGGATTGGGGGAAGGGGATTGGGGGCTTTGGAGAGGAAGAGGAGGAAGATGAGATGTCCCTCTTTCAAATAAAAAAAAGGTTAATATTCACTGCTTAAACAGAAGCTGCAGGGAAATTCTAACAAAACATGAGTTCAAACTGGATTAACTAAGAGTACATGGAAGTGCATCTTAATGCTGGTTTAAACACATATTATAGAGGGCAGGTAATAGTAAAGAGTTTACTAGAAGTTTACTGTAAAATAGAAACCACATGATTTTGAAACAGCATTTTCTTAAATAAGACAAAATAAAATACACTTTGAAAGGAAACACCGCCATCTTTTATACCAAATTCGCTCCTTTCATATTTCAAAACACTTAAAAACATGCCGGTTGACTGACCACCCCCCCTCGTCCTTTTTTTTTTTACATTAAAAAAAATTATCTCTATCTATCTATCTATCTATCTATCTATCTATCTATCTATTTTTACTTTATTTAATTTTTTTCATTAAAATTGGGGTAAGTGGGTGGGTGGGTTTTTTGAGCATGTCGTGTTACATTGTTTATTTGACGGTTTTTTTCCTGATTTCTCTTCACTTTTCTCAAAAAAACCCCCCCAAAAAACAGAGAAACCAAAGAAAACCAGGTGGGAATAATAAATCCTGTTTCTACAGCTGTAGTGAAAAACCCACAACAAGGAAATGATGCATCCGTCTTGCGCTACACTCGACTAAAGATCATAACTCAGACTTTCCGACCTCTGACTGGAAAAAACAACAAAGAAAAACCCTCCTCAAACTCTTAATTCACTGACTGTACACTTCTTGAGAAGAAAAACACACATCATTTATGTCAGTCAGCAAGCTAGCTTGTTGCTAACAACACACAAACGTGGAGGAGGTTCCTTATTTGGTAGCACCCCTTATTTAGTAGGGGGGGGGGTGATAATGTGGGAAATCTGACGTAAATCTGAGGTAAATCTCTCGCTTCTGAGGTAAATCTCTCGCTTCTGAGGTAAATCTCTCGCTTCTGAGGTAAATCTCTCGCTTCTGAGGTAATTTAAACACAGCATTAATCCAAGGCATCTTGAAAAACTCTTGAAATGCCTACATAAAAAAAACAACTCCTAAATGCTGTGGGTTTGTGGTTTTTTTTTTCTTTCTTTCAGTTTTCCTTAATGTGTAGAGGAAATCACTGAGGCAAATTTCTGTTTGTCTGTACCGGAGCGTCGGATTAGTAGTCTAAACATCCGTTATCCACTGTATACAGCAAAAAAAAAAAAAGTAGAAATAAGTTTAGTCTGCGTGAAGACCCTTTCCATCAGGTCTACGAGGAGTGTTTGTTTATGGGATGCTGGTTATCATGCATCGATGAGATTTTATCCACAAACATCCATTTTATCCATTTACAAGGAAAGACTTCAGAGAGACATAACAAGACTTTGTGTTATGGTGTGGTGCTCAGGACGCGAACGTAAGCGGCTGTATGAAGTCAGCGATCAGCCCCTGGGAACTAACCCTGGGCTCCACCATTTTGTGTGCCAGAAGTCCGTGTTATATATAGACTATATAGCGTGAAGGAGCAAATACGTAACATGAAGCGTCTTCCTGTGATTGTCGGATCGTCCAGCGAGACAGACGGCGTCTACTCTAATGATGCCGAGGAACTATTTATACTTTTCCCTTGCGTCTCGGTTTACTACGTGAGGAGGCTTATATTAATGATATTAAATCTGCATGTGTAAAACTTAGATATACACACACACACACATACACGCATGCACTAATGCACAGTCCAGTCTGTATCTGATTTTGATCAAGAACAGTATCCCACTCCCTGAAGCGACGTAGTATTTCCTGTCAAGCATCAACAACAATAAAAAAACCCAGCAGATATGGGAAACAAGGATCCAAGCCAAGTCAACACACACACACACACACACACACACACACACACACACACACACACACAGTATCCGCTCTTTCTACCTACGCTTTTGGAAACCGTGACTCAGACAGAACCAGGGTCAGGGTCAATAGAGGAGGAGGAGGAGGAGGAGGAAGGAGAACACTCTGCCTTACTGAACTCATCAGAAAAAAAAACATACAATATAAGGAACAGCTGGTGGGGAAACATGAAGCCACCGGCACCTTGCGTAGCAAAAAAAAAAGCGTAATTGGAGTCTTATCAGCTGATCGGTTTAAAGCGAGAGACGAGCTCAGGCTACCTGCTGCTAGGAGATAAAGTCTCACCAGCCTCCTGCTGAACGTACTCTGGTTTGAAGATTGTCATCGTAAGATTCAGACTTGTTTAGTCTGAACCTGCATGTGATGGATTTTCGAAGAAGAACCTGACGCGAGATGATCGACATTATCGTTATGATATTTTATACATTTTAAGCGTTGGAAACAATAGGAAGTGCAAGATATGGGAACGGCAATAGCTCTCTTCTAGATGTATGCAAAACGAAGGAAGGAAATCCGTTACATTTCACAAAGCACATCCACTTTACTGAAGCACCTTTTGAATTCATTACATCCCGCAGTCTATTATCATGGCACATCTTGTCTAGGCAATATTTTCCCATTCTTTCTTGCAAAAACATTCTAGATCTGTGAAATGGTAAAGGCACGGATTCTTACGGTTAAGCCATTCCTTTGCTGACGTATACCTCGAGTCATTGTCAGCTGAAAGGTGAAATCACTTTTCGTCTTCAGCTTACTAGCAGCGACCTGAACGTTTTGCACTAAAATTTACACGTAGTTGTAGTTATTCATGAAAAGCCCCAGCTATGGCAACCCTAAATCACGATGCTCCCACCACCATGCTTCACCGTGGGTATGGTGTTCTATCAGTAATGTGCTATTGGAAGTGTTCAGATCAGACCCTCATTAACACAATTTCCTTCAAGGTTTACAGTGTTGCTTGGATTTTTTTTAATGAGAAATGGTTTCCATCTAGCCATTCTACCCCAAAGCCTAAACATGAAGAATAATACAGATTGCGGTCTCACACACAGAGTAATCAGTACAGATCTCTTGACAGCCGCGCTGGCAGCTTTTTGTCTTGTCCTTTTGTAGATTTTGGAGGAATGCCCTGTTCTTGTTAATGTTCTTTGTGGGGCTCTAATTGCCCCCACTTGTTCACGATGGCCTTCAAGGGCACATTTAATGTTTTGGAAACTCTTTTAAACCCTTCTACTGATCGAGATCTTTCGTGAGATACCATACAAGCTTTGTAAGCCTCTTGCCGGACGATGGCTTCAGCGGCCAGATGAAACCAAGAACGTGTCCAGGAAGTCTAACAGATATCCCCCAGCTGGTCTTTATTTAGGGTCGATCGGAATAATTACATTGACGACAGATGTACGCTAATTACTTTTGAACATGAGACAGAATGAGATCGGTTCATCTCCAGTTTTAAAAGCATGTCCCGTTATGCAAGCAAGTTATAACATTTTTTATTTCCTGAAAATGTTCCAGGTTTCTTTTTTCTTTATTTTTACACACTGAGTTTTCACATGGAAGGTGGAAAAGGTTCTGAGCATTTACTTTGGTTTCATTTTTACTTAAATCTGTAACAAGACGTGCTTTCCTGTTTATAAGGACAGCCTTGATGACACATTTTCAGGTCAGAAAGCTTAGTGACGGCTTAAATGAAGTTTGCAAGGCATGTTAATTAGCATAAACTTGAGTATGCTATTCAGCCCTGGACAAACTAGCCTTGCAAATCCTTCAGAAGAAAACAATCAGGGGTTAATTGGAGTGGCCTTATCTGCTGGTGCTAAATACAGCCCTGAAAAGACTAAAACGGGACACACGGCTATTAAACAGCTGCTATGGCTAAGCCAAGGCTGAAGGAGCAAGAGGGGAAATGTGCCGACTGTTCCGCTACTTCGGGACACAAAATGGCTAAAGGGCAGGAAGATAATAATACAGTAACCTGCATTCTCCGTCGCTCTGTATGACTGCTGTTCAGCATCATGCACGAGATGTAAAGAGCAGTAATTATCACCTCTAATGCCATGTACGACTGCATTCTTTTGAACTCTGTAATGTATAAATCATGTCTACTGACATTCCCTTTACACAATCGGAGACGAGCTTCACACAAAGATCTATTGTCTGATCTTTACTCAGAAGGTCATACAGAGACATATTCTGAGGTCTTATATTGATGATGAAAAGTTGCGAGTGCTTGGTCAGCTTATCCTTCAAACCGCGGCCATGTTTCCTTTACATGTGAGCGCATAGAATTAACATAATCGTAGACGTTTATAATGAATTAAAGCACGTCTTTATCCCAAGCATTTATTATGACATGATGATCTCAAATTAGTATCTTGTGGCGTCATTAAGTTGTATCTATTGGAGCAATTCTAGGATATGCTGGATCAAGTGCTTTTTTACAAGCTGCAAAAGGAGGGTAGAAGCCATGTTGTTAAATTAAAGGTGCAATAGTCAATTTTATTTCCTTATTTGTATAAATAACACGGAAGAGATGTAGAACACGGCAAAAACAACGGGTTAAGCCGTAGCCTTAGCAAAAGTTTATTATTAAGTTGGTGTGAATACCCATTTGGAAAACTGACTTCCAGTCTGGGGGCGGCACGGTGGCGCAGTGGATAGCGCTGTCGCCTCACAGCAAGAAGGACCCGGGTTCGATCCCTGGTTGGGGCGACCTGGGAAATTTCTGTGTGGAGTTTGCAGGTTCTCCCCGTGTTCGCGTGGGTTTCCTCCAGGTACTCCGGTTTCCTCCCACAGTCCAAAGACATGCAGGTAGGTGA
>JAOVVG010000044.1:21914284-21926474 GCA_028566375.1 Leptodoras nelsoni | reverse complement strand
TACTGTTTGATCTTATACACTAGTACTTATGCACTAGTACTGTTTGATCTTATACACTAGTACTTATGCACTAGTACCGTTTGATCTTATACACCAGTACTTATGCACTAGTACTGTTTGATCTTATACACCAGTACTTATGCACTAGTACTGTTTGATCTTATACACTAGTACTTGTGCACTAGTACTGTTTTATCTTATGCACTAGTACCGTTTTACCTTATGCACTAGTACTTATGCACTAGTACTGTTTGATCTTATGCACTAGTACTGTCTGATCTTATGCACTAGCACCGTTTGATCTAATGCACTAGCAGTGTATGACCTTATACACTAGTACTTATGCACTAGTACTGTTTGATCTTATACACTAGTACTTATGCACTAGCACCGTTTGACCTTATGCACTAGTACTTATGCACTAGTACTGTTTGATCTTATGCACTAGTACTTATGCACTAGCACCGTTTGACCTTATGCACTAGTACTTATGCACTAGTACCGTTTGATCTTATGCACTAGTACTTATGCACTAGTACCGTTTGATCTTATGCACTAGTACTTATGCACTAGTACTGTTTGATCTTATACACTAGTACTTATGCACTAGCAGTGTCTGATCTTATGCACTAGCAGTGTTTGATCTTATGCACTAGTACCGTTTGATCTTATACACTAGTACTTATGCACTAGTAGTGTCTGATCTTATGCACTAGCAGTGTTTGATCTTATGCACTAATACCATTTGATATTGCTCTAGATCCGGGGTGTCAAACTCAATCCACAAAGGGCCGTGTGGGTGCAGGTTTTCCTTCCAACCAAGCAGAAGCCTCTCGCTACTGAAAGCCAAGATCCACTGATTAGATTCATTGATTAAACACAGGTTGAATGAGGTGTGGCTTCTGCTTAGTTGGAAGGAAAAACTGCACCCACACGGCCCTGTACTGTTTGATTTTATGCACTAGTACTTATGCACTAGTACTTATGCACTAGTACTGTTTGATCTTATGCACTAGTACTTATGCACTAGCAGTGTTTGATCTTATGCACTAGTACTGTTTGATCTTATGCACTAGCAGTGTTTGATCTTATGCACTAGTACTGTTTGATCTTATGCACTAGCAGTGTTTGATCTTATGCACTAGCAGTGTTTGATCTTATGCACTAGCAATGTTTGATCTTATGCACTAGCATTGAGCAGACCTCATTTTTGTTTCATAACTGGATGTAAATCTGTCTTATGTTCTGCTTAAACAACTAAGGCTGCCATGATTAGTCGATGTTGTTGACGATGTTGATGCTGAAAACGCGTCAAAGTCACTATTTTAAAACAACGCATCGTTTTTTTTTAAAAACTTGCATATTAATGTATCAACTCTTACGCATGTCATGTGCATAGTAAAACTACAACCCTGTCTCATAGTGTAATCTTGAAGGACCTGCTGCTCTCCTTTAGTTCTGCTCAGAGTGGAAAAGCAGAACTGTGTGAGATCATATCACAAGCACAGTCTGGCTGACGTCATCACGTGCAACATTTTAGACGACCTAGATACTTTTTATAACTTGCATGCTGGTGACAACCACAAAGCATAATGCACTAGATCGTTACAAAAGGGTGAAACATATCATATTCGCTGTACTGGTACATAACAGTATGTTTAGTATTATTTTAAAAGAATTACCTGTTCCTTCCTCGTCGAAGCAAGCAAAAGCGTTTCTGATGACGTCCTCGGGGTCTGTGCCGTTCAGCTTCTCTCCAAACATTGTGAGGAACATGGTGAAGTTGATGGGACCCGGTGCTTCGTTCATCATGGCCTCAAGGTATTCATCTGTAGGGTTCTTACCTAATAAAGACAGGTTTATCACTAAGGTTTGTTTTTGTTTAGCATGTCCAATTGAGCAGTCGCCGATTCCCATTATCCCCGTCTCTCCCTATCATGTCAGCTACTAACCATACAATGTGTAAATACATGATACCAGCGAACTGCTGCTTGTATGATACTTACCAACTGCCCTTTCTGAGCTCAGTGGTGACCAGTATTGGCCAACGTCACTTATTCATGCTCCCTGGGACCATCAGGTCTGTAGTTCTCCTGTACTATTGAACTGCTGCCTTGGGTTTATTTTTTTACCCTGAGGTTTGGACAATTCTCACATTGATACATATTAAAAATACAACAGCAGCCATGCAGTGTGGCCTCTGACCTGTAAATGGTGCATTATGTTGCTGTATTATGTTGTTTTTCATTCCTCCCATTAGCTTTATTAACACTTGACTATCTGCAGTGACTGTTATGTATACTGTTGAGTATTATACGTAACAACTTGTGAATGTCAAATGTTTCATGGGGTTTCCCTTCATACTGTAAATGGATTTCCCCAAAAACCACCTTACAGATCAAACTTCTCTTTTGCCAGTCAGATGGAATATGCCAGAGAGACTGATGGAAACTGATTAAACAACTAGGTCAGCTGTGATGGGTCGATGCAATTGAGGACCTCAACGCTGAAAATGTGTTTTTTAAAACTCCATTCAGCAACCCACCCACCTATCCATCTATCCATCAATGCATCCATTCAACCATCTATCCATGCATCCACCCACCTATCCATCTACCTACCTACCTATCAAACCATCAATCCACCTACCCATCCATCCAACCATCCACCCAACAATCTACCTATCCATCCAACCATCCAGCCACCCCTCGATTTATCTATCCACCCACCCATCTACCTACCTATCCATCCATCCACCTACCTATCCACCCATCCATCTACCTATCTATTGATGCATCCATCCATCCATCCATCATCCTTCTACCTACCTATCCATCCATTTATCCATCCATCTACCTATCCTTCCACCTCTCTACCTATGTATCTATTGATGTATCTATCCATTCAACTATCAATCCATCCATCTATCTTCCCATCCATTCAGCCACACATCAATCTATCTATCCATCCATCTACCCATCCTTCCACCTCTCTACCTATGTATCTATTGATGTATCCATCCATTCAACTATCAACCCATCCATCTATCTTCCCATCCATCCAACCACCTATCAAACTATCTATTCATCCATCCACCCACCTATGTATCCATCCATCCATCCATCTATCCATCTATCTATCTATCAAGAATATTTCTGTGTGTGAGTGTTTAATCCTGGTTAGGGGTGCAGCAGATTTGATGCCCATCCTGGGAAAACTGGGTGTGAAATGGAATAACAATCACGCTCTTTCACAGCTGGGGCAATGTAGAGTAGCCAGTCCAACTGCTGGTGTGTACTGACCCAGCAGTACAACTCAAACTTCACACAGATAGTAAAACGATTTCAGGGTTGAAGCGGGTCAGGGGTCATAATAGATTTGATTATGTTTATTTAAGGGTGCTCTAGTATATCTGACCATAGTCCCAGACTTGAGCACAGGCACTGGGAGGGTGTGGATGTGAGTAATTATAACTCTACCCATGTTAAACAGGATCACTGTCAGTGTTACCTAGTGAAGCCAGCATGTCATGCAGGTCCTCTTTATCTATGAAGCCATCGCGGTTTTGGTCGATCATATTGAAGGCTTCCTTGAACTCCTGGATCTGTGACTGGTCAAACATGGCGAACACGTTGGAAGTGGCCCTCTGAGGACGCTTTTTGCTGGTCTTCACCTTCGCCCTTTTGCTGGACATTTTGGCAGAGCTGTCTTTACACGGCTAAAGCAGAAAGGGCTGAAAACGAAGGAAAGAAACGAGCTGAAAGAATATTGAGATAGAAAGCGCGCTGACTTTAACAAATAATGCAGGAAGTCGGATTTACTAGACTTCCAGCTAGGATGAAGTCAGGATGCTGTAGCTGGATGATGCACTGGAGATTAGAGCGCAGTAGCTCAGGAAGCGAGCTGTGTATGCTAGGCACTGACAAACAGCTAGCGGGTCTGCTACCTGCTTCATGACAACATAGCTAAATGCTTTTAAATAACTTTAACACCCTGATCGACAACACGCATTTCGTGTAATTATAGAAAACAGGAAAACCTACCTAACTAGATATGAAAGAAGAGACACCAACCAGGCCTCCAAGTCTCCACCGAAAGTCACCCCCTTTAAAATACCAACATGGTAACGCCCGGGTCCTGCAAACAACACTGGAATATTCCATTGTGCACATTATAGGGGGGGAGTGTTATGACGCTAAATTGCACTAATAAAAAAATAATTATAAAAATAATTCTGGACTTATGTTTCATTTGGTTCAAATTCTGTAAATGTGCTAAAATTTTGTGGAGTAAACGCACACACCTTCACGTTTAGTAGTGAAAATAAGGACAATAGTCTGAATAATAATAATAATAATAATAATAATAATAATACTTGGAAAAAATGTACATTAGATTCTATGTACCAAAAAGGTGTATATACCAGCATCAGTGATGGGATAGGGTGCATCAGTGTCCAGGGCATGGGTGATCTGTGATACAGTATGTGGAGTTACCATTGATTCAGAGGCTTATACTGGTATTTTGGAGAGATACGTGCTGCCGTCAAGACCACATCTTTTCCAAGGAACTCCATGTCTATTTCTCAGGTGAATGCCAGAAATATACATCATACACAATGCCAATGGAGCATCATGAAGAGGAGAATCAGACAACAGCAACCACGGTGTGTTGAGCATATGCCAAAAGTATTCGCTTGAGTGACATCCCATTCTTAATCCATAGGGTTTAATATGATGTCGGCAAACACTTTGTAACTATAACAGTTTCAACTCTTCTGGGACGGCTTTCCACAAGGTTTAGGAGTATGTTTATGGGAATTTTTGACCATTCTTCCAGAAACACATTTGTGACGTCAGACACTGATGTTGGATGAGAAGGCCTGGCTCACAGTCTCCACTCTAATTCATCCCAAAGGTGTTCTAGCAGGTTGAGGTCAGGGCTCTGTTCTTCCACACCAAACTCACAGGAAGGGGCCATCCCCAAACTCTTCCCATAAAGCTGGGAGCTTGAAATTGTACAAAATCTCTTGGTATGCTGAAGCATTAAGAGTTCCTTTCACTGGAACTAAGGGGCTGAGCATCCCTTGGATGCAGCTGCTCGGCCCTGGAAACCCATTCCATGAAGCTCTCTATACACTGTTCTTGAGCTAATCTGAAGTTTGGAGGTCTGTAATGATCGACTCTACAGAAAGTTGGTGACCTCTGTGCACTATGCGCCTCAGCATCCACTGACCCACTCTGTAATTTTACATGGTCTACCACTTTGTGGCTGAGTTGCTGTCATTCCCAATCACTTCCACTTTGTTATAATACCACTGACAGGTGACTGTGGAATATTTAGTAGCGAGGAAATTTCACGACTGGACTTGTTGCACAGGTGGCATCCTATCACGGTACCACCCTGAAATTCACTGAGCTCCTGAGAGCGACCCATTCTTTTACAAATGTGTGCAGAAGCAGTCTGCATGCCTAGGTGCTTGATTTTATACACCTGTGGCCATGGAAGTGATCAGAACACCTGAATTCAATTATTTGGATGGGTGAGTGAATACTTTTGGCAATATGTATACAGTATGTGTTTCTAATTCAGTTGCATATAATATAATTTTAGATTTAAAAATCATAATGATAAGACTGAATGTGATTTTGAGAATGTTTCTCCCCGACCTCCTTCAGCAGAGTCTGAACTGGGTATAGTAAATAAAGGAAGTGAGATCTGAGACTACATGAGAGCAGGAGTACTTTATCTACACCAACATCAGCCTCTAGGTTCAGAGCCTTTCTGTTGTTGTCGGTTGTCATGGGAAATGTTTTTACACAGGACAACAGAAGCGTCTCTGTGCATTCACCAGTATTTATCCAGACGATGGTGGAGTATTTGGGGTAACATTGCTCTGTGCATGTTCAGTCTCACTTCCTGAAGGATATTTTACACACTATCTTGAGTGACACACATTGCTCATCTCTCTATAGGAGCCATAAACACAAGAGGCCATGTTTGTTAGTTATCAGAGGACACTGGAAAGAAGAGGGAGGGGTTACCAGGTTTGGAGTGTCTTGAATCATTGTATAAAATATAAGTTTTTTTTTTTATAAAGTTTTAACAAAACTTTTCCCTGTGTTTACATAGTTAATCAGAACAACGCCGGCACTCCCTGTATATAGCTGGCAAAGAGCGGAGTGGGCGGGGCGTGCTCGGTCAGAGCAGAGAATATGGGCGGGGCGTACTCGTTCAGAGTGGGGGCATGTTACCCGAGCACGTTGCGATGGACCCGCCCACTTCTCCACACCTAATGACGTAAGAGACCATGCAACAACCTGGCGTCCAGCTGCTCAGGGCTGTGTGGATTATTGTGCTCACCTCTTTCTTTTCTCAGCATAAAAGGCTAAGGAGAGTTAACCAAGAAAACAGGACATTGATGCCCACCATTCCAGCTCATTCCATCTCAAGGTCAGGGCATTTAGTAATAACAAATTTCATGTGATTTTTTTTTAATCTTACATACATTGCTTTCTTTTTTTTTTATATTGATTTGAATGTTTCAGTGCAGGTGTGTCTTTGCCCACAATAAATGACAAGGTGAGTTCATTATCCTGTAACTGTAGTATATTAATACTATCTTGTGTCACAATGTCTTGTGCACATGTAAAGCAATGCCTTTGGAAATGGCTATTTAAAATATACTGTAAATGTAATATCATGAAAATTTGCAACACATTACACACCCATACAGAGTAGCCATGTATGCAGTAGTGTATACAAGTACTAAATCATGTACATATAGACATAAAGGGTTAATGCACTATTATATTATGTCCTCACAGGATTTCTTGATCACATGCTTAATACGGCAAATTGAATATCTACACATATCTAAAGGATTGAAGGTATCAGGCACCAATAGGCTTCTTTAAGGTGCTATGAATTTTATATTGAAGAAACCGTGTTTGACATCCTTTTCAGTTGTTTTAATGAATATAGCAAAGCATCTAATCCTCAAAACATGCTTTAAACCATTTACAGAAAGCTTCCACCAGGAGTGCCGATCTGGTCCACGAGCCAGCCATCTGCTGTGACTGGCCAGAATCCGCCAAAGTGTAAGTAGATACAGAAGTCTCTTTTCACGCACCACAGACACTCCCAGCCTGATGACAGACATCTTCATTATGGGTTCAAGTGCAGAGTGCTTGAAATATTAGGCTTATTTCCATTGGTCCAGCTAGCAAAAAGATCTTTATTCATGGCCTTTTTACTCCCTATCTTGCCTTCCATCTCAAATGCAATTTTGATACGTATTAAATAAATAAATAAGGTACACCATTGCTTCTGACAGGGCTTGGCACTGGGGCCTGCAGGCTTCAACAAATCATTCCTTAACCTGTAGTTGAACTGAAAGTAGCTCTGCATTATCCTGCAACATTAGACCCCTTGCTTTCGGCACTACTAGGATCTGATATCAAGTCTGATATCAGTTCTGTCTGTTGAAGAGAAATAGCTTCACTACAGGGATATTTTCGATTTTTTGACTCTTGTAGGATTTTTTTCCATGAATTAATTATGATACATTTATTATCTCCTATAGTCTGAGACATCATCATAACAACAAGCTAAGGATGCTGACACACAGGTGGAAGAGGCTTGGCTTCCAAGATCCTGTAAGTAGTAAAAGGAACGACCATACACCTGAGCAGAGACATAGAAAGAACCAGGTTGCAAAGAAATCGGACTCTTTATTGAAAAGCAGCCCCATGAAGACCAGCCAAGCTGCAGCTCAAAGAGAAAACGAGGAAACGAAGAGCTTACACTGTTTAAGTTCGAACAGTTCAGAAGGGAAAGGAAGCGACAAACACTTGTCCAACACATCAGGATCATCGGAGTGCCACACTGACAGTGACCTTTCAGATAAAGAGCAGGAAAGTATTGCGATGTCAAAGTGGGCAGCAGCTATGGAATTAGACCTGAAGCCAGAGCCTTTTCACGAGGACCTGGAGCACAATTCCACAGAAACCGCATTTTACCCAGAGGTTCTTCCTGCTTTTCTCAAAGTCCTGGATTTCACACAGAGTTTGTCCTCTGATATTCAACAAACTCTACTTGCTACTGATCCCTGCCTTGCTCCTGTAATAGCACGCCTGATGGAGTTAGAAAGGCTTCAGGCTGCTACTGTGCAGAAGGAGCGCGCAAAATTAGCACGGTCCCGACCAGCTACTGCTAACTCGCGGAACGGAAATCGTTTGAGAAAAAGTGACCATCCAGGATGCAAGACGGGGACTTCAAGTGATGTAGAGTGCAACTCTGTTATGTGTGGTTTTACCAAACTCATGGTTTGTCCCAACTCTTCATGCAGATGCAGGCAACATGCTTTGCCTTCCAAGAGCAAGTCAGCGACATGCAAAAAAGCTGAAAGTGTGCTCCCAACTTTCTCCATTAGTGTGAAGGTCCAACAAAAAGCCCCAGTTCCAACTAGGACCAAGAGTCCAAAGACACAAAGCTGCTCAGCTTCTGTCAGAAAGGCTACAGTCCCTAACACAAAAACTTAATAGTGCTGTATATAATACAATATAAGCAGAACACCAGAAAATATGCAAACCCTTCACAGGACTATTACAGTTTTTTCTTTATTTATTCATAGTTTATATTCTCATTATACACTGTACATCTGTTGAATGAATAGGAAGTATTTTTGCAGTATTTGAACAGTTCATTTGAACTCCTGTCTGTGAATCAGTGAAGAAATGATGGGCTTCTTTAAAAAAAGGATTTCAGCAAAAGGGTGAGCAACTAGTCAGGTTGTCCTCTTTGTAGGCTTGTCTAGTGATCAGGAAGGAACAGGAAGGAAATGTCGACTTACCCTAAAATAAAGACAAATTCAGGTTAGTGTTCAGGATCATCCATAAAGACATGGCTCAGTAAAAAAAAGAAAGAAAAAAACAGAAGAGTATTACCTTTCAGTTGTTCAAT
This sequence comes from Leptodoras nelsoni, assembly GCA_028566375.1. Taxonomy (NCBI): domain Eukaryota; kingdom Metazoa; phylum Chordata; class Actinopteri; order Siluriformes; family Doradidae; genus Leptodoras; species Leptodoras nelsoni. The sequence goes on along the minus strand of JAOVVG010000044.1, from coordinate 21,917,510 downwards.
TTGGCTATACCACAATTTATTACAATCTTCCAGAAAATAATAGAGGACTTCCTATAAATGTAATGGAGCTAAAGTAAACTTTAAGAGACTGCAGGTAGCATGGGCTGGCTGTTATTTCAGATTTTATGATGGCCTTTAAAAGCCTACACAGTTCTCTGAAACCACCATTAGTTATTTCTTTACTAGTGCCAGCCAAGTAGCTGTGACACTTTGTAACATAAGTATACCTGCAGAATAATGGCTCAGGTCATGTTTAATGGCTGACAAATGAGACTCATTAAAGCCAAATGACAGCTCATTTAGCTGTAGTGTTGAGTAAAGGAAAAACTAGTAAAGATCACTCTCTAAAGCAAAAACCTTTGGTCAGGTGAGAGTCCCTTTAAGAGTCTTCTCTAATGGACAGCACCTAAAATACAGAGAACAAATAAACCAGTATCTTCTTTTTTCCCCAGTGTGGTAACAGTCATTCACCAATGTCACTACATTCCCAAGCGATGCATAAAACATCAGTTTAGCACAATAGGCATCGCTATACATTACATGAAAATGTTAACCATTCAAGCATTATATTTGTTTTGAGTTTCATGAACATTTGCCAAAAGAGCTTATAAGATCATTAGGGGACATCTGTGAAATGATGTGCAATCATCAGCTCTCTTGAATTTTTACCAATAATACCCATTAGAGATGGACACAACCATGTAATTTTGCAGATCCTCATTCATAGTACTATTTTATATATATAAATAAAATTTTAAAAATAAAATTTGAGACTAGCCCAGAACTAGAGTCCATGTTTACTTGACTATGCAAAAGATGTTTACTTATTATGTTCATAACACACTACATAATTTGCAAGCAACTACGCATTCACACTATATATATATATAAAAAAAGAAGCCTGGCAAACACTGACTGTGATGGTGTGAAAGGGGCTGTATGGTTCTGAGAAAACAAACTCATGAGCAAAGAAGAAATGTAAACACCCTCCATTTCAGTTATACTGGTCATTTTTGTCTATGCTATGTTGGAGCTACACATGCCTTTAGGAGTGACCTGGATAAGGGGGTCTTGTGCAGGTCTTGTCTCTTTGAGAGCAGAGGCAGGCTGGAGGATGGTGCACAGAGAAGAGCCTCCTTTGGCTGGAGAATATAATCTCTCTCTCTCAGCAACCACAAGGGAACAGTGGGAGAAACATCATAAACAGCAGTTAGTGTCAGTGAAACGTAAGAAATTGTAAAGTGTATGGTATCTTTAACCATAATTACTGTACCTGCCAATGGGTGCACACAAGACAGACCAGTGGTCTATGACCGTATTTGTACTACTTTTTTCCTCACAAACATTTTATTATAGACTGTTTTATGATAACACAGAATTATAAACTTACAATTATGCAAACTAATTTTTTTTTTTAACATGCAGAGCGAGGTATGGATAATATACATGTCGAATGAGCTAGTTGTGTCTTAATTAGAACAATAAAGCAATATGAAGTAAAGAATCAATTACCGCTCAAAACAAGCAGATTCATAGAGCAGATGAGGAATATCCCTGTATTAAAAGACAACACGATCACGTCAGAACAAAGGAACACAGGCAGAAGTACAAGAACAAAAAGCTCACAGCATTTTAGGATACATGCACCCCTTGCGAGAACATTAGGTAAAACAGATGCATATCCACTGAGAGTTACAAACATTGCTTTTTCAACAATACATTACTGTCAGAGGCAGTACACTGAAGGAGCCTGTTCAATTTCAAATATTTCAGACTGCCCCTTTTCCCTTACCCTTAACAGCAATAGTGACTGCTTGGAATTCCTTTCCGGACTTGTTTACGCAAGAACTTTGCTTTTTAGGAATTAATTCTGGCTCTGTGGAAGGATGATGGGTTTAGACCATTCCTCGTCTCTATATGCAAAAGATGCCAGAAAATGAGCATACTGTTTTTTTTAATGAACATTCTGCCAAAATGTATAACAGAGGCACTGTATACTGGCAATTCTAGCCGGCTGAGCTTACCTTCAGTGTACTGATAGAGGAACACAACCTGCCTTTACAGAGGAGGCCTTCCCTGCAGACAGGCTCAGGTAGTGCTCAAGAGCTCCGATTTCAGCAGACGCACACCTACAGGCCCGTGCACCAGTGGGCGCTGTCGCTCTAGCACCTGAGGGAGATGCGGATATAGACGGCATTTATCCTGGACTCACATCATCATATAGAGTGTTAGGGGAGGCTCAGACTATTGGAACACCAGCATACATACAGATACAGTAATTTTTGCAGGTTGTATCAATTATATCATGAACATAAAAAAAAAGAAAAGAAGATTGAACCTAATGTTTGAAAAACATCCCAAATAAAATTTTGGGGGGTGGTGGCACATCTATATCAGGGCATAATAAATTTAAAACTGAAAAAAGGGAAAAAAAATAAACCCAAAACAAAAACATTTTAACTTTACTTAGACATTAAAATGTCTCTTCATCTATTCAGTCATGCCTGTAGATACAAAACCATCACTTTGTTGGCTGACTTTTCAAGGACTTGCTGCTGTGTATCCTCATAAGCGTAGGTTTGACAGTCACATCCTCTCCTGGATGTAGGGATGCTGCAAGGCCTGGTTGATGCTGATCCGCTTGGCTGGGTCGAGCACCAGAATCTGATCCATCAGGTCTTTGAGCTGAACCACCTTCTTCCGCTGGTCCTCCGGCAGTCTCTGGCGACCAACCATGTCATTCAGTAGGTCCTTAGTGGGGTTGATGCTGCTCATCACCGTCACTTTCTCCTGCACAACAGGATAAAACAAAGGAAAAAGAAAATAAAAAGAGAACAACATGAAAGGGGGTCATCAGGACAAAAAAATGAGACGCTAAGGAACTGGGTGTATTGTAAGTGATCACAGCAGAAATAAGTGGAAATAAATGATGCTTACCCGTTCAGTAACTTTATCTACCTCTGTATACAAGAAGTTCAAGTTTTGATCAAAGTGTTGGTCCTTGAACAAGCCTTTCCTGATCATCTGTGAACATTTTAACAATATTTAGTTCGTTCTGATGTAGTTCCAATATTACTCAACTGTAATATTTGAAAACACAGTGATAGTACAACTGAATAGGATTGTAAAGCAATATTTGTATATGTATGTACAGGGGTTAGACAATGAAACTGAAACACCTGTCATTTTAGATCACAATAATTTATTAGTATGGTGTAGGGCCTCC
>JAOVVG010000044.1:21682640-21709890 GCA_028566375.1 Leptodoras nelsoni | reverse complement strand
ATCCATCCAATTGTCTATATCTATCCAGGTAAAGATCATTCCATATGTAGTTCATCCATGTTCTCAGAGTCACTGTAGGCCATAGCACAAAACCGATACACACACGCGCACACACACACCAATTTATGCCACTATCTTGCATACTTTCATGGCCACTTCCTTTTCGATTCAACACACAATATGAACATCATTTAGGACCCTAAACGCCTGTCAGGGTCTTTAAAGGGCCAAGGAGTGGATGGGTTTGAAGAATGATGGGAACCCGGTCCCTCTCTTCTCTACTAATGTCTGAAGACAGAAGAGATCGAGAGTGAGAGGGGCGTCAAGCTTTAACAATCCTTGTGCTTCAGCCTGGCCCTGATGGAGCAAAAGTGGGCGTAGATTATAGGGCTGGGAGAAGGGGGCGTGCTGCGAGAGAGCGACAGCCACTGACATGATGGAAGCCTAATGGCAATAATTGGCGGCAGTTTTGACAGGGCTTGTATGATAGCACACAATAAACACCCTGTGTTTTTCCCAGCCAAATTTGAGCCAAATTGCAGCGCCAGCCGCTGAAACCGGCTGTTTCCATGCCCCCGTTCTCTCTGGCCTGCCACGCACTCTGATTTACTCAGTCAAAAGCCAGCCTTTTTTTTAAAATCCATGATAACTAGAGAAGGACTGAAGCATCTCAGGGCTTGACAGGTGTAAAAAAGAAAGCTAGTTAAACAGGATTTTTTCCCTTGCTTTTTCATGTCACTCCTCACTTTATTTGTTACATTTTGTTTTTTTATAAAAATTTTGCCAAGCAGCATTCATTCGTCATCTTAAATCACTTGAGCATGAATGACAACAAAAAAGATGCACAATCCAGCTGAGTCTCTGAAACCAAAAGAGATGTCTTTATTTGTTATTTCAGCCTGCTGAATATCTATGGAATTTTCAGCACCGTAACTCTCTTTGGCTGAGCTTTTACGACACCACTACTCAAGCCATCGACTTTTATTTCATAGCTTCCTGATAAGTTAGAGCCCCCTCTGTTGAGGAAAGGGGGGGGAAAGAGATCTTTCCCATTTTAGTTTAAATCCCTTGAAAGCAGCCCCGCTGATGTTTTCCTATGTGCTGGTTGGGGATTCTAAGTGACCCCCCTCTTCATCCTTCAAAACAGACCCTCTGGACTCATGTTCCCAAACTGTCCTCCCCTTGGTCTCTTTGTCCGAGTAATTGCGTGGCCCTGGGTGAAAGAAATCCAAGTGGACTGTAATGGTTTGGAGAGGAGGGGGGGGATGAAGAAGGTGCAGGGAGGGGAGCAGAGGGGACGAGAAGTCAAGACAGAAGGGAGGCTGCATTATTAAAACAACAGACCATTCGAAAGGAGACTGGCCCTGCACCTGATCGACCAGCGCAGTGTGTGCCAAAACGCTTCCCTCTGATCTCAGTTCAAAGACGGCAGGGAAGAGACTCAAAGCATTTGGCTTGGGGATGGAGGAGGGGATTCGGGCTTGCTGGTTTTCTGCAGAAAGGCACATCCTTGCTCCCTGGAGTCCACAAATCATACGAGCAAATAGCAAGTAGGGAGACATGAAGGGTTAAAGCAGTGCTCAAATACAGAGATGACCTGCTATAGAGCTCTGAACACAGCGTGGCCTTTTCGCCCACTGCTAGCACTGCACATATGTTACTATTCTTTTGCCAAAGCCGTATGTCCCTGTCTGAGTGCGTGCATGTCTTTGTGCACTGCCTACGTGTGCACATCTGTCAATGTGAGCTGATGTCAGAAGACCGCCACTCTTGATTGAAGCTCCAGAGTGGGAATGCATGCTTGTGCATGTTGCTTGTGTGTGTGCGTGCATGTGTGTGTGTGTATCTATGTGCACAAATGCGTGTCAGAGGCAAGGTGCTGGTGGCCTGTCCTTGAGCTGTGTGTTTTTCAATATAGGAAGTATACTTTAAGGCTGCCGAACACAGCCTACAGGCTGATTACCTTACCAGTAAAACTAATAGTAGAGGCACTCTAGGCTCCACTTGTGCTCTGTTAAGGAAACAAGCTGTGTTTAAAGTCTCGAATTCTGTCCCAATTCCCATAAGGATGAGTGTCGTTTAGCTAAAGGAAATTCTCAGCTTGGTGTTGAAAAGTTCAAAAGCTTAAAATACAGCGCTGATCTAGATAATGGACTTTAGGCAGCTACGGACTAAAATCATAAATATGTTCTTTTCCCTGTTCACCTTCTTGGCAGTTGATTTCTGAATGCTTTGGGACTGTTTGGAGGGGAAAAGGAAACATTTATATAAATGAATATCCCGGTTTGGCAGGAGACAGAGTAAGAGAATGTTTTATAGCGAAGTCTCAGACACGGGAATGCACTTTCACGCTGTTTCCATAATTCCCCTGTGATGTGGTTGCAGTGTAATCGTAGTCTTGCTGTGACACCATCGCCGCAACATTACTGAACCGCTCCAATGCGCGCTTATAGGAGGACAGATTAAAGGATACTTTCCGCTGAACTGCGTTGGCCGAAGCCAGGACAAAGGCTGAGGTCACCTCTAAGAGTCCGGCCCAGAACTTTTACGGGAATGTGCACTTTGCTGTTTTCCATGTGCGTAAGCAAGCACACATTTTCTATTGTGACATACAAGGTTCCTAAGAAGTCAGCAAAAGGTGATGACAGTGATAACACTTTTACATCCACACTTGCATTCCCACTTCCACACTCCATGTAATTTCTCAGTGGTAAAAAGGAGGAGGTGTAGAGTGGTTAGGATGCTCTTGTTGACCCCAGTGGAACACCTTCCTGTTTGACATGTCCCATATGGGATTGTTTGGGCCCTTTCTTCCTCTGTGGCCCTTTGTGCTGTCCATCCTAATGAGTCGTAGTGCCGCAGTGAAGGGTCAATTCAAAATGACCCTTCTGGTTTGTCTCAACCTGCAGATACATACTCAGCTGAAGAGTTAAACACTTAAACTCCTGGTCTCCTCCATTTCTCTCCCATTCAAAATCCTTCCATCCCTTTGACCTTCCTTTCTTTCCAGCTTCCTCTTCAACCCTCCACCTTTCTTTTTTGCTCTCTTCTATTTCCAGTGTTTATGAAGAGGGATTTATTGGTCTGAGTGGGACTGTTAGGTGATGGTGGGCTTTGCTGCTCAAGTGTTCTGGGACTCAAGGCATGACCATGTGTGTGTGTGTTGAAGTACTAGAGCATACCCCAGTGAGCAGAGGGTTCCATCAACCTCCACCACCTCTGACTCCCTCCTCTGCCATTCTGGGAGGTCGAACAAAGGGACTTCCTCTCACTAAGATGGCGTGACCTTACTGCAAATGTAATGTTTAGGATTAGGCCCAGTTCAGTGGGAATGTAATCTGTCTTTGCCCTCAAATAATGTCTGGTTATGGAGGAAGGGCCAGTCATTCTGAACAGCTTTTAGCCTTTTTCTTACTCACCCTGGCGGAAATGCAACAAGAAGGTGCCAAGACCCAGAGTAGCTCCTTTCTGCTGGTAAGCGAGTATGTGATCGTTATTTCTCTTGACCGGCATTTGGCCAGTCTCTCGCTCCTGGCCAGCCAGGTGCATCCAGCGGATGACTTGTCCGGAGTAATCAACAGACCAAGCTGTAAAACTTCATTACTATCCGGAAGAACACTAAGTTTTTATGAAGAACACAGGGAGAAGGTAGGGGAAATAGGAGGGCTGGGAGACATCCTCCCATCCTTGGGGCATGTCTGGAAACTCATAGCACTACAGGGAAAAAAAGGGGGGAAAAGAAGACATATTCAAGTGGAAAAGGAAAAACTGATTTGGAGCAGATTTTAATCACTTAAACACATTTGGCTAATTTATGTGCATAAATTTTACTCTGAAATATTATTTTCTTGCAGAGCTAATCAGATTACTGTGTTCTTTTTTCTTAGTTTATCAGGAGTGCTAGACTGCTATTGCGTAAGCGCGTCGGTGTTCACCTTCACGTTACGCTCCCGGAGATCACCCTGCGGAAATGTCCCGGCCGAACTCTGCATGCTCTAAAATCCAGACAACCACATTGGACTTGCTACTGGTTTCTCATTTAGCCCCACCAGAATTGATTTGGTTCACCATCTCCTGTATCTGTTTGCTCTCACTTTCTGCATCTCCGTCTCTCACAGATTCATTACTTGCACCAGGAGGTCTTCGATATTTCATCCGAGCATTGTAATCACATTACATGGTTCAAAGTGTTGTAGATAGTGAATTATTGGCACAAATATGCCACACGATTGCTCGCGGTAATGTACAGAGAGGTCACAAAGACAGAAGGACTGAAGACAAAACGATGCAAAAAACACCGCCTGTCGCCTTCTACCAAGCCAAATGTCATGTGTCAGAGAGTAAACGAGAGAGATGGGAAGAAGTGTGTATCCAGGTTATGCGTGTGTATTTGAGTGTATGTGACAGTGCCAGTGAATGAGAGAGAGAGAGAGAGAGAGAGAGAGAGAGAGGGAGAACGAGCAGGAGATTGCTGATAAAGATCCGTGTTAACCTTGCGTAGCGGCAGGCTGAATGGAGGGGAAAATTAGGCCTGATATAATACTCATGCATGAGGCTCTCAGACAGAGAGGGAGGTGTGTGTCACCAGCCATGCACAGAGAACATTTAAGGCCCCGAAACAAAACTCCTTCCTCGTTCCTCCGCCCTTGTCTGACTTGCGTTGCGAGATATATATTTCAAAGTGACACAGACACGCTGCACATTATTAAAAGCCATGTTCATCATGTCGACTTTTGCAGCAGTGTCAAATCCTTGCATTGGAGTAAAAGCAGCCTTTTGCATTGCGTATTTATTCCAGAAATGATTCGACATGAAAATAACCTCATTTCCACCGCTCCAGCATGCGCAGTCTTATTAGCACACAAGGCACTTGAAGACAAGCTAATGCCACTGTCTCCAGAAAGCAGATTTGTTGCAGCAGAATTGTTACACTTCCCAACTGAGCTGTCCTCTTCCCTGTGAGTGTGTGTGTGTGCCCATCGTAGACAGTGGTTAAGGGATTTAGCTCAGGTTAATGGGCCTTTTGCAGCGGCTTAGCCTGTATGGCAGTGAGAATGGGAGAGAATGACTGTGGTGGGGAGATTGATTCTCTGGTTAAAGAAAGCCTAGCGACAGGGGCTATTAGCCTGCTGTGAGGAGAGTGAAGGGACAGCAAGGGCTTTTCTCAAGACCCCTTACTCCCTTACTATTGAATGAGGAAGAGATGACACTAAATGGAGATGTATAGGGTCCTTTTTTAAGGAAACACCATACAGGAAGGTTTTGTGAGACATCTACTAAGCCATCTTTTTATTCAAGCTTTATTTTTCCCCTCAAACTTTCATATCACTGCATCCCTAAATGCAAGCAAGCAAACCTGAAACCCGTCCCATGCAGTATTTGGCCCAAAAACATGTAAAGGTCTGCTGTGTTTGGTGTTCGTCCTACACAAAACATGCCACTCTTCAATTATCTTTTTGGTTTGAAGTATACTGTACAACTGGGTTAACCTTTCACAGCTGTAGAAGTCCGGGATCATAGGTCAACCTGTTAATCATCCCACTAACACACCTGAGTTAGTGAAAGTATTTGTTTGCAATAAATAAATAGCTAAATGACCTTGATACTATGCGTACATCTAGTGGTAAATCTCTAAACAGTGGAATCTCTATGTGATTCATTGCAAATAATTAGTGTGACTTTGTGTATCTGGGTGTCCCACTAATACCTCATGTCTTATTACTGAGCTAGAAACAAAGACCGCCTGCTGTTTTTTGCGGGTAGATCGGCACAGCTGTGCAACAGACCTAGAAAAGTGGCCTCAGATGGCAGACAGAGAAGAGCTGGTACAGAATGTCTGAAAACACCCATTGCATCTGACTGTTTTCTTGTCAGTCTAACACCAATTGGAGACACATACACAAACATGCACATCTTATCACTTGTCTATGCTTGAGAGGGTGTTCACTGGACAATAGACCTAAACACAGGAGAAGGTGTTGGTGGGAGGTGTAGAAAGAGAGACAGAGAAAAAGCGAGAGTCAGTTTAAAGGCAGAGAGACTGAGATAGTTGTCTTGTTAGACAAGCTAACTGTGCAGAATAACACGATGATTTGCCGTCCAGGGGTAGCTGGTATTTAGGTTCACCATCAGAGCTCATATGTATGTGTGTATGTGAAGGTGTCTTGGGATGCACTCCCCTCGTGTTGAGAAATAGTCTAGTGTCACCTCCCCGTTACCCCCACTCCCCCCCCTTCCAAATCTACACTTGAACACACACACACACACACATACTGACACACATGACTATGTGATTGTGTGTGTGTGTCTGTTATAGCACAGTGCTTGCAGTGAGGTGCTCAATCCACTATGGTGATAAATCAGGCACTGTGTTAATTGGTATGAAAACAACACTTTGGCAGTATATAATGTTTTATGTGTCTTTCATGTCCTTTATTGTAATACTAATGAGGGGCTGTATATTCGGGAAGGGTGGGGGGGTGGTGGTGGCGGTGGCTCTCCTTCTCTCCTCGCTGTGCTGGATAAGCTCCTTAGTGGGATCACTGGAATATTCCGCCCGCCAGGCGATGCAGGCGGAACACAATTGCCCCCCTCCTTCATTTGCAATTGGTAATTAGTATGCAAATGAGCCCAGGGGACCACACAAGTACTAGTGTATTACAAGAGTCTGATTATGACTCCTCAGGCTTCTCAGGGATGCGAGTGGAGTGCTGGAAGAGCTCCTCACCTCCCTACGCTCCACTGGGCTCTGAGTGCCACCCGCTCAGGAACACCCTCTGATTGGTGTAGGGCCTTGTCAGTCATCACTTTTGCCTTATCTGCCACTGCTTAATTAATATGGCATGCTTGTCATGATCCCATTTGCATACGGGATTATGTTCTTCTGTTTATGAGTTAGTACGGCAGACTCTGTTCTGTTAAGCATAGTGAAGGCAGGTGCTGAAGGGCCACATTTGTTCCATACGAGTTATTATGAGATCAGTATGAAAATGTGCAAAAAAGAGAAGTTAATTTTAATGTCAAAAGTCACTACTTGCATTCCAGGCCTGTTTGCATACTAGACTGACAATGCTCCTAGAACAAAATGGGCAGTTGGTTTTCTATAATGGAGAGGATGACCTCTGAACCTTTGGCTTGAAATTGTCAGTCTGAATCAGGTTCCTTTCCTAAGCACAGCCCTGGTTCCTTACTTTTCCCTATGACCTGACTTAAATAAGAACAGAGAGTGCCAGGATCTATATCACCTCAGCTGCCCCCTCTCTTTGTTCTCACAGCCAGGCGGGCTGGGGTATTGGCAGGAGAGATTACTGGCATATTGATGGCTTAAAATGAAGCCTGGGAGATAGGCCTGGGGCTTCTGCTAGGGCAAGATCAGGCCCCGGTTTCTTGCCGTGGCATAGGGAGGTACAATCCTAGTGGTGTCAAGTGGCATAGGGAGATCAGATTCTGGATATGTTTTATGGTCCATGGAACTAGTCAGTGTGTGGGCAAACTGTTGGGGTTGTTGCGCTCAGTTGGTCAGTTGATCTAGGCTGCTCATTTCTGAGCTAGCTGAGAATCATGAGAGAAGTGGGAAATGGTCATCTACTCTCTCATCGATTCCAGTAGCTTAGGAGCTCATGGTGCCATACACCATGATTCTGAGCGTGGCCAGAAAGCACGAACATCCGTCCCTCTTTCAACCCTCAATGATCTTCGTATCTGTCGTGTGCATTCAAACACACTCTGTAGTAATTTCTTGTAACAGTTTGAAGATGACAACATGGATGTTCCTGCAGGCCAAATGCACCACAGGGGGCTCATTCCATAAAGCAAATATTATTGCACACCAAAATAATTTATGAGTAGCAGCACCCCCCACCACACCTGCCAGCTTTTCCCCACCTGCAATGAAGCTCCCTTTCTGATAGCTCTCCTAGTGGCAGTATTTATGACGGAGGGCTTGTTCCATGCTTCCATATTTCATGACAAAAGGGTGGGGTGGGGTGGGGGGGTTGTAATGAAACACACTGTGCACAGAGGTTTGTGTTGTGACAGCTGTAATTGTGGAGCACATTAAAAGCCGGTGAAGGAACCCTCCACCTTATTTCTTCTGAAAGCGCAATGTGACAGAAGGAATGGCGGGTGGGGGAATAGGCATTCCACTGAGTGGAGTGAGGGGTTTGATTAGCGCTGTTGTGTTCAGGGTGAAAGTCTATTTGATGGAGTGATTATAGGTGTTGTCTGAAACTGCCTTAGAAGACGGCAGCATGGTTTTAATGGGTAGTCCATGACGTCCCTTGGCATATCCATACAAGGAGACTTAATATGCATGTACACCCTAAATTTGCTTTCCAGAGTCTGGGTTGGGAGGTCAACACAAATGCCACATGAATATCAATTAATCATCTCCTTTATTGGTTGCAGGTGCTTCTGGTCAAGAAGGGTCAAGCAACCACCAATTTTTTACTCAATTAGTGGCAAGCGGCATGCATGCTGTAGCCTGTGGAGACCGGCTTGGGGATGGTTGGTATTTATTATAACCACTTTATTAGTTGGGTCTAGCCCTTATACATACTTTCTACATTTTGTTCGGGAGTCACTTGTTGGTCAAACCCTACCATGTGGTGGCCCAAAATGATTTCCCAACAGTAAATCTGTGAGCATGACTTGCTATCTCCATGCAGGCACACAGTGTGGTTAGTGGAGCTTAATGATGCTATTCTGCCAGGCTGTGTCAAGTCAATGGTGCTCCATTTCAAGGTGGATGGCTACCGTAAAAGGGTTAAAGCCCATGGAGCAAGGCACATACCCCCTGGGAGTCTCCACCAACCCCCAGGGAGGAGGCTTTGTCTCCTTGGGCAAACATTCCCACAGAAAAAGGGGAAAAAGCCATTTGGCTCCCCCAGCTAGTGCTCCTTTCACTGGTTGAGGAGGTCTTCCCTAGTCAACAGCTGGACATGACGTGACAAATTGGGGGCTTTGTCTTTCTGGGGAAGCAGAGGGGGTGGCAGAGGAGAGAATGTTGTGAAAGGGTTTGGGAGGGAGGGGGGTGCTCTGGACTTTGAAAGGATGCAGGGAAGCCATAGAATGCATTGTGAATCATTGCGACACAATGCAAATTGCACACTTTAAAGGGGAAATATGTCGGGGCTTTGTTTCAAATTGAAACGGTCCAGCTTATCGAGGGGAAAAGTGAAATACCAATTTTGCATGGGTCAGAAATGGATGGTTAGCCAAACAGTGGCAGTGACATGTAACTGGGAAGGCAGTACACAGGAAGACAGTTTCCACCTGATTTATAAAAGCCAATTTCATTACAAACGAGTTTCAGCAAACCGTGTAAACTAACTTGCAATAGCAAAACATCTCATTGATGTAAGTATTTTCTGGATTGAGAAAGCCCATAAAAGAGCACCTGAATTCAGCTTTTACAGGTACAGGTTAGAGTGGATCAGGAACAAAATGAAATCTTGGGCTTTGAAATCTTTTCCAATAAGAAAAGCATAAACAAAAAAGTGAAGCCTCTGAGTTACAAAGTCACGGTGGGCTCCTAAGCCCTTCAACAGCCATTTTATGAAGCTGCTCCTCTCTCAGAATGAGAAAAGAGATCCCCCACAAATGACCCCCGGGTGAAAAAGCTCCGTATTTGACAGAGTCCGCCTCTTAACTTGTTAACTTGCTAATTGCCCGGCAGTCACTTCATGAGCTGAACAATGGACTGCTAGCTGAGCGATGGGGCTCTCTCTTTGAGAGGCTGGCCGAGGGGGCCAGGTGGCCGTACAGGGGGAGCAGAAAGGGGACGGCTAGCCTCAAGTGTTGTGTGTGAGGTCTGGTTTGGTTGCCAAGGGGATGGCAGCCTGATATATTATCTGGAGGAGTATTGGGCTGACCCAAGAAGATGGTGGGGCAGGTGGGGTACGATGATGCCCTGCAAACCCAATGACTAAACTACCACCCCCACTCCGCTTTTCTCTGCATTCTCTCTGTAACCTCCATCCGCACTTTGTGTTTGCCCAGTGGAGGCCTGGTAGTGTGTGTGTTAGGAGGGGATCTAAGTCTAACCAGGATTTAGACTCAGAACATGTTAGGTAATTAGGAAGAGCTTACAGAGCCATTTCCATGACAGCTGCTCCTACTGCAAACACAGCACCAGCCAGAGGGAGCCAGCACATTGTGATCTGTTTCGTGGGAATGATGTTGCCAAATACAATAGTCCAGCATGTGTGCTGGGTAGCAGTCAGAGTGCCAGGAGCTGGAAACTGCTCTGTCCATTGCTACACAAACACCCATTACTACATCCAATGAAAAACCAAAAGCATCCAGTGGATTTGACTACCCTGTTGCCTTTGTGCGGTTGTTATAAAGTGGCATTGCATTATCAGGAGAGCTTTATTTGGCTTTTGAATCTTTGTACATATAGCCAACAGATTCAGCAGCAGCATCCTCCAGGGTTAAAATGAGATTCTATGGAAGGTAATATGGAGATTAAAAACACCAGATAGATAAAAGATAAAGACAGATAAAGATAAAAAAAGCCCAGCTTTTTAGTTTGCTAGATAAAAAACATATTGGTACTGTCCAAGCCTCAGGACTCATTGGATGGCTGAAGCTGTAGCACTTGTTCCCATGTGTTAACCATGTTAGAATAACAGTCCTAGCATGGTCTGTTATTCCAGGTCTCTGGGTGACTCTACGGGGCCAAGGGCAAGTGGACTCGTGCCTAACTGAGTGTTCATTCTATGGGCTGTCTGTTTTGGTGAAACCCATGTCTTGCTTCAGGCCATGTATATTTTCCTGGCTCCTGTGTTTTTATCCGCAGCCACTCTGTTTGGCATCCTATCAGAGGTAACTTATTCTCTCACTCGTTTATACCGCAAACCACCAAGATTGCAAGAAAAGGGAGGTGTAAGATTTTTCCCAGGCCTGTGTATCTCAGCCTCCCTGACTTCTTGTGCAAAGAGCTTTAAACAGTGTCTGCAGTGTGGGCTCATGTATGTCACCCCATTTCCAGCTCTCTGAAGTGTGTACACTTGTCTGCTCTGGGGACTCAGCTGTTCTGATGGGGCCATTGTTCAAGTCTTTGAGGATAACTGTATTATACTGTACCCCTGTACCCTTCCTGCCTATTCTCGCTATGGCTGTCTGTGCAAGCATCCACAGTCCTTAAATAGGGGATTTACAAGCCAAATTGTTGTAAGCAGCCATTTACATGGTTGAAGTAACAGAGGCTGTCCAACGTCCCATACAGAACCCCTTCATTAGAGATGCCTAGCTCATTCTCTTGTTCTCTGGTAGGTTCCCTCTATGTACTGCTGTGCTCTGGACTTATGCCTCCTAACAAGCCACTATTATTTTACTGTACCTCCTTAACTGCAACATGAGTCAATCATTACATCTATGAACCAGCATCATCTAAAAAGGGATGCAATTTAGTCACTGTAACTTGAAAAATCACTGTTTTTTAGAAATCTGGCACACATAAACAGCAATATCATTACATGTGCACACGTGCACAAACACACACATGCACACACCTCCTGGAGAGTGTGCGGCACTCCCCTAATGCCACAGCAGATGTTTTTCATGTGGTTCCTTGCTCTGCCTAATAGCCTTCCTGGTCTGTGGCCCTGATGCTGTGTGTGTTTTCCTAGCCCAAGCCAGGAAGGGGAGATGTGTGTGTGTGTGGGTGTGTGTGTGTGTCGGCAGGAGCAGTTTAAGAATTCCTTCAGGCCTCAGTGTCAAACAATACAAACATGATCTCTATATTTAGAGAGAAGCTGTGTACCGCATGATGTCGGCCAAAAAAGGGTGCTCGCCATGCTATAATTTAGAAGCATGGACTTGGAATGATAAATTAAAATCCTCTTGGTGTCTCGCCTCTCCTCTCAGTCATGGTCATTAGAGCGCAGGTCGTGGGTACCTCATTTCTCCTGGCTCGGTCCTGCCATGTGTGTGTGTATGGAGGGCTTGCACTTGATGGCTTCTGGTGGTGCCCCCACCCCTTTTCTGTCTCTTTCTCTGTGCTCCCCTCGCCCTCCCCCGGCTGCCCTTCTGCTTGGCATCTGTTAAGCTGCTAAAGAGAAAGCTGTGTGGTGAAACCGGTGCGTCTTGCTGGGTGGATTTGAACAAGCACATGCCTGTTCTACCTCGGTGGCCTATGAAATGAGAAAATCAGCCACTGTGATGCCGACGGGAGCAGGGCTTGGGTGATAAATCTGTGAGGAGGACTTTTTGCATGTGTGTGTGTGTCTTGTATGTGCATACTTGTATGTGTGTGTGTGTGAGAGAGAGAGAGAGAGAGAAAGAGAGATGCACAGAAGCCGTTCCAAGATTTAAGGATTTGATTTCACACCAGCAAAGATCTGTGTCTGGAAAGCCATCACCCTAAATGCACATCACATTAAAACATGTATGAGTTCATTCTTCCTCCTCGATCATCTGCCTTTCTGTCGTTCTTCAAATATTCAATAATTCATTACCTCCTGTGAAACAGAGAGGGTCAATTCAGACACGCAAACCTCTTGACTTCTGTTGCGGTGCCGTAGTAGAGGGAACAAAAAGATTTTCAAGTTTGCAAAGAGTTCACAAGCACGCAATCTCTATTAGATCAGCGAGATGTCAAGATCTGTATCTGCTCTTTAATGTCGCTGTTTAGACTGGGAGGTAATTTAATCTCATCCTTTGACATTGTTGTCTTTACGGGGAGAGCATTCCACCGGTTAATGACACCCAGAGCAACCGACCTCGGTTTGGTGCATCTGTCTGATGGAAGAAGACCAAAGCATTATATCAGCCCTCTTATTGAAGATGGCTACTGTTAAATGTCATGGTGGGGCTGATAGGATCTGATCTGTGGATAGGGGGAAGAGGAAGAGATGTTCTTTCATCTCCTTGCATCTGCTATCATCCTCAAAGCAGTGGGGCTGAGGCAGGGGGGAACACCTGTGTATGTAGTGCACTTTCTAAATCCTTTAGGTCCAAACATGAGGGTGATTGAAGGACAGGTGTGTGTGTGGACGCATCGTTAAAGAGACAGCATGCTAAATAGGATTGTTAGATGAGAGGAATTCAGCCTCTTCTCAGTTCTGTTATAGCGTGCGTTAAGGTGAAACAAAGTCAAGCAGTCATAATTACAGAAAGCCAAAGGTCACAGGCAGAAACGATCTCTTGTGCGTATGTTCGTTCCTATAGTGGATAGGTTTATGACATGTCGCTGGCTTCCTGCTCTCCACATTGTTAACCTCCAGCAGACAGCAGGCGTAGCTGTCACATGGCTCAAAGTATGTTCTCTCCCCTACTTTCTTACACTGCCGTACATGCCATGCTCTGCTCTAAACCCTGGTCTAATCTTAGGACACAAAAATGAGAGATTATCTAAATTTATAATATGACTTATAATAAAAACAGATAAATAAATAAATAAATAAGTAAGCATCCCTGGTCACAGCTGCGTGAAGAGGATTAAAACCCTCAGAGGTGTTATAAGTCATGCTTGGAACCCACACATGCAGGAATGGGAGCTGTTTTAAGAGACTCGACCTTCCTGTTGCCCCTTACTCGTGTGCATTAGCCTGAACTCTGAGGAAGCACAACTTCCCAATATGCCTCATTCACAGGCCATGTGGGAGCCTGAACAAATCTAGGATGGGTAACCTCTGTCTAAACAGCCTGACATCAGCTATGGCCTGAACTCCATTCCGGCATCCATCTCTGCTTCCTTTCTTCCTCTTCCTGGCGCTCTCGTGTTGTGACTCGCGACAAATCCTCCAATTTGCTCAGCTGTGTGAAGAGCCAAGGGGGCATCGATATCATGCCATTTCCAACTGATCAGGCCCTGCTCTCGGGTTTCACAGGGGCTGGAGAGAAGCGCGGAAGGGAAGGGAAGGGAACAGTTTCACACTCCTGCTCCAATCACACTGCTACACACCAATCCTATCCTGCTTATTGATTTAGGTCTGGCTAGTATTTAACACTTGTCTACCAGTGAGTGGCTCGTGTATGTATGCGTATGCAATAATACTGATTTCCTTCATTTATTAGCCAGGATTGAAAGGATATCTTTGCCACAGTCTAAGAGGGCTAGGATAACATTCAATAGAAAATATTAAGAGCCTGGCACAGCCAATATATTAAAAAGCAAGCGACTCCACCCGTAATCAATGTGACGAGAGAAGAGGATGCTGTCTCAGCAGGAAAGGGATCTCACCATTGATTAGTTGAACTTCCTAGGTTAGCTCTCATGGCTTGGTGACAGGTGCAGCAGGAAGGCCTAACACACACACACACACAATTCAGTCTGTTTGATTCAGCTTGGCTCAGTATTACAGTATCAGTATACTCTTTATTTATCTTCAAGCACTATTTCAAGAAGGCCAGTTGAAAAACATTCTCCCTTTTAAAAGTTCTCCGGTCACCGCTGTCCTTTTAAACATCGCCTCACCATCCCCACCATGGTGGATCCCTTAAAACCTGATCCTGGCTGATTTTCAGGCCTGCCTGATCGATTTCGCTGGGTGAAAATAAGAGGATACGAAAGCATGTTAGACTCTCTGGAATCAGATCCAATCCATTAGAGGGATCAATACGCTGAAGGCAAAAGGGAGAAAAAAGAGCCCTGAGTGTTGACAAAACCAAATAAATATAGATGTGCGAGAGAGCAGAAATTAGATTACTGTCAAAGAATCTAAGCACAACACTTTTAACCCCTAACCTAACAATCTGTGTTTACACCACAGTGCAAGAGCACGGGAGGGCACGCAGTAACACACACAAACATGCAGGCGGCATGCGGCCTCACACAGGGAAAACACACAGAGCAGGGCTTCAATAACTGGAACCACACAGGGGTGCTAACCTTTGGCTGAACAATGAGAGAAATGCAGTGTGCAATGCGATTTCTTTTCCCCAGCTCTTCCAGCCAGTTAAATATATTATTTTGTATGATTTGTATTTGCAGACTGATTTTTGTATAAACTAACGTGGACTGGCGTGACAGTATTTTGTCATTTTGTAAATCTGTTACGTTCAAAATGCAATTTCCAAACCCACTTACTAACATGTTTTCTCTTTTTCTTTTTCCATGCCTGCCTCATCCAAACATCATGGCTTTCTGGTTTTAGGTAAGTAATGTTTTTAACATTTTCACCACAAGCGTAGGTTTATACATGTTTTAGTACAGATACTGTAAGAGACTGTAAAGCACTGCCTCACCCCCAGCCAGCCTTTTCATAAATATGAGGAGATTAATCAAACACAGCAGGTTCATTATTTTGCTGGTTGTTTCCTTGTCCAGACCACATGCTTTCACTGACATTCCACTGGCTCCACGTGCTTGGTGAAGCAGATCTGCCGATTATTACCGCGCTGGCGACAGCCATGCATAGCTACAGCGTGTAACATTTTTAAAGTGTTAGCAGTGGCAGAGAAAGCGACCTGTTGGAATGCAGACACCCTACCCACACCCCACAACTCCCATAATCCCCCTCATAATGGACTGGCAGCAATGCCCAAGGTCTGCTCTCCAGATGGAGGCCCTGTATGGTAAAGAACTGGCACTAGCCTTGCCTAAACCCCCACCGCTCTTGCACTCCCAGACACATCCGCCCACAGATGGGGCGCACAGACACACACACACACACAGATATATATGTATACACAAGCATACCTACCTCAGCCCCTATTTATAACAATAGTGGTTATTACATCTTAGTTAAGATCAGGAATCCTGGCCAGTTTGCCACAATGCATGAAACAGGCTGTGCGCTTCTCTCATCACGCCACCTAATGCTTTCTTTACCCTTCACCTTCTAGCCAGGGAGAAGCTTCTCCATGCTGCTACTTTTCTTCCTCCTCCATCTCCTCCTCCTCCTCCTCCTCCTTCCTGGCTCTTTCTGGCTCTCCCCCTGATGCGGAGGAGGCCGAGGTGCCACTCAGGTGATTCCCATTGATTTCCGCTCCACGACCGTGTCCTATCCAGGTGTAAACGTGGCGGGTCGAGTCGATGGCACTTGACTGCTCAGACATCTGTGGCAGCAGGGCCACTCAATAGCCCTCTCTACAGAGGCAGGCGAGAGATCTATGGCTGGAAAAGAATGAAAGATTAAAAAGAGGCTTTTGCAGATTGCATTTGCAGTGTAGGTGCTGCTTAGCCACTTATCAGTTGGAATGGAATCCCCTTTTGGGAATATCCTCGTCAAGCCTTTATTCTTTATTCTGTGGGGTGCAGCATGTGAATAGCGATCATACTGTATGTTCAGTATACTTGATGCTTCACATGTATCAAAGTTATCATTTTATTTTATTCAGTTATTCTTCGAAAATATATATATATAAATAATCTTAGGGTGTTTTTGCACTGTTATGCAATAATATGCAGTTTACCATTGGGTCTTCTAGCATTTCCAAATCGCTTCCTTCAAACAAATTAGACAGATGGAAATTTGAAGAGCATAATATGATGAAATGTTACATTCTTACAGTCCGCTGAAGTGTGTTTGTCAAAGTGTAGAAGCGTACACACACATGAACTTGGCTGTCTTCGCCAGCGCCATGCCGTGTGCTTCGGCTGCACCCCTGCCCTCTTTTAACTGCTAATTGGTGTAAGCAAAACTCGCGAGAATGGAAGAAGGTGGGAGGCTATTCAGCGCTCGATAATCATTGAGCCAAGTAATAGTTCTCAGTGTTTTAGGAGCAATATTATTACCATGTAACGAAGGGCCTGATTACTTTATTAGCCCCTTCAAATCATTCTGCTATCTCTACCAAACCGACCTTAGAGAACCTACCCTCAGCGTCACCCCTCTGTGGCGCACCCCGTGAAGAAATCAAATTATGGGCACTGCATGTTTAAATCATGGACCCTGTACCCTGAGTGACATAAAAAATGACTACAGGGGTGGGTTACGCAGAGTTCAGGTCGGATAATGAAACGGCCATGGAGGTAATAGAGAGAGAAGAGGTGTTCTGAATGTAGGGGGAGGCAGCAGGAGGGGTTAATAAAAGGGGTTCATTTAGAGGGTATCTCCTTACTCTGACCCGCTTCGTAGCTTCTCCATTTTGCCTCCTCTTCTCTTTCTGGGTCCTACTTTCCCCAGTGATGGACAGTCCCAATGGATTGAAAGTGTACTTTTATTTAAGCCATCATTGTTAGGTTAGGGCAGGCACTGAGGTAGAGCCCATAAATTCAACACTATTTACCAGCTGCTCGGTGTCTGCGAATCCAAAAAAAAGGACCCCCTCTATCTTCTGTTCTCCTAATCTATGTTGTTAGCAAAATAATACTTGTAATTTGACATCTTCATCCTGCTTGCTCGTGTTGGCATAGTTAGCTGGTGCTGACTGAGATTAAGCTAACTCTGATCAGATGGTGTGTTTCCAAAGAGCCTAATTCAAGTGTCAGTTTCAGTCATAACAGGCGTGCTTGAGTTTGGCTTTTGGAGACAGTTAATTCAGTCTGAATTCCTGCCATGGGAAAGCGCAGATGGTGCTGGAGGTTTCGCAGGTGCACTTCCCCATCTGACACCTGTCAAATGTTTACGGCTCAATCCAGCATGTTTGCAGCAAGCCTCCTTCTCATTACCAAATACCTCTGCCCTCTGTCTCCGGGTGATGGCTGCCACAGAAAGCAGGAACATATCACCTTTGACCTTAGGTCTGTCACCCTTCTACCTGTTTGCATTAACCTCATGGTCTGGCCAAAAGGAAGGTCAAAACCGCAGGACTGCCTCATTGTGTTTGACATCAACCAATTAGTTTTTTACAATGAATATGGCAGAAAGCCATTTTGAAATAACTCATCTAGAAAAAGCATAAAATATTCATTATTATCCTATCAGCTGTCTACCCTCAAATATAGGTATTGTTTAGTTATTGAAAGTATTTTTTGCTAACTTGCACCACTACAGAACATCATTTGTCATTTCTCTCACTCTGTCCTTTTGACCTTGAGCCTCACATCCTCCAAACACAAAAGTTGGAGCTTACATTCCTCCAGCATCTCTGACCAAGTGAGAAATAAAAAGCCTATTACAGGACGCTTCCAGCAAGCTGTTGTTGTCTGTATTTTACGAAGAATGCTACTGATGTCTTCATTTAGAGCCCATCCCTGTGGCGTAGCTCTACTGGGGAGTCAGCAGCCCAAGCAGCAGCCGGGTGATTAGTAGTAAAATTTTAATGGGGATCCATACATATGTCTAGCTGTCATTTTTATGAGGACGTTTATACAGCAGCCTCTGTCATCATCGGGCCCAGTCGGCCAAGACCTGGGAGCGCGGCTGAGCACCGAGCACGCATCCTACTGACACACACATCTTACGGCCTGTCCTGGAGGGAGTAGGAAAGGGTGGAAGGGAGTGTAGGGGAGGGGAAGGGGGTGCTTTATGGTGTTAAAGAGCAGCTCTAGCTTTTAGAGTAATGGGATAGCAGGGATTTGGGTGCAGTTGGAGCCAGTCTGATATGATATTTATTGGCCCTGGTCCATTGGGAACACTGAGCTTAATGTGGCTCCCATAAGAGGGGTCCAAGGTTCCTTCCTCAGAAGTATTTACAGTAGGTCCCCAAGCCATTGCAATTAATACACTTAATCATGTAACCAACCCTTGACTTTTTTGGCATGTGCCATTACGGCTTGTGGTGAAACAGCACTGATGTGAAATAACTCACACTGGTCTTCTGGTATCTATACCTAGTATCAGAGATCTTTGAATATTAATTACTGTATGATAACAGGCACATCTAGAGGACTAGGTGGACATACAGGATCTGTGGTGATTGTATCTGTATTTATAAAAGTGTTCCCTACTGATCAGAGATGGTAGAACATACAGACCTGTAGTTCATGGCATATCTGGCCTGGTTGGATGCTATCAGAGGTTACGTGAAGGTTCTCGGACCATATCCCCACATAGAGTAAATAAATACAGTCAGGGGGTCAGAAAGGCAAAGGGCTTAGAAAGGTGAGGCTACTATGGGAATCGATACACAGGCAGGCTGAGGGGTGAACATTTCCTCCACTAACAAGTGCACTAACATAGTTAGAGGCTGGTCACACCTGCGCCGGGCCGAGGAGTTGACTAATGTTTTATAACGAGAGAGGACGAGACCAAGGAGAGTCCTTTATCCCAACCAGAGAAGCAGACCTACCCATTACAAGGCTTCCATTTTGGCCCCTAACACAATTAACACCACTAAGTGAGGGGTTAAGACAAGGTTGCCGCTGGTGTAGCTACAGCCCGGGGCCTGGGCATCAAGGGAGGGAAATCGTCCTGGAATTGAATCACGCGAGGGGACAGAGGTGATGGTTCCCTGAGGAGAGCCGAGCACAGGGAACTATAGTAAGGCAGCCTAGGTCGTTGCCTGAAACACAGTTACCTCCACTGGACCTCCATCAGAACACAGCCCACACTAATACACATGGCCTTGTCGTAATTTACTGACTGCACTTAAATCCACATCACCGAGCACAGGCCTCAACTGGATTTAGAAGTGTCCTATTAGTGTGACAGGAGTAACCATGTATAGTAACAGTAAGTGAAACCAACTGGACATTCAGATTGTCTTGAGTGATACAACAGTATGGTTTTCATATGCCTGATATAGCCACAACAGGGAGCCACAGTTGGGAAGGTGACAGATTTAGTAATTGTCACAATTGGCTTTTCTTTCAACTAGATTACAGTAAAAACGGCATAGTAGGTGATTAGATGGTGCATTCAATACAACCCCCTGCTATTACCCAATAATTCTTATCGCCACATTTCTCGAGCAGAGTCTTCACTGCGATAAGTGAACATTGGTCTGCTTTATGGCTGATAATCTCAGACAGCCAGATATGATCAGAGGCTTTGGGGGCCACTGACCACTTAAACCAGGCAAGGCCCTTTCAGCAGCGTAATAACCAACAATTGCGCAGCTCGCATCTATCAGCACACATATTGACCTGGCACGGCTCTGGCCACAGATGCTGGGACTATTAGCCCCCTTTTGTTTGTTTTGAATGAGAATAGAAAAGGAATTGGCTCATTTTTGATCTTATTGTCGGTAACTCGACCTCCCTGGTGGCCAAGACCAAAACCAATTCTAATCTGGTTAGGGAGGCATCGCTAGCTTTTCTAATGCTTTTTAAGAGACAAAAATATGGTGACAGATAATAACATAAATGGGGAAAGCTTTTGGGCCTGCCAACCGCAGCTATAGATCCCCTCCCATCCACCCCCACCCCCGTACCTCTGTGGCTCCATCCAGGGCATTAGAGTGACTAGGATCGGTTTGGAATTTATGGCAGACATAAGTGCATTTGATTGATAGGACTGTTTAAGAGCAGTCTACATGGCCATTTATTTAATTTCTAAAGAGCAAACGAGTAGATCCGGAAACATGCTGCGTACAGCTATGGAGTTGGTGACAGAAAACCGACAGCTCCTCTTTCCTGCCAGAATGCACAGAAAGACAAATAAGCGGTAAATGCAACTTTCTGTTATTCCCCAGGGTAAGGCTGTTTGTTGGCAGTGTTGGCAGGCGATTTGATTTAAAATGATATTTTTAAATCCTCTGATCAATTTTTTGTTCAGGATTGTTTACCATGCCTGTTTGTTTATGCAAGTGTGTGTGTTTGTGTGGGTGTGGGTGTGTGTGATATGTGTGAGGACAGTACACAACTGTACTCCAGCCTGTGGCTAGGAGAGAAACTCAATCTGCTTATAGCTACATCCTGTGTCCTTCATAACCCCATGTGAAATGAGGTGCTCTGACCTCTGTAATATCACTGGACTCTGATGACAGCTGTGTGTGTGTGTGTGTGTGTGTGTGTGCACGCATTCCTCTGTTGTGCCCCAAATATGCAGTTATATTTTGTGATTTGCAATGTAGGAAACATATTATTTCACCTTCAATTTGTCTCTCTCTTGCTCTCTCTCTCACACACACACACACCCACACACACACACACACAGTGTTTGATAAGTAGCTATGAGTAATAGCCTCATTCTGGCAGGCAGCTGCTGGCTCTTGTTTACATGCTAAGTGATTACCCTAATTTTGCGAGCAGTCTGATAAATAGTCTGCCCCTGTGACAGCGTCCATGAGAGCCTTGGCGATAATACTGTTTTGATTATTCAATAAATAACCCATAATTTGACATTGATTGGGCTGTGAATGTGATGTTTAGGGGGTGGGGGGTGTATATTGACCCTTGTGGTTGGTTCTGTACTGACCACTGGTCACTAAGGTCAGAGCGCTCCACTCGATGTCCACTCTTGTCCCTGCTGATCTGATTTGTAAAGGATGTACCCTTTCAGTTTCTCTTTTATTGACCAATCCAAGCCCCCCCTCCCCCTCCCCAATTACTGCTACTTAATACCTTTTACAATTTTAAATAACTTTACCAATCCCATGGCTAGTGATGAGCATATTAAGGTGGCAGGCTTAGCATGAGGTGTATCGAGATCAATGCAAACGGCTTTGTTGGCCTCTTGAATAATGGTTCGTTTTTGGAAGCCGCACTCACTGATCCACTTAGCATGGTCAGTCCTTTCCAATTGTGTATCATTTTTCCCTGCGCATAGCCATCGGTGGCCACTGATGCAGTTATTGGAGTCTTCCTGCTCCTGTTATTGGACTATTGATCCACGAATGTTTTGCCTTCTGTCCATTTGCTTTTCATTTATATGCAGATGCCCTTGCTTGGACCAGCTTTGAGTCCTCTCTTTCCCAGCTGTCTGTCAAACTCTCACTCCTCCTTCTTTGTGACATCACTAATCTTTGATAGTTCAGCCATGGGTGTCTGGGAGAAAGCGACAGGCTCATCCATCGACAAGAAAAACCTGGCCTGAAAGAAAAAAAAAAAAAGACGGCTTCTTTTTCAGCAAGCTGGCAAATGGCTTTTCCCCCAGCAGATACATTGCTGCGCTGGCTTTTGCCTATTAAATACCTAGCCTCAATTGCCCATTATTTCCCCCAATAAAACTGCTGCAGACTGTGCGATTTCTGTTCCCCCTGCCGCTCCCCTCCTCGTCTTTTGTTTCGGAAAACATGCTTCAGATGCGACTAAAAAAAGGGGGCCTTAATGAAGTGAACCGTTTGATGTTGCGAAATAAGAAGCAGACCTGGGGCCTCCGTGCTCGGCTCAGCAAACGCGGCGGTTGATCATAGGTGTGGAAAGCCAATCTTTTAAAAAGGCTGAAGGAGAAAAAATGTTGCTTGTCCTGCCAACAGGACCTAGTTGCCCCAACACCACCACAAACCACCCCTCCGCCCTTACCCCGGGCTATTGGCAGCACTCATATTATTCAATTACTGAGAGCTACAGGAAACACGGGATCACTTTGTAAGTTTCATGCCCCAATAAATAGGATTATATGGACAGAAAAGAAGTAAACCTGTGTTAGAAATCTCCTAACTGGTCAGACTGAAAGGACTGTGGACTCCTTCAGAATAGGGTATAGCTTGTATTTATCAGTAATTCACAGCCATATGTTATCTCATACAGGTGTAACTGACTGGAAGAGCACTAGACACACTCTGCTGCTCTTTGTCTCTGTGCTAAGGAGAAGAAAAGCTAAAGAGATAAATGAAGAGAGAGAGAGAGAGAGAGAGAGAGAGAGAGAGAGAGTGTAAATGTAGCTTGAGCGAGGGTCAAAATGATGATTTAGAGCCATGGTCATTATGCTTCACTTTTGTGTGTTAGGAGAAAATCATTCCATTCATAATTCATTCCCTCAATTACTATTAATAAAGAGGTATTTCTGCAAGGGAGAATGGCAGAGGACAATTACATGTAACATGGCATTAGCGTTTCTATTTGAACACTGCCAACCCCAATTCCTCACCCGAGCAATAAGTGGGGATGATCCCGCCGGACTTTTTCACGGAATTATTGTATGGATATGATATTCTAATTTATTAGCTCCTGTGTAATGTATTCGCTCGGTTAATTGAGCACATTGGAGAGTAAAGACCAAGGGACAGAAAATGGACGAAGGGCTGACACTATTTAGAGTGCGAGTTATGAACGAGAGGCTGGATGTGAGTTTATGGGGATGAGAATATGTGTGGGGGTAATAATTACTGATCATGATGGGCTCCTTCATAAGTCAAGGAGAGGAGGGTTTTTTTCTGCTCATGAGAGACAGAGAGAGGGGCTGTATTTCCTAGCACTCACTTCCCAGATCCTGCCTTACTGAAGGACTGGTACACTTGGCAAGCCTCGTATAGCTCCATGACATGCACACACACACACACACACACACACACACTCACACACCTGGCTGCTCTGCCTGCACCTGGGCGTTCGGTCGCACCTCAGGGAGCCACCTCATTACAACAGTGCCGGGCTTTCTGAAAGACTGCCTTCCTACTGAGGGAGGAGAGGCATACCTCTTTCACAAAGAGTGATAATTGATTAAAGAAAGAAGGAGATTGTAAAGAGCTTGTAAATGCGCACAGCGTTTCAGCCACCGCTGCGATTATCAGGTATGGCGCCACGTGCCTTTTTTCCAAGCCTACAACTATAATAGGTGGTTTGCTCAAGCTTCTCCTTTTTTCTAGGGAAATGTTTTATAGCCTCTTTGTATAAAAAGGAAAAAAGAAATGTCCCATAAAAGACAAAAGATTGACAGCTTTGTATACTACATCAGAGATGATTTAAAAAAAAAAGAAAGAAAGAAAGGTTTTGGATCAATCTGCTGCCGGTGTGTGGTACATCCGGCAGCTCGTTC
Organism: Leptodoras nelsoni; assembly: GCA_028566375.1. Classification (NCBI taxonomy): domain Eukaryota; kingdom Metazoa; phylum Chordata; class Actinopteri; order Siluriformes; family Doradidae; genus Leptodoras; species Leptodoras nelsoni. The sequence continues at coordinate 21,686,197 of JAOVVG010000044.1, read as the reverse complement.
TAGCATGGTCTTGTTAGACGTTCTCTCATAGCTTACTCGCTCTCTCAACTCTTACTGAGATGGCCGACCGTGATGTAACTCCTGCTGTATTTCAATTTTCACAAAAACAGTTTACACACACTATAAACTTTAGCCTATATATGAGCACCCAATTCTGATCAGTCATCCAGTGGCCGCCTTCTCTCTCTCTCTCTGTCTCTCTGTCTCTCTGTCTCTCTCTCTCTCCCTCTGTCTCTCTCTCTCTCTCTCTCTCTCTCCACTGGCATTCAGCCTTGCCAAGAAGGGGCTTATAAAAGCAGTCTTCAATGAATGAAGCCACAGCAGGGAGGCTTCATGCAGCACCCGCATATCTGGTTCGGTTTTAACAAAATGACCGAATTCCTGACTTTGGAAAGCGCCGTGGAACATGCTGGAGTACTGTTAAAATTTGGGTGGGGTTGAGCTGGGGTTTGAGGAGGGGAGCTGTGCGGTATCAGGTACGCCCACTCACATACCTAAACACATACAAAAGACTGTGGGTAAACAGCAATGCAGCCTCTTTGGCCGTTCTGGATACTCACACCAAGTACTAAAATAGGCAAGCAATATTTTTCAAAATGTTTCTAAAGCAATATAAATAATAATAGCAACATTTAGCCTACACACCTTCAAACTTTCCAACCTATAAAGCTCCAAATTCATCCGAACTCCGTAATGACCTGCTAGTGCATGTCATAGCCAGGTTATTACCGTCATCACTGTAACATTATAAACTGACGCACATCTCACCCCTTTAATGTGCGTGAGTCAGAACTGAGGGTCCTGGCATGGGAACTTTCATTTGACACATACCAGGCCAAAGTTCTCTCGCTGTCTCATTCACCAGTGCTCGGAGTCGCGTTCAATATTTTTAAGTGCTGCTTTACAAGACTTCTTGTATTCAGCCGGTTGGCAGAGATGGGTGCGGCGTGAGGGATATGATCTCGTAACAATGAAAAGAACAGAAGAATAAAGAAAGCCCCCTCCAGAAGCGACCTGAAATGTCGGGACGCGTTCGTATTATTTTCCAGCGCGGCACAGACTTTTCTCTGGCTAATTTCTACATGTGTAAGTGCAGACCATCCATCGTCCATGGACAGGTTTCATGGGAGTTCGGCTGCTTTGACCGTGATATAAAGCTGTCATAATTTATTTGAAATACTAAAGGAGAAGACCAACATTAATCACTCTTTCTTGTTTATTAAAGCAATAAAGATTTCACGAAGTGCTTTATCACCTTGTGCCAGATTGAGAAAAGACAGGCCCTTTGTATGGAGCTCACAAAGACAAGAGCCCATTACACCATCTGAGAAAGAGAGAGAGAGAGAGAGAGAGAGAGAGAGAGAGAGAGACAGGGTAGGACAGGAAGGCTCACTCAGACACAATCTTTATTGTGTTGTCAGGATGTATGACATCATGCTGACCTCTCACCTTGGGCGCCGCATAGTGCTGATTGGACAAGTCCCCCTCTATTGACTGCTCCTGAACTGCTGATGTAAGGCAGCATTACACCTGAGCTGACATGCACGGCTACTTCCAGATCAACTGAACACGTGTCATGCCATTCTTATACATGACTCTATCTGCCCTTCAGCTTCAGGCTATGACACATCATAAGCCTGACTCTATATGTGCCCTTATCTTCAGACAACAGCTCCATCAGGTGATCAATAATGTGATTAGGAATTAGATGATCAGTGCCATCTCTTGTGTTGTTGGTTTATGTAAATATGGCCACCGGGATCGCTGGAGTCAAGGACACAGAGGAGCTCTGGAAGAAAGAGTACCTTTGACTTTGAGTGTATTATGAGTGTTTTTGCAGAGAAGATGAAGAGTGTATTATGAGCGTGTGGACGGATGCTCTCGGACAGTGAACGCTACACACAAGAAGAAACTCTGGAACTGGAAAGCCAATCCAGTTCATGCCCAAGCTCTCGCTATTACACCGTCTTTCCTTACCCTTTCTGCTTCAGGACAATCATAAATTTCCCTGAACCTCAGTTTGGCTTTGAATAATATAATCTTAATTATTATTTTTGGCCTGTATAACATAATTCTTGGGCATAATGATTTTTTATGCTCTTGACATATTGTTTGGAGGGTGACATAAAACTCTGATGACATGTGACATTTGGAAAAGGTCACCCCGCCCATCTTGGATCATGTCTGTCTTCATAACGCTGGCACTTGTCATATTGAAACTGGCATCGGCAATCTATGTCTCGCGCACGCAGAGCCCTGTCTGCTATTTTTTTTTCCATGCTGTTGCAGGGAACTCTTGTTTCAAGGATGTTTTTTTTTTGCTACATAGCAGGGGAGGAGTGGAAGAAGAAAATTGTCACTTTAGGGGAAAATGTGCCAGATCACTCCGCCCTTGGGGGTCCTGTGGGGCCCAGGAAAGCGTGCGTGATCCGCAGAATGACAGAGACAGAGACTCATACTAATGTGATAAATATGTCAGAAATGACTTGGAGGAAGGGGGGGGTTCAGGACTAGGGTTAGGTGTATTCAGTGGGATGACACAGGGGATTTGACAAGCGCTGATCTGCTGGAATTAAATGAAATTGCGTGGCAGGGGTTTCTTTCTTATGGCTGTTTTTTTGGGGGGCAGCTGGTGAGAGGCTGTCAGTACGATTCATCTCAATCTCATCTCATCTCAATCCGAGACCCACTTATGAAAATGTAAAAAGACTGTCTTTCTTCAGCGTTCAGATACAGCTTGAGTGGCTTCTCTAACCTATCCCCTTGTTAAATGTTGATTGGCTTGGCAATCAAGTGTTTAAAAGGAATCTTTTTGCAAAATACCTGTATGGCCTCCAAAAACAGAGAGGACAAAGTCTGCTTTTTTTTAACTTTCTCAGCGTTTTCCTTGCTCTTGTCGGTTTGTTCTTTTAATTCTGTCTTCTTACCTTTAATTCACACTCCGGTATCATGCACCAATACCACCATAATATGATACTTGATCTCTCTTCATCCTATTCACTTCAAGGAAAAAAAGCTGTTGCATTACCAAAGATGTCATATAGCCTATATAGATTTCTGCACAATTACCCCATATTTATACTAGCAATAAATTAGTCAGTGTAGTGGCATAGATCTAGATTTGCCTTATATAGCCATGTAGCACGTCTTACTTGTTGCTTGTGTGAGCTCAGATAAGAAATGATCCAATATCCGAATTGCCCATGACCAGGGGGTCCAGTGTGTTTGATTTTGTTATAGTGGTGTAAATTATGACCCATTATTATTACTGTTGTTATGCCTTTAAATAATGTCAGCAGTAATTTAATGAGAATTTTAATAATAATAATAATAATAATAATACTAATGAGGGAGTTTTTCCTTGCCACTGGCAACCCTGGATTGCTCATTAGGCAATTACAAGGTACAAGTTATGTCTGGATTTTAAATCTGCTTTGGTACAATGTCCCTTGTTAAAATTACTTTAGAAATAGAATAGAATAGAATAGAATAATTGTAAACATCAGAAGTACCTTGGGATGGCATTGAAAGAATGGAAGGTGGCTGTGCCAGCTCTG
>JAOVVG010000044.1:21627453-21641304 GCA_028566375.1 Leptodoras nelsoni | reverse complement strand
ATTATTTTATAATATGAATTATATTATGAATGAACTAGTTTTGATGCCTTCAGTGAGAATCTACAATGTAAATAGTCTAAAATAGTCTAAAATAAAGAAAACGCATTGAATGAGAAGGTGTGTCCAAACTTTTGGCCTGTACGGTACTAAAAGTGCATACGTGTATCCAGGAAAGTTAGAAAAGTGTAGCAGCTGTTTGCTGGTGGAGTGTAAATCTGTTCATGGCAATAGCAGTCCTAGCCATCATAGTACAGCTGTTTAGGGCAGGGGTGACTCAGTGGTTAAGGTTTTGGGTTACTGAATAGAAGGTTTGGGGTTCAAGCCCCAGAACCACCAAGCTGCCACTGTTGGGGCCCTGAGCAAGACCCTTAACCCTCAACTGCTCAGTTGTATAAATGAGAGAAATGTAAGTCACTCTGCATAAATGAAAATGTAGTACAGTTACAGTTCAGGTTCTCTGCCGAATTCATAGGCGTATACTTTAAGCTGTCCATCATGGTGATCTTTAGGGCGTCCACGTGGGGCCATCTCCAGTAGCAGTGAGTAGCAAGCCAAGCAGAAGTAGGGTGTTGGGGTAGAGTGAGAAATCAGGTTCATTGGTATCTTCTGGTGTCTCAGGTATAGCATGTGTGTAGCTTGACGGCGAGAAAGAGAGTGCGGCAGGAAAGTGGACAAGAGAGGGAGAAATGTAGCGGTTAAAGAAAATGTACATTGTGGGCATAGTGCTAGCAGGCATTCCAGTATGACTAGCTATGACAGCATAACTAAAAGGGAGAGTCAGAAGTTAACGGATATGACAGAGCCCTGGGACATAAAGCAGCCAACCACTCCACTGTCAACAAACCGGAGGGTGGAGGGGTGACGGCATGCAAGCATCTGCACCTTTACCCAAGAAGAAAAACTATTAACCAATGGCCGTTCCATGACTGTGGGTCTTTGTAAAAGACAGATCTGTGCCATGCTGTAGCCTTCATCATTCAAGATACCAACAAACATTCTGCACCTTTTCATCAAAGCAGGCTTGGCAGATCATAAAAGACTAGAAGTTCGCTTAGGTACTGTGTTGCGGGACTATGCGGTGCTTTATGGGTCAGTAGTTTTTATAAAGGCTGAAGCCGTCTCTTAGCCGCGTGATGACAAATCGTGCCACGATGGTTACCCAATCAAACCCAGAAATCTGGAGCTTATACATCAATTAAAAGTGCTACCTAACATTAGGAAAGCTCGCCAGGAAGTCAAAAGTCATAATTGCGATTAAATTAGAAGGTCAGTATTTCTGTAGGCCCTCCTAGCTTCTCTTTAGCTGTCAGCGCAGTAGTGATTAGCTGAAGCCGGTCTTGTTGTGTACATGTTTCTGTGCAGTTCCCTTGTCTGTAGCGCCTGCCCGAGCAGAGGATCTCTTTAACCCTTCGCTTCTTGATATGTCAACAGTCGGTGACCTCTGCTGGCGCAGGCGTTACGGCAAGGATGTGCCCCGGGACGTGCCCCTAGCTCCCTACTGCCTACATGACGGTGAGAACTTCCCCCAATCCCACACACTCCTCCTAGCCAAGCCGCGTGGAGGCTAATGGAGCTGTCTTTATTTAAACCGTGGCCCCTCACACCGTATTTCACCTCTCGTCTGAGACGCTGGCTGGGAAAACTCCTGCCCTTCCTAATTAATCTGCCTCTTTTTCTTCCTGTTTAATGATGCCCAGCGGCCCCCTCTATTACCGTCCGCTGCGAGATTGAGACAGAGACCATATCCTGCTCATCTCTCTCTCTCACTCACTCTCCCTCTCTTTTTCTCTCTGTCTCTTTCTCCCTTGGCTAGTCTCCCTCCCCCTGAAGTTATCACACATGCTCCCATTTTTTTTTCTCCCTCAGCCTCTCTGGCAATCACAGCCACCTAAAAATTAATGTCCCCACACGCCATTTGCAGTTAAGGAAAAGCGACAGAGACTTACGGCGCAATGGGCTCTGTTCTGCTACGTTAAATTTCTAATTACACGCGCACTGGTAGAGGAAACTCTCCCCTTCCCACCCCACTCCTTCTGCATGCGTCACGTAGATGAGTGGCATGGAATGGTATCAAGGGCTACACCTCAGAAGTTCTACCCAGCATTTGTTCACATATTTATTCAGAGCACAGCTTGTCGTCTTTGCGGGTTCTGAAATGGGAAGAATGAACAAAAATGGGAACTCGGATATTCATGTCTCACGATCTCATGACTGTCTCATTCTAATCGAACCAGACTTAACAGGTTAAAGTTAAAGTACGTGATATTATTGCATTGCTATGTTCCTGTGATGTTATCCACACCCTTCTTCACTTCCGTTTTCCTCTCTGTCTCCTGCAGCTCGGATCGGCAAGCTGAAGCGGCGGAAGCCGGAGGATGGACAGGTATGTCCGCTGTGCAGCGCTCCGCTGGAAGGAACAGTTGAGGAAATGAATAGGCATGTGGAAGAGTGTCTGTTAAAGGTAGCCTCTCAAACCCGGGCCTTGCAGAGCCTCCAAATCTCTAGAGTTCATGCTGTCTCTTCCTTGCCTGATCCTTTCCCTGGACATTAGCCTCTGCATAAATATCACACACACACAAAAGCATCGTTAAGCATCACATGACGTAGCAGTCACATGACCGTGTCCAGGGGAAGCGTACGGCGATCACACTGTCCTGAAAGAGGTTTCCTGCTTTCCGTACCACTTACTTACCCATGTAGAATATCTGAACGGCTTGGCGAGGCTGGCTTCCTGAACCTGCTTAAGAGATTTTTATTTATCTTAAGAGAGCCTTTTCTTAAGACGGCAAAGTGCTTTGGTTTAGTTGCTTCTCAGCTCCAGTATCGAGTGGTTCAGGATGCAGCACCTACACATCCATTTCTCTCTAATCCAGTAGCCCTAGCGTTACTAATACACTCTTGGTGTTTGGGGTTTGGTGCTTTTGCATGCGTTTGTCCCCGCGTTTGTATTCTCCTCAGATCTTATAGATATTAGAAGAAATAAACACGCTCATAGATGTGTAGAGCAACGTTGATTCGCGGCGTGTGCCGGGCGCCGACACATTCTCATGGCTTTGTTTTCTCAGAGGGAGGGCGGCATGGAGGACGACCAGGCCGATATGGAAGGCGAGAACGGCACCCGGTTCGAAGAGTATGAGTGGTGTGGCCAGAAGAGGATCCGAGCCACCTCTCTGCTGGAGGGAGGCTTCAGAGGTAAACACTTAGCTGTATATCAGCGAACACTATTGTATTGATCGTTTACATAAATAATTCTGTTTAAATGATATCACTGTTATATCTTGCAATTGAGTTGCTTTAAAATTCCAAGAGATCCATGTGTAAGTAGGGGACAGAACAGTTTGTGTCAGATGTTGTTTGGTCCAGATGTTTGGCTGTGGCAGGGTCTGTTCAGCTATGTTCGAAACACGTACAGCGGTGCAGTTGACCTGCACGGCACTGTGGGAGAGAAATGGGTCGGTGACCCACAGTCCAACATTGTGCAGCCATGCAGTTATAGCTCCCAGTCTGCCTCTGCTCACCTGGGAAACCGAGCCACACACACTTTACTTCCCGTTCCCAGTCTGCGCTGCCACTCTTTCAGAAAGTTTTTAAAGAATCCAGTTTAGTTTATAAAATATTCACCCCTTCTGATGAGTTTCTCACTCTGAGAGTGCTACTCTGTATCCTTTAAGTGTTTGTTGTAGTGTTCAGTATGGTGTTGAAGCAGTTTTAAAGCCAGCTCTGTGTTCAGTGCTTCAGGTCGCGCTTTTAAAACATGCACAGCTTAGTTACGGTGCATAGATTTGTGCTTTGTTTACCGTAGCATCTAAACCCCAGTACTGCTTTATCTTCACGGACACAGTTGGTAAAGAGCCTCTCTTCCTCCTCAGGGGCCTTTTGTAAACTTCAGTGCTCTTAACAGAGGCAAGATGCTTCGATCGCAAGTGGAAGAAACTAAATAACAAAGCTGTGAGCGTGGCTAGAAGGGAAAACAGCTTAGCATCTTCCCTTCCCAGCTAGGCAGCCAGCATGGCTGAATCACTTGGGAATGTGACCAGCTTGGGGTCCGCGCTGGAGATTTTCAGCCTTTGAAATGACAGCGATGGAGAGCTGGAGACATGCCGAGAGAGAGCTCCCTGGCCTCCAGACCACTTGAAAGTCCCCTGTATTTACCTTGAAAGCACTCGGCTAAAGTCCTCAGGCGGCCAGCAAGCCCAAGTGGCGGAATCCCTGTAGCCCCCCAGAGAGGACACCAAGAGGAAAACGGGGAGGAGAGAAAGCAGATAGAGGGGTGTGAAGAGAGCCATCAATGGGATAAGAGGCCTCTCAGCTCTGAACCTCCAGCTCCGATGTCTCTATCTCTCTGAAGGTGCAGGAGGAAAGCCGAGGGGAAGCACTTTCAACTGAACAAAAGGTGAAAGAGAGGAGAGAAATCGAAGCGGATCAGTTTTGGGCGCTGGAGCTCCAGGCCTCCCGTGTCCCAGGCTTAGGAGAGCTGTAAGGCTGATGAACAGATAGAGATGGCAGCCACAGAGGACGGAGAGATAGATGTGGTGTGAGAGATAGAGGTTTAGTGCAAAGCACATGGGACGATTTAAGCCTTTGTAAATAATTTCTTTAAAGATGGGCTTTGTACTCGGCCTTCCCTTTTCCTAGTGGGACATGCTAAATGCCACTCTGATTAGGTGAACTTTGACCTCTGCTCTAAGCAAAGAGGAGTAGACTGCTGTGTGCAGGGCTGCATTATTTGTAGTTGTTTCTTTTTGTCATCTCCTGCGGTGGCATATGTAGATTAGCATGTAATGTTCATTCGAGCAGGGCTACAACAGAGAAAGTGCGTGCATTATGCAGTTTCCAGGCACCGTTCATGATGCTAAGCCACTGTCATTCGAGCTTTGTTTTGCGTCTGTGTTTGGGCAGGGAGACTAGTTTTTCCTTACATGACGTCCCTCCGTGCTGGTAGTAGAATGTGTTAACCAGTAAAGCTACATGTTATGTGTGGCTGAGATGTTTTATTGATTGGGTGTGTGTTGACAGGCTGGGAGGAGGACAGTGTCTTGGGGGGTGGGGTCGGGGACCTGAGCAGGCAGAGAGACGGTGCGGCAGCGTGCATAATGCAGCTGAAAGGCAGTTAGAGCGCCACTGACCTTTTCAGCACAGATTAGATTGCCTGCCAGGTCCAGTTAGTAGCAAGCCAGCGACTCTTCCAACACCTCGCAGGTACAGAGGTCTGCACGCAGTGCTGTTTGCATCAGCCTGCCTTTTAGGCAAATGTGAAATTTGTTTATATGTGCATCTGAATGGAAATAGTGCCAAATCAAAACACAGTTTGGTTGAATGTTTTTTAACTCACTGTGTCCCGTTACTTTTTGTTTAGTTGCGTTATCCTTATTTCATGGATGTGTGTTATATATCTTTTGAACGTATTGTTCATAACAACCTTCAACTTTAGTGTTGGTGTTTAGAGTCATTTTTATATGGGTGTGTTTGTGCCAAGTGTCATAAGAAAAAAAGAAAAAGCTGATTCCCTGATGCAGATTAATGAAACGTAACTCGTACAGATGTGCATGTGAGCTCAACGCCCACGATAACTGTAGAGCAGAGGTTTACAGAGTTTCCTGCTTATCAGGAGGATGCAAGTATTGGACTATTGGCTGATACAGATATTAGTGTTACCTTGAATATCTTAATGTATTTGGGAACATCGCTGTGACGTGTGTTTGCTCCTACACAGCACATATCATCTCCACATTGCTGGGCCTGTTCCGCAGCAGTGTCCTCATCCCCTTAGTATTTAGCATTCCAGGTTGTAGTGAAGCAAACAGTCTAGAAGAAGGGCCTGATTCAGCAAGTGTTCTTCAGAAGAAAATTCTTCTTCGAAGATTCAAAATTCTTCATCTTCATTGATTATGTTCAATTTACAAGGACAATGAGATCCATCATTACAAAAACACAGCTGTGAACAATTCTTCAGTTTAAAAATGTCGATGAATCCGATATCGGCGCTTTCTCAAGAACAAATTTAAGACGGGAAGATATCGGTGAACGATGCCCTCAGTCTGGCTCGAGCTCCGTAGTGCCCACTGGATCAGTATTGCTGCTTTGCCTTGACTCCAGCCATGCATTAGTAACAACCACGCACACAGGATCCACAGCTTAATCAATTGATTGGATTAGCAGTGATTTTTTTTTTTTTGCTCCTTATGGCCTGCCACATCTTCCCCAGGCCTCACTACCATTAGTGGTCAGGACAATCTATTTATTTGGCTGTTTTCCCCTTTCCACTTGTGCTTGTTCCCACATCTTCACAGTGATTTAACGATTCAGCATCATTTGCAGGTTATTGAGGGATCGTGGGTGGGTGGGTTTGGTGGGAGGGTGGAGTGCTAGGGCGGTGTGCACATGCTAGTACAGCCATACCAAATAAAACGCTAAAATCTTCGTTTTATTTTGATCACGAAAAACCGTCACCAAAAAATAAGGAGCATTTGCAGCATCTTTTATCACCTTTCTGGCCCACTGGGCTCCCTTTAGAGAGCTATAATGGGGGGGTGTCGGCAGCGGCGGCTACTCCTGCCACTCATTACTTTCATTCTCCAGCACTGCAGAATGGAGATCACTCCAGCATCACTCAGTGGGATGAGAGGAGGCAGCAGTCCCCTCTTTTCACTTACACGCAGACACCACACACACACAGAGCCCAGCACTTCTGAACCTGTCAGGATGTTCCAGGAGCTTCCCTGTCCTAACTGGAGCTGAAGGCACGGGCTGGAGTGTGTGTGCGCGCTCATCACCAGGTTTATAGAGGTGCCAGTCAGGTGCTGCGCTCCACTGCACCAGGCTTCTCTGTGTGACGGGTACATCACTCCATCCGGGACACTGCAGAGCGCAGGCACAGCCCTGTCGCCTTCCATCAGGCTGCGGCTCGGATCTTTTAATTGATGTTGCTCCGGTCACTGTAATGAGACTGGACTGAAAGTGGACACGGATTCATTGTAGGTCAGAAGCTCTATCGCAAGGCTTTAATGCTTGTTTATTTTATAATGTAAAAAATAAAAACAAGCTTAGATTACAGGAACTGATATGGGATCCAAAGGATATTTAAGGAGCTTAATATTCAGAAGACTGGCTTATTTAACTTAGGCAAACACTAAAACGTTCGGGCAAACATTTTACTGATACGTTCACAGCAATATAATATGAATGTTAAGATTTGTAATGCATCAAATACATGCAGGGCAACTGAGATATGTGTAACTGATTGTTAGCTAAAACTAACACAACAGCAAGAGATGAATTTGCACGTTAAGATCCTGATTATCGCACAGCCATCCAAGAACATAATGCCTCATTTAACCTTGCATGTGTTTCTGGTCTTGCATCTGTGTGGAAACCTGATGGATTTTACCATGAAAAATATCTTTGTTTGTAACCGAACCCAAACGTGTCTGTCTGGAACAGGAACAGGCTTCGCCATGTGCAGCACAAAAGAGAGCCACGACAGCGACGCCGACCTGGATGTGGACGGAGACGACACACTGGAGTACGGCAAAGCGCAGTATCCTTCCCTTACCGCTCTGAGCTGTAGGGCGTTCGCAGAATCGCATGCGTGTAGCGATAGAACCAAACGGCTTTGAGCTGGTTTTCCTTAACTTAGCGTTTGCAGGTACACTGAAGCCGATATCATTCCCTGTTCCGGAGAAGACCAAGGAGAGACCAAAGAACGCGAGGCACTCCGCGGAGCCGTCTTAAAGTATGTGCTCGCTGCCTTTGACCGTTGTTGTACGATCATCTTCTTTCCTGTGCTAAGCTCAGTGATTTGAATGTCTTGAACGTCTTTGTTCCGTTAACAGTGGAGGCATGCCGTCTAACAGGATAACGCCGGAGTTCTCCAAGTGGGCGAGCGACGGTGAGTCAATGACATCACCTCTTGTTCTATTTTCTGTATTAACGAATGCCACAGCGGGTTGTTTGTAAGCAGTTGAAGGAAGTGTAACGTGATTACATGTGTCTGTAGAAATGCCATCCACCAGCAACGGCGAGGGCAGCAAGCAGGAAGTCAGCTCTGCATCAACGTCCACCGTTCCCAGGACCTGCAAAAACAGTGAGATCGAGAAGTGAGTGTGGTTTTAAGTACTAATACACACACACACACACACACACACACACACAGATATGCGTAGACAGTCCTACCCCTTTGAGACCTGCCAGTAGCTGGTGTATTGGGGTGAGATGAGTTTGTGTTGGAGGTGATGGGTCATAAATGATGCATTTTATGTGCTCATCTCTCTAGTGCTGCCTCGATCACAGGGAGGAGCTCATGCTATTGATCCTGGGCAGCTGAGCCTTGTCCCTACTACCAAGATACCCTGGGAATGCTAATGCAACAGTTTTCCAGTGCTTGTCCAGCAGCAGTTATTAGTCGTCCTGGGGCATGAAGTGTTTGTGAAGTAGTGCTGGAGGGCGGGACGCTAAAGACATCAGTGAGATCAGTTTATGGAAACGTTTTAGGAAAAAGTGCAGCTTTAAAAATGTCAGAAGTCTAGTGAGTGTTGCAGAACTTAACATACCTTCGCACCCTGAATTGTTGACGTCCAGCAAGTAAGAGATTAATTAAACCCTGTTTATCTACAATCCATAAATCCATAAACTGATCTCACTGATGCACCCCCCCCTTCCTCCACCACTACTGCACAAACACTTCATACCCCAGTACGACTAATAACCGCTGCCGGACAAGCACCGGAAAACTGTTGCATTAGCATTCCCTGGCTATCTTGGTGTGAACGTGAGTGCGGATTGGACATGAGACACAGATTCCCATCCCTGCGAGAGGCAGTCTGAGGGCCTCGGTGGGCTCTGGCTGCCCAGAGCAGAAGATGGATTTGAATAACCTGGCTCATGTGAAAAGGCCAACCCCTTTAATTCCCTCATCTCCACGTCCTCATCCATATTCTTCGACAAGTGCACCCGGAAAACAATTTCCCTCCACTAGTGGCTGAGGGCGCCAAAACCCACCCCCACCCCCCTGCATGGGTAATTGGGGTCGGAGCACAGCTCCTGTGTGTGTGTGTGTGTGTTTGATTCTCCTTGTCTCCATATTTTACATTCTTTAATCCCATATATAGCTGCTCACTTCGCAGTCTTTTCTACATTTAAAGGCTAGTTCATAACGAAACAACCTACAGCATCTTACACAAGCGCAGTGTGCCACTTGTGTAAAATCATAATCTAAAACCATGCCGGACAGCTTATAGATGCACTAAGCAAAGTGTACAGCAATAATAAACCATTATGGCGCACGCTTAGCATCCGGATATCTCCATGCCAAGAACATTTACACTTCTGGCGGCTATTTGCATCTCACGCAAGTAAATAATTGCGAGATTTCCTCCACTCTCCAGCTCTAAGAGTGAAGTCAATGCTCAAATTAGATTGCTGAGCGATCCTTATCCACACATAATCTTTTTCCTCGTATTAGACTCGTATTCTTTCCTTTCATTATTTTCCTCGTACTCTCCCCCTCTCTTTTGCGCTCTCGTTCCGAGTGCTCTTCTCATGGGAGAGCTGTCCAGTACGGCTGAATCAATCTGCCGTGCGTGGCTGCCCATCTCTGAGCCCCATATTAAATATCAGAGCCGAGAACTGGTGAATAGGCAGAGCAAAGCCAGCACAATTGATTTCTCCCATCAGCACGCTGGAAGCACGTCCCTGCATCGTGTGTGTGTGTGTGTGTGTGTGTGTGAGTGAGAGACAGAGAGAGAGAGAAAGGGAATGGGTTTGTCTGATGCACATCTTCCATGACAGTTGCACATTGCCTGTTTAACCATGTTTGCCATTTGGGGAAGAGCTGCTGAAGTTATGTATTTTGTAGGGAAATTGCATTTTATGCATGTTCAATATGACAGACAATATGTGTGGAAATGAATGTGTTGGAGAGCGTCGTTGAGATCACTGTTCTCCTGTTGTGCATGTATGTGCGGGAGAGAGACACAGACTGTGTGGGTATGTGAGTGGGCGGATGAAGATGGACAGAACACTGCTCCTAAGTGGTGCAGCAGAAGCCTGACAGCTTAGATTGATTCATCACTTTCTCCACCGAGACCCTCTTGCTCTCTTTTGCGCACACAACCGCCCAGACGTTTAAACTAGACCAGGCATGTGCGTTTGGGGGGGGTGTTACGTGTTTTAGCCTGCTGGAGTATGAATCACGGCAGCTGTCTGAAGTTAAGGCAGAGGAAGAAGCAGAGAGCAGCCCTCCTCCAGTAACCTTTCTTTATTAGCTTAGCGCATAACTCTAGACACACACACGCACACACACACAGGCACACACGTGTTTATTTAATATCTCCCACAATATTTCTTTATGGCTGCACCTCGTCCCCATCTATCTATCTCCATGACAGTGAGCGTCTCTACACGGTGCTTCCTCAGTCTCGGCGCACCAGCTGTTACACCATATCACATTATGGAAAGAGCAGCACACACAACTCTGTGATGATGATGTCATTAATCAAGCACTGAGAGGTCATAAGAAGTGGGGTAGGGGGTGGGGGGTTTAGCAGAAAGATCAGGGGTTGCCTTTGCTTTTACTTCCTTTAGCATGGGTGTAATTGGTATCTTTGGTTTTCTGTGATGTATGTCCTGGAGTAGTAGAAGTGATTATATGCTTAGATTGAGACTTATACAAACCATCGTGTTGATTAAACTTGAAAGGATAGTGATCACGTTTCTGAAACTTTTCTTGCATTTGTTAAATCATCTGCATCCTCAAGCCCCGAATTCAAAGATACGGGTAAAGCCGCGCGATGATGTTATTTCCAATTTCCTAAAGTGAAGGGCCTTAATCTGAGTGCACTTTAAAGATGCCAGACAAGGAGCTGAATGATTCCACTCCAGGAGAAAAAAAAAACAATTCCCCCTCCCTACACTGTTTACTAGACGCATGGGTTTCAATCTGCAATGAAAATGAGATTTGTCGAGTTTAGTTACAGTGATTCATCGCGAACGGGTTCGAGCGGCAGAAGAGGACCATGCCTGGGTTTACATGGTGGGATTGTGTAGGTGCGTGCATGTGTGTGTCATGATTAGGGGTCAGACAGGGACATGTGATGAATTCTGTGCCTGCGGTGTCTCCGATTTATAGAAGTGGCCTGCTACTACATTAAATCCAAACCTGTTCTTCTTTTAGGCTTTCAAAGCCTTCGGAAGGTTAACACCATTTCCCAGTAGTGAGGTGTTGGCATCAGTGGGTCTGTTTTCAATCAGGTACTGTGTAAAGTGTTAAACTGTTTCAGTGCCCGAACAGTTCACGCTTTAGAAGTCCATTTTAGTCCATTCACAGAAGCTGATCTGAGGGCTGTACAGTGTGAGCAAGCTCTGTGCATGCTACTGTATGAGCTGCTCATCTCTAGTATGGACGTGATTTCCATCATGCACTTTTTTGTTGAATGCTTGATTAAAAAAAAATAGTAGGCTCGTGCAGACTGTTTTGCCCTTTTGGAAAAGTGTGCATTATTAAATATATGACCAGACATACAGTACTGTGCAAAAGTCTTAGCCACCCTTTTGTTTTTAGGTACAACTTTTGTTATAGGTGTTTTATTTTTTAAGTCTGTGTTATTGAGTATTAAATGTTAGATGGAAATGTTTGTATGTCAGTAACAAATGCAACACGTTACATAACAGACAAAAAAAACATAATGAAGGCTGCTGGGTTTGCATGCAAAAAAAAAAAGTAAGTGTGACGCTCAGTACAACTTAACAGCTAATTCCTGTACAGTACAACGCAGATGTCTTGGGCACATGCAAAGACGCTTCCGTAAATAATGATGTTTCTACATAAAAGAAAACACTATAAAGCTCAGTAAACAGATAATAAACTAAAGGAAGTCCATATTTGGTGCCTTTTTCTTAAACAGTGTTCCCAGGTGTTCACAGTGTGTGCAGTTTTATAAAGAAATTAGCTGTAAGTGTTACTGAGCGTCTCGGAGAAACAGCCACAGCTCTTCTGGAGACTTTGAATCTCGCACTTAGTTCTTGTTTTGGATGCAAAACCCTAGGATAGGCTCTGAATCCATCGCCAGGACAAAGCAGTGTCTGAACATGAACAGATGAAAGATTGAATGATGTGTGAATATTGCGTTTCCTTTAAAGTACTAAAGCTGTATTGCTTTCTTTAGACTGAGTTCACCTCTTGTTCGTCAAGACGACAATACGGTGCTTATGGTATAAATCTAGTTCCTCTGTGGCGAGCGTATTGTCTGTTAAGTGCCAGTTTCATGTCTCTGTTCAAACCCTCTTTTCCGTTTTCTGCCTCCATGAGTGAGCTCATCTCGACCTGTGTATCGAGTGTGTGTCTGCACTTGTACTAAAGTTGAGCTCAGTGCTCCATCTACTCCACCTCTCTCAGCACATAAACAAGGATTAAAACCTTTTATTACCCAGAGGAATTAAATAACTTTTAGAATGCGGTTTATGGCTGAATATTCATGGCGATGTGGCCCTGTGTGAGAGGGGTTGGACTTTATTGGGGGAAAAAGTTCTGCTTGGAGAAGGCAGTGTGTGCCACAGCGATTTACAAAGCTGTTAAAGAAAACAGTGGGCATGGAGTGCAGCTCTTTCTCTCTCTCAAACACACACACACAGTCCTGTATCTGCTTTATAAGCAAGCACGCTAATCAAGGCTAAATGCTTTTTTACAAGCTGCCCACCAGTGAGAGGAGATTTTAAAGCTTTATGGTCCCTGCGCTGATTGTAGGTTAGCGAGTAGCTGACCGCCACTTTGCTGGGCCTGCCAGATGTACAGCAGGCTCTCCTTGCTCAAGGTCTTCATCCAGCCCTAGTGACTCTGGAGACTAATCTAGGCATGTGCTGATACTATGAAAATGTTTATACCCTACCCTTTCATTATGGTTTACAGTACCAGCAAGATATTGTTTTTTAAAAGAGCAAGCTGATGAGTTTACTTAAGGAGCCACTAAATGTGACTGTTTGCTAGCTAAATATAATCATACCGCGGCTTTTAGGAATCCGGAAAGTATTAAGTGCAGTACATTTTGTTAAGATTTTAACAGAATTGTCGGCATTGCCTTTGCTGACAAGGAAACAGTTCTGTCTTTAGTTTTGTCCAGAGTTAAATACTTTAGAAGATAGTTGCCTTCACTGCATTAACGGTGATACTTTGTGGTAGTTGCGTCTCTACTTATCTTATGTTACACAGTGGTTTTCACATGGTTATTCCAGAAAACCTCATTAAAGAAGTTGATAGATGTTGAGAGATTATTATTATTATTATTAAGTACCAGAAAAATTGGTAATTGGAGCCTATGCAAAATACACAACAAAGCCATCTATGCATGTCATTGGTTGCGTCCATAAGTGCATATATAAAGCGATAGACATCTATGGAAGCTTCTAGAGCTGTTTCTCCTGTAAGAATGGTAATTTATCATGATTTCGGGATTTTTCATTTTTCACAGTTTAATAGTTAGGGCTTGTGAGATTGGTCATAGCATTTCGGAGGTAGAAGCAACGTTTGGATTTTCGTGAGCATTTCGAGGGTGTACTGTGACTACCAGCAAAACCTCAAACTTATGACCGCACAAAGACTCTGGGTTAACGTGACCAGCGTAGGCTGGCAAGAATCGTTTCATGTGAAGAAGTGCATCACTGCCTCAAGTAACATTGGAATTCAATGCTGTTGCCTTAACAGACATCAGTGTGAGGACTGTGCAACGTTCCCTCCAAGATCCCATTGGGGACCTACCATGTACAGTACATCTCATTCAATGCATTTTCTTTATTTTCATGACTATTTACATTGTAGATTCTCACTGAAGGCATTAAAACTAGTTCATTCATAATATAATT
>JAOVVG010000044.1:21569953-21580161 GCA_028566375.1 Leptodoras nelsoni | reverse complement strand
ATACCAAGAGATTTTGGACAATTTCATGCTCCCAACTTTGTGGGAACAGTTTGGGGATGGCCTCTTCCTGTTCCAACTGCTGTGACTGCACACCAGTGCACAAAGCAAGGTCCATAAAGACATGGATGAGCAAGTTTGGTGTGGAAGAACTTGACTGACCTGCACAGAGTCCTGACCTCAACCTGATAGAATACCTTTGGGATGAATTAGAGTGGAGACTGTGAGCCAGTCACAAATGTGTTTCTGGAAGAATGGTCAAAAATCCCCATAAACATACTCCTAAACCTTGTGGAAAGCCTTCCCAGAAGAGTTGAACCTGTTATAGCTACAAAGGGTGGGCCAACATGATATGAAGCCCTACGGATTAAGAATGGGATGTCACTCGAATTCATATGCATGTGAAGGCAGGCGAGTGAATACTTTTGCCTATATAGAGTATATTATGTATATAAGGAATTGGTTTGACTAAATATTTTGGATAATTTCAGAAAATCCTTGTTGCTGAGATATTATTTAAATGTATCACTGATGAACTTCGAATAGTAAAACTTGCTTTTCCTGTAATGTTTAGTTTAGTTTAGTTTGCTTTCACAGCATGGCAGAGGCTGATACATTGACTCTCTTTGGCAGGACCTTCTTTTCCACCCTTGCATGCAACCTTTGGCCATCAAGTCAATAGTCAAGACTTTAACTGTTCTCTGTGTGCAGCTCATTTTCCAAGTGTGATGTCAATCTGTATGTATCTGCATCAATCTGTGCCAGCACACCCCAGCCCTGATACTGACATCACAAACCTGTTAGTCTTGGGTCCAGTTCAACGCAAACATTGACTAGCCTTGTGTGAGTCAGTGGCCGTGGCTACGCAGCACTGAAGGAGCATATGGGTGGGGAACACCGCTATAACATTTACAAGAGTAAGAAATTATTTATGGCATGTTGAGTTATTGTTTCTGTATCATTTTGTATTCTGCACTCATGTGTCATGCTTTTTGATGTGGTACTGTCACGTTTTCATTTTGGTGCACTCATGCTTGTGCCAAACACTTCATAGCAAACCGTGTAACCCAGCAGCCTAATAACACCTCGCCCTCATGAAGCAAATTATCTGAATTATCTGAATTTGATGAAATATCAGCAATTGTTTCAAATGGTAAGCTTCCATCCTTGGTCATGTCATTAAAATGACCAATCAAATTCTGTTCCTGTTGAACAGAAAAACATGTTAGATGTACATGGGGATATAGATTGGGAGACAGCTGACTATTGGTGGAGCCCAGGGACTCCACTTTCATCTCCCAAGTCATACACTAAATCACAATTAGGTATCAGGTCGTTTTTTTTTGTAGGGCTTGTTACTACTTGTTATTATTATCAGGCTGCATGAAATTGAAATCTCAATGTAGACTCCATATAGGAGAAATGCTGTAATCATAAAGAAACTGCGATGCTCATACTGATCATACTTAACATACTCAGCATTGCAACATAATCAGTACCTCTGATGTATGCTATACAACTGCAGAAGAGTAATGATTTATACTCTGGCTATACATTGTCCCCAAGTAGAGGACGTGTTCCCCTGTTCTGTCAGGTTTTCTTCCTTATGCTGCCTCAGGGAGTTTTTCCTTTGACCTATGGCTTGCTCATTGGGCATCTAAATCTACTGCATATCCTTAGACAGATAAGCTTATTTGTGGCTGGCTAATGTCTAATATCTAATATCAAACCTGCTTAGCCAAAGAAGATTTTTATTGAATTTTTTGAAAGTATTAATCATTTTGTAAACATTTAAACAAATGGTGGTGTCAATCCAAGTTGTTTGATAGGTACAAACTGGGCACAGCTTCATGTTACTAATTACTAATGAACTAATTACATATACTAATTGTAGTTTTTATTTAGCTCTGCCACAAAGTCTTGAAACAATAATGTTCAGTACTGATCTCTCTGCCATAGAAGAATGGCAAACAGGAAAGCTGAATTTGTACATTGCAGCACATATATATATATGTGTGTGTGTGTGTGTATGTGTGTGTGTGTGTGTGTGTGTAATAATGCCAACTACATTTATCATACCCTGTTTAGCTGAGCAGAGTTAGGCAATATATAGGTCCAACACATGGGCAAAGCTCCCATTCAGGACAGCAGGTTACTGGTATGAGGGAGTGTTGGAGGTGGAGGTGGCTGGCTCCATAATGGTCTAATTCAAAGAGCTGAGAGATCCGAATCTGGTCTCTCTCAGCAGGGCATCTGCTCTAATTCCATGAACAAGTTGTGCTGTAAAGCAAGTCTCCACAAGCAGAGCTACTCTGATCCTTTTAATAGCCAAAACATTATATTACCACCATTACCATAACATTAGAACTGCGAACATTGTGGTTTTATGGTAAGGAAGATCCAAGATCTTACAAGTCCTTTTCCCAAGAGTGTGTCCTAAGGCCTCCTTTTGCTCAATGGGTACAGCAAAACTAAAACATATTGGCTAAGATAAAGCCTTTAATCTAGCTCAGTGAACCTCACCATTAGAAGCAGATGTTCTTACCTCTTACAGTTTAGCAATAGCCATTTCCTCTGCTGATCCATTTCTCACTCAACACCAGACTCTTAGTCTATACAGCTAGCCGGATACTATATGCTTCATTTATAGTGGCATCTGTAAAAGAAAAGCAGTCTTGTGATAACTTATATTTGATAATCCTATAATCTAAAAGTACAAATAAATAAGTATTTAGTGAATTATATTAAATTGTAATAAGTTGCACGTAAAAAGAGTTTCCATGGATCATATGTGAAAAAAGGCTTATTATAACCCATAGGATATTCTAGGTGTCTGTAATGGGCCAGTAAAAAGGCAACTTTGCAACAGTTTGGGGAAAAAGCCACATGTAGGTATAAAGATCGGTTGTCCACAAACTTTTGGCTTTTTTGAGTGTTGTTCGGTTATGAGAGGAAACAAACAAGGTTGAGATACTATTACCTAAATTTATGAAATGAAATAGCAGGAACAAGTCAAAACAAACTTGCAGTCTTCTCGGCATGTCAGGATGAATCACAAGATGAATCACAGCTTTGTAGTGTCAAAAAAAAAAATCATGGACGTGAAAGATTTTTGAACGTTATACTAGCACATTGATGTAGCTACTACTATACAATAATAGTTAAATTGAGTTCATGAGGAAATGATGTACATTTCTTCAGGCTGGATCATCCATCAGTCTTGGTCACCAAGCTCAGCCTGCTTGCTTTTCCAATGAAGCAAAGGTACTGGACCAACACCGCACTGAGTTAAAAAATTAAATTAATTAAACCTCAATTTTGAATGAACACTTGTTCAGTTTCTATCTAACTAAACCTATGTAAACACTATATATTTTTTCTTATATCATGCAATTGATGATGACTACAACTTCCTGGAAGATGCAGTGGAATTTGCGAGATGTGTTTATCTGATGGTACATTTCAAGCGTTTTTTTCCCCCTGCAGCTGTACTGTCCAGGCCAGAATGGATGCTTATCACCTTCTTCTGGGCCTCCAGGGCTATTGTCCTTTTGTCATCATAGTCTTCCTTCTCCTCCTCCAAAGACCTTGCCTAAGTCCCATAAGTCTTAAGTGACTATAAAACGAAGCTTTGCTGAAAAGCTTATTCATCTTAAAAGCAGATATAATTAAGACGGTTTGGTAGGAGGGGGAGTTTTCTTTACTGAGGCTGCCGATCAAAGTTTGTGCTTCACAAAACCTCCTGTGCTTCAGTTATTTTTAACAGGAAAAAAAGGATGCCTGGTTATGGTTTAACCTAGACATTTCTGTTTTATGAAGGGAAACCCTGCAACATGCAACCCAACCCTAACAGCTCAGTGTTGTTTTTGGACCATTTCCTGTACCTCGTGCTGCAGCGGGTGGTGATAGAGAGTAATCCTAACCCATGCCAAGCTCCACAGAGATACAATGTGAGTTGTTACAGTTTCCTTAATGTTCCTCATGAGAGGAGGAAGCATGTCTGTGTTAGCAGTAATGAGCAGTTTAGGAAGTGCCCTGGGCACACCATGCTTTTCGTTTGGATTTGAAGCCACTCCACAGATTTGACCCTGGACAGGTGATGACGTGAGCAATCTATCGTTTGCCCTTCCACTGCCCTTCCCTGCCTGAAATGCTTGCCTCTGCTGCCCATGCAGCTGGCACCTGTGAAAACAGAGCCAAGAGCAAAAAAAATGAAGTGCTGAAGAATTTAGCTACGGTATAAGCTTAAAGGTCGTACGCCGTAGTGACAAGCCCGCTCACTTCAGCTGTATACATTCAAACTTCCTCCTTACACAATCTTTCAGCATGATGAACCGGGCTCAAGAACTCAACAGGTGTTTTATATCTGTGTACCTCTAAGGAATCCTATGTGAGATCTGTTCTTGACTGACATGTTCACATTCATTTGTACAGTAATTGCAAACAGAGCTCAGTGGGGGCCAAAAATAACCCAACTTCGCTGACACTCAATGCTCAAGCTTTCAGCATGGACTTACAGTCAGAGGTGTCGATGTCAAGTTAGATATTTGGAAATTAGAGGTGGCAGTGAAGGTCAAACCTTTTAAGCACTACACAATACCTGTACTCTGTTTTTAGTTGTAATCATCTATGAGGTAAATTGGACAGCCTCATTTTCTATTCAAAATATGGACATAAAGTTGGTAACATATCTGTTAAAGCATGGATATTCTGCTGTTGTGGTTTCCATTTACACCTACCTGTCAGTGCTTCCTGAAATGAATCAGTCTCTTGAATGAGTCTGGCTTCACTGATTAATCGTGGATGTTTAATGTAACATTTTCTTCAATAAGTAACTATTCATTCTACAGTTTTGTCAGATTTATACTAGTTTCCAGTTTATTACTAATTTCTACATTTCTACAAAGTAGAGTTCATCTTAAAACTTTAATTAATGTATTGTTTACAATTGCAGCTTTTTGTACTGCATAGCACTCATTTATCGAAGGGATTATTTATTATTCTCTTATTATTAATTACTATATAATTAATAATTAGTTGATTATTTATGTCACCCAAATGAGGATGGGTTCCCTTTTGAGTCTGGTTCCTATCAGGGTTTCTTCCTCTTAACCTCAAAGGGAATTTTTCCTTGCCACCGTCACCCTTGGCTTGCTCATTAGCATAATATTTAAGGATAAAATTTATATAAGTAAAAAATTGTGTCTGGATTTTATGTTAATGATGAATGTTATATTCATCTTTGGGATAATGTCCATTGTTAAAAGCACTTTAGAAATAGAATTGAATTGGATTGGATTGAATTGAATTGAATACTTCGGGATAACCTGTGGTCTCAGTTTTATGTGCAATAACAAAAAAAAAAAAAAAATCAACTGCATTCCATGACATCTTTGGCCGTGTTGAAAAAGACTCCATCTAAACCAACAGCCGTGGCACCAAGGCATGTAACAGGAATAAGGTCTCCTGCTGCTGTTTCTTTAGCTCCAAGCAGAGGAGCCCAAAGGCTAGGGCAGGCCTGCGATTGTAGCCCCCTGCTGAGGCTGAATGAGGGCTCTGCCTCCCAACAATTACCCTGAGGAACTACCCTGTGAAACACAGTTTTACAGCGCCAATCCAATCGAATCCCCAGGCAATAGAGGTTTGGAAGAAAGACTGTCAGCAGGTAGTAATGGTCACTCAAAACAGAAACAACATTCCACGGTGGGCAGCCTCACCCCTTCCTGCTGGGATCCTGGGGAAGCCCACCAGGGTCCTCTCTTAAAGGACACATGATACCAGCTAATGCCCCCCTACTGTCCAACTCCACATAACTCCCCATGTTATAATGGGCCTGTTTTCCCTTATCCATTGACACATCTATGTTAAGAATATTACACTAGACATGTGCCAGTTTCATTTTTTTGTTAATGGTAACTTTTACAAATTGCAGATCTATATCTCTAGAGATTACAGAAAGATTGCAAATTATTAAGTTAATCATTTCACACATTGTTCCGCAACTTTCTTTTACACAAGTATGAGATGCCTGGCACGTAGACAGAACAGTGTGCCAGGTTTATAACCATAAAAACCCTAATGTGCCTGTTGTGGCAGCTCTTAATTGTGACTAAGCTCAGAACAAGCTGCACTGTAACATCACCACACCCAAGTACAATATGTCAGTCATTAAAAGAGAAGGCAGAAAATTACTGTAGAAATCAAATTGGAGAAATTCACAATTAGTGAATGCATTGGTAAAAAGAAAATAGGGAAATATAATTCTTGCATAAAGCAGTTAAAGGAGCTGATACTTTCCAGCAAAGTTCCAAAAAAGTTTCCACCACATGACCTCAAACAAGTGCAAGACAATTTTACAGACAAATAGGCACGTATGGCAGGGTGTACTGGTTCTAAAAATAATAAATAATAATAAGATATACTGCAGCATTTGACATACGTTTAATAGAAGTTGCAGAAAATAATAAAAAAATACTAAATACTCATAATAACATGTTTACAATAACTTTTGACATGGGATGGACGACTGTTGTTTTGTTTAATATCAATATCACTCCACACCCATGTTCCCCAAATAAATTATTAAAATTATTATAAAGTGGGCCCAACCCTACTCCTGGACTCCCTACCTGAACACACCTGATCACAGTCACCAGAAGAATGTATATATTACAGCTAGGTGTGTTAGACTCTGCTGAAGGGCAAATTTCCAGGTGGCTTGGGCAATTGTGGTATTGTCAGAACTTATTTCAATAATAAGAATTCAAAATCACAATTCGTTCCAACACTTAAATAATTTCATCATCAATTTCATAAAGGCATAAACCCATAATGCATTGTGAACAAAGACATCAGTCATGATCAGTCAAAATGGCTGTAAACAACATATTGCTTAATCCCATGCATTCTTAGCAATGAAAGTGCAATCCTGTAATGATTCTTTTCTAGACACATGAAATAGTAGTATCATGTATACTATTGCAAACTACATGTTTTCCTGTAAACTACCAGTACACTCAGTGTCCACCAAAAGCTTGAGCATCCTTCAGTCATCCTTTGGTCATCTCCTTTCTTCGCCTATAATCTTCATTGTTAGGTGACTAATAGACCAGGTACAGGCATCCAGCTGAGTTCTAACATCTATTCTCGGCTCTTCCTCAGGCTTAGGTGGGCTCTTCTTTGACTTAGTGATTAGTCTCACTCATGGACACACACCCATTCTGTCTGCTGACTTTACATCTTCAGATCCTGTTACTGACTTCTGTTCTGCCATGCTTGCATTCCTAAGTGAATCACGATTCAGTGATCAATCATCTACAAATTTGGCAACGTGTTCGAAATTACCCATAAATATTCTTTTCATGATTCCCACATCACCTTTCCCTCTGAGAACCATTGTGGATTTTGGTTCCTGCCCATCTGTTTGATCTTTATGTTGGAACATTCAACATTATTTTTGTCAAGTGCATGGGCAAAACTGTCACATCTGCGTCTCAGTCATGGAAACACTGCCCAAAATCATCTCACCTCCCTTTCCCTGGAATTTTTCTATAATTAACAAGTTCTGCGCTGCAAACATTTCACAAGCAGAACAGCTTTGTGTACACAGTGGATGTCTGAGAGATCATCAAAACAAGCAATTTAGTTCATGCATTTGTAACAAGTACAGTGCTATGAGCTAGTTTCTATAATTTACATTTACGGCATTTGGCAGACACACTCTTATCCAGAGTGACTTACATTTATCTCATGTATACAGCTGAGCAATTGAGGGTTAAGGGCCTTGATCAGGGGCCCAACAGTGTCAGCTTGGAGGTGCTGGGGTTTGAACCCCCAACCTTCTATTCAGTAAGCCAACACCTTAACCACTGAGCCACGTATAATGCTACAATGCATAAACACTTTTTCAGTTCTACACGAGTTAGTAGACAACATCAGATTGTTTTTGGAACACTAAATGATTTAATGCAGCATTACCAACCTATTTATTTACACTCTGCAATAACAGAACACAGATTATGACAAAGATTTGAACCTGTACTCTTTATACAAATAAACAGTAGGCTGCATGCAGACTAGCAATTGTCAACTACTGATAATGAACAGTGGAAATAATATTTTATATATATATATATAAAGGCAAAATTCACAGCAAATATAGAATAAAATATAGCAGTATGAATAAGAAATAAATACATTAGGCATAGTACGAAAATTTAGGATAAATTATAGCTGTTGCGTTCTATCTGTAAAGCACCTGTCATCAGCCCCTTATTGTGCCTCATCAGACAGAGACACACAAAAAGACAAGTCCCTCTCTCTCACCTTGCATGTGCTCTGTGCTGTGTCTCGGCAGGTCTGAGGGCTGCAGGGGGTCAGTGCCGAGTGATGGGGGTCCTGCCGTGAGGGGTGGAGGCCTCTTCATGGACCCAGCATGCAGTTCCATTCCCAGCACCACCTTGAGGCCTGTGGCCACTCCACAGGGGAGCAAATTTGACTCTCAGCCCTCACCTCACCTACTGGCCCATGAGACAGGTGAGTGCAGGCCACGCCAAGACAAGCCTCTAATTTATCCTAGCCATCAATTTATCCTCAATGCCTCCACCTCCTCACATCCTCTAATGAGCATTCCTATTTCAGAGCTGGATAGCTTGGACTATAGTGGATCATTTTATGGTGGATAATGATAGTGGTCTATGTACTGTTACGCATCCTGTAAATAAGTAAGTAATGGTCCATCTACAATGATTATTTTCAACAAAATACATGACAATTTTAGCCATTTTGAGAAATATCACATGACAAACTATTATACTATTGACAAACTGCTTTCTTTATTGAATAAATAAATAAAATGCATTAAAAAATAACT
The DNA here is from genome assembly GCA_028566375.1 of Leptodoras nelsoni. Lineage (NCBI taxonomy): Eukaryota > Metazoa > Chordata > Actinopteri > Siluriformes > Doradidae > Leptodoras > Leptodoras nelsoni. Next base: position 21,571,292 of record JAOVVG010000044.1, on the reverse strand, counting down.
GCTGAATCGTAAGCATGCTGATTTTATAGGATACATATACAGTATAGTATAGCTTCAGGTATACAGTATACAGTGTAGTATACCTCTTTTAATTCTTAATTGATGTGTGAGGAAAATACCTGGACATTCCACTGTCCATGAAATTTAAGACAGGGCAGGGTCCTGCAACTCCATGGGAGGCCAATCGTATGACAGCCACACCAAATACCTGTGGCAGACACATTGCTTCTCTGAATAGTTGAACTGAATATAATGAGCAATTGCTTTCAGTCGGTTTAGTAGGTTGTTTCCAAGACGCATCTGTTAATTACGTGTGAATAGAATTCTGTACTGCAGCAGTTCCACCCTTTCCTTGCTATTACGCATGCTGCATAGCAAAGATACATGGGCTTAGGTGCTGAAACACTTCAACATGTTGATAATCATCCCATCCTGCAGTCATTCCATGTTACATACTGTACACTGGTGACACTTTATTAAAGAAATACGTTTATAATGAGAAATTAGTTACCACTTTGCTTATTACCATCATTCATCATCCTCAGCCTCTGTTTATTCACCTGCTGGATCCACCTTGGTTTCACATTTACAAAATGATTTGATTAAAAGCCTGATATCCACTGTGTAAGGAAATCACCCTTAACAAGCAGGTTTTTACACATCTTTGTGCAGACTTACTGTTTATTCCACTGGTGGTTGGTTTTATATGATTTCTGTATGACTTGATCTGTAGACTTTAAGCCTTATGCTGTCTTTAATAAATCATTCATCCTGCTAGGAGATCGTAGGAGTATGTGGTTAATAACTTCCACAGTGATATAGGTTTCATAATGTAATTGCTGTTGTGTATCACTTTGTTTGTTTGGCAATAATAGTGTTCAAATGACATTAATGAAAATATAATGATCTGAATCAATCATTACATAATAAACTATGGGCATAAACTTGGTGGGTAGCACTGTCACCTGACAGCAAGAAGGCCCCGTGTTCAATCCCCGGGTGGGACGGTCTGAGTCCTTTCTGTGTGGAGTCTACATGTCCTCCCTGTGTTCGCGTGGGTTTACTCAGGGTACTCCAGTTTCCTCCCACACTCCAAAGACATGCACGTTAGGTTGATTGGTGTCTGTAAAGTGGTCCTAATGTGTGAGTGAGTGTGTGTGTGTGCCCTGTCTAGGGTTGTTCCTGCTTTGTGCCCTAAGCTGCTGGCTAGGCGCCAGCTATCCCATGAATAAGCGGTTAAAATAATGAAATGAAATAATAAACTCCGATAATAATTTAAAAAATACTTTATTCTATTTAGATTTTAATTTGGATGTTTTTTTTTCCAATATATTTCCAA
>JAOVVG010000044.1:21529749-21543761 GCA_028566375.1 Leptodoras nelsoni | reverse complement strand
TGGTATATTTGGTTGATCATACACCTGACTATAATCCTACAAAATCCCTGACTTTGTGAAAGTGTACTTATAAGAATTGATATGAGTTTGAAGGCAAAGGGTAGTAAATATTGATTGGATTTAGATTTCCTGCCGAAAAACTTTTGCACAGTATTATATATGTGTGTGTATGTGTGTGTGTGTGTGTGTTTGTGTGTGTGTTTGTGTGTGTGAGAGAGATTTGAAAAATTGAATTGAAAAAAAGAGAAGCTTCCTGAGAAACTCTAGATTTCTAGGATGTTTACAGCATCATTTCCTCTCCGTTGCCAATTCACTTCAATTTTATTTAGAATATATACCACTTGGATACCACCAATGGATATTGCACCAAAGAAGCTTTATAAAGACATAAAATTCACACATAACTTTTAAATCTATATCCCTAATGAGCAAGCCAGGGGAAACTTTAGCAAGGAAAAACTCCCGGAGATGAGAAGAAACCTTGAGAGAAACCGGATTCAAAGGGAACTCATCCTCATTTGGGGAAACAAATAGTATAATAATAATGAATAATCAAATAATCCCTTGTGTATCCAGGAAAATGTTTAACAGGAAGTCCGTTTTGTTGATGTTATCAGCTGTTCACCGATGGAGATTTGGCTGATGGTGTTCATGGTAATTACAGTTCTAGCCATCATAGAAAGGTTGATTACATCAGTTGCAGTCCAAAGCCAAATTCATGGTTTCTAAGTGTATCTTTAAGCTGTCAGTCATGGTGATATTTAGGCTGTCCATGCGGGGCCAATCGTCAGCAGAAGCAAGTGATTTTCTGGTAATGAGAACCCAAAGTAAAGACGGATTCATGATCACTGGTATCTTAGAGGGAGTAGAAGGGTGATCAAGAAAATGTACATTGTGTACAGAGTGCTAGCAGGGACCCCAGCAAACCTAGCTATGACTGAAAGGGAGAGCCGACGTTAACACAGACGTGAGGGAGCCCTGGCACATAAAGCGGTCAGCCACTCCACAGTCAACAAGCCTGAGCGAATGCATGATGGTCCAGGGGGTGCGGGGGTAGTTGTGTCCCAGAACACGCTATTCCCACAAACCTTACAAGCCTGTTCCTTTACCTAAGATAAAATGATTGCGACAAAAGGCTGGACTAAAAATAGACTTAAACACTGAAACTGTTTCAAAGACACAAATTGGAAGGCAGCTCTGCCCCCTGCTTTAGCTTAAATTATTTGAGGCACCGAATTTTGTTCAAAGTAGGCATGGCAAATCATAACAGACTAAAAGTTTACACAGATACTGTGGTGTGAGGTAATTTGGTTATTCCTTGTGGTTCTAATAAGGACAGGACTCTGGCTGCTGAACTAGCTAGAGCTTGTTTATGCACCCACTAGAACACCCAGAGAGCAAGTATGACTATAAACCAACCTATAGGTAAAAAAAAAAAGGCATTTTCTATTTTATTATCTTGGCTCCATACATTCTGTAGCTTCAGAGATCACATATGTGACATGTGGCTTTGTCCACATGGTTCTGCCTGTCTGGTATGGACCAGTGGAAGTGAAAGGACTTGTTCTGTTGTAATGAGTGTTTAACCCGGCCAGAGCTGGCAGGGCGCAACGCGGGTGGTTCGAGCACCCGGTGCAAATATTTACCCAGCCATGCTGATTTGTCAAGCTGGACAAGGTGCTGGGAAATTGATGACCACCTGCATTCAAGCATCCCATTACTGTGATGAATGAACATGGAAGCACTGCTCGGTCATAGGAACAGCACTCCCTTTAAACACTGTGTTGATTATTTAACAAAGAGCTCAATGTACGTAGTAAGCCTGATGTATCAGCAATATTGCATCCTTACATTTAAGAACTACTTTTACTCTTGGATCATTTCTCATGTAGCCAAACACTTTCTGATGGGAAAAAAAAGTTTCACAAACATTGCAATGTCAACAGACAAGAGAAGTGTTGCTCAGAGAGAAGGTCAAATGCAGAATATTATTTAAATTCATGTTAAAAAATGGAATGATGTAGCCAGTGTTCAAAGGTAAGTGCATGCAGTGCTGTGTGTTTTATTTACCCAGACACACCAATTAGTCAAACTGGACAAGGTGCTGGAAAATTGCTGACCACCTGCATTCAGGCATTCCATTGCTGTGATAAATTGAATGGGGGAAGCACAGGTTGCTTGAATGAACAGCAGTCCCATTAAACACAGTCACCGAATGTACATACTAAACATTACACGCTGGTAGAAGTCATATTTTGTGAATAAATTTGGGAATTACTTTTTTCTTTTCAGATATATTGTTACATGACCCAAAAAATTCAAGCTTAAAATGTATATGAAATTCAGGAGAATTGTCAGGCACTGACAATTTTGTGCGGTTGACACAAAAACGTGGCTTTCACAAAACTTAGACTAAACCACAAGAGAAATGTGCTCACACCATATTTTATTTTGCAGTACTTAAACAAATGCAATGCATACTTGGAAATTCATAACGTCAGAAGGAGTTGGTGCTACAGAGACTGTCGAAGTAGTTTCTCCCCATTTTCATTCATCACTGCAATTCTGAATCCAATTTACCAGTTAAAGCAATTTGAACAAATCGGTTTCTTGCAGTGCCAAATTTCTGTAATTCACAAAACACACGTCTATGTAGATAAGCAAAGTAGTATAAACACTGGCTATCGTACACATCATGCATTGTACTCATTTGACCAAGCTCAAATTGCTTTAAAGAGACACACGTATGAAAGTATGTGAGGGTGGAGACTTGGACTCCTTCTCGCTGTCGTATCTCTTCATTCCTCTAGTGTGATCTCTGACTACAACAAACTGTAAGAGAGTGAGTGTGTGTGTGTGTGTGTGTGTGTGTGTGTGTGTGTGTGTGTGTGTGTTTGTGTGTCCTAACGCTTATCAACAGCAACCTCATGAATGATAAATGTCATTTAAGGCTGCATGTAAAAAGGGCCTTGAAATGTTGTATTTTGTGTACTGTAAAGACATATTTGAACTGTCACACCTTACAACAACAGAAGAATTATTGCAAATGTTTAAAAATTATGTTCAATAAATGTCATCAAAAGGCAATAAGATAATACTGACCTACATCATAATGCATTAGTATGAGTGACTATGACTTGTTAAAAAAATCTCATACACACACACACACACACACAAAAACAAAACAAAACAATAAATTACTTCTAAATGAAAATAACCAACACACCTTCTACACAAGGAGTAGTATAATACTGCCAAGATTTGCAAAATGGGGTCTGGGAACCTTTGTTTTTTGTTACACTTGTGTAAAATCTTGTGCACAACATATCATTATTAATGTGGTGGAATGAACTCCCCCTGAGTGTCCGAGTCACTAGCTGTCTTTAAACGCCAACTGAAGACCCACCTCTTGAATGAGCACTAACTCAAAGCTATTACCGCACTTATTGTATTGTTTGTATTATTGTATTTATTATTGCAGTTATTGTATTCCATATGTCTTGTTTTTGCAGGTTTTGTGTAGCTTAGGAATACTAGGGTTCTGGGACTTATAAAGTCTAATAGGTTAAAATTCTAGCAGTATTATAGCTCAAAGTAACTTGAATTCAGGTCTACCAGCCTTAGTATTGGATAATCCAAGTTGATGACTAGACTGGATAAGAGCGTCTGCTAAATGCCATAAATGTAAATGTAACGTTTTATATAATTTATAAGTTCTCGCAGTTCTTAGGCAGGAAATACACCTGTAATTAATGGTGATTTGAATCAGAGACATCTAAAGAAAGTTTAGAAATGTGAATCATGTCTAGAAATTCACAAAACACACGTCTATATAGATAAGCAAAGTAGTATAAACACTGGCTATCGTACACATCATGCATTGTACTTATTTGTAATATATTCAGAAATTAACAGGAATAACAGGAATGATCAGCTATATCTGTGACAGTGTGAGCAGTAAAAGTAAAAAGCATGTGGCCCAGTGCTTAGTGCTGAATATTAGTGCTGAAATTTTGTTTATTTATTTACTTATAATGCTGAAAATTATGAGATGTACTGAAATAATAAAATGGCGTATGTACTGTATATGTTAAAGGCATGAGAGAGGAGTTTACAAATGAAATGACTGAATTGTGAAGGCTTTAACCATGCAGAAGTGATCATATAACCAGAATTGGTAGGTTTTCATGCTTAAATCTACCAAACCTGTTTCTAACCATGATTTCGGCAACCATAAATTCCTCATTTGCATAACAATCAACTAAAAGAATAGGCTTATTTATTTAGGCAGGAAATATACCTGTAATTAATGGTTCTTTGAGCAGAAAGTTCAGGATTAAACCATATGATATGACACCCAATGCTCATTGCCAAATATCACTGAGCACATTTAAGCAATGATAAAATGATATTTGAATAATTGGATTCATAAATGTTCATAAAATCATGTCTTTTTTTTTTTTTACAATACTATTTAGGCTCATGGATATTATTAGGCTCTTAGGCTACATTGACAACACCATTGTATCCAGATACTACAACATGATACATGCCAGTGTGCAGAATTCCAGTATCGCATTACTAACGTTTAAAAACGGGCAAGTGGAAACACACCGGTGTTTGTGTCTTTCCGTCTCTGTAATCTTCCTCCAATGAAACTCGGCGTCCGTTTCCCGTTAGTTTTCCCCACAGCACCAACGTGCAGCCTGTCCAGTAAACGAAGCGTGCATTATAATCACTTATCTGACTACATCTCGTAAAATGAAACCGTATCCACAAGGAAGCTACTCTGTCTGGCAAACGGCAATCATACTACAATCTGTTTAATTGTGTTTAGAGGAAAAAAGTGAGGGAACTTCCTTTTCTCTTTGAACACAGACATGAATCTGACCACTACAGTGCAATTTTATTTTATTCATTTCGATGGCATGTAGAAGACTCAGCACTTAATTATTACTAAAACAAAAACAACAACAACAATATAATAATAATTATAATTAATAATAATAAGAAACTAGTACACAAATAATAATAACAGCAATAATAATGATAATAATAATAATAATAATAATAATAATAATAATAATAATAATAATAATAGCAGTAGTAGTAGTAGTAGTAGTAATAATAATAATAATAATAATAATACAAATAATAACAATAATAATAATAATAATAGTAATATTGTTGTTGTCATTGTTGTTGTCGTTATTATTATTATTATTTGTGTACTTTATTTATGTATTTGTTTGTTTGTTTGTTTGTTAATTAATTTGCTTGTTTATTTGTTCCCACACCGTTTTCAATATCGTTAATCAACATTGTCCCATACAAAACAAGGGGTATTTTCTATATAAGCAAAAAAACGAACGAACAAAAACATGATATCTAAAAGTAACTATGTTATTCATATTTTCTTCTTTTTTTCAGAAATACTCACCCTGGGACAGAACAAAAAAACTTGTTAATAAATCATCTATAACATGTTTAGGGCTGATTAAGGGTTACATTAAAAGATATAAGCTAGCTAATGTAATGATACATTGTTACATGACCAAAACATTTCTAGCTTAAAATGTATATGAAATTCAGGAGAATTGTCAGGCACTGACAATTTTGTGTGGTTGTCACAAAAACGTGGCTTTCATATAACTTAGACTAAACCACAAGAGAAATGTGGTCACATCACATTATATTTTGCAGTACTTAAAAAATGCAATGCATACTTGGAAATTCATAACGTCAGAAGGAGTTGGTGCTACAGAGAATGTCGAAGTAGTTTCTCCCCATTTTCATTCATCACTGCAAAACTGCTTCTGAATCCAATTTACCAGTTAAAGCAATTTGAACAAATCGGTTTCTTGCAGTGCCAAATTTCTGTAATTCACAAAGCACACATCTATGTAGATAAGCAAAGTAGTATAAACACTGGCTATCGTACACATCATGCATTGTACTAATTTGTAATATATTCAGAAATTAACAGGAATAACAGGAATAATCAGCTATATCCGTGACAGTGTGAGCAGTAAAAAAAAGTGCTGAATCTTAGTGCTGACATTTTGTTCATTTATTTACTTATAATGCTGAAAATGATGAGATGTACTGAAATAATAAAATGGCGTATGTATATGTTAAAGGTATGAGAGAGGAGTTTACAAATGAAATGACTGAATTGTGTAGGCTATGCAGAAGTGATCATGGTCTTATAACCAGAATTAGGTTTTCATGCTTAAATCTACCAAACCTGTTTCTAACCATGATTTCGGCAACCATAAATTCCTCATTTGCATAACAATCAACTAAAAGAATAGGCTTATTTATTTAGGCATCATTAGCTTACGCTGAGCTCGTTGTTTGACATTAAGATTATCATGTTGTTTCGATGGTTCCGAGATTTTCACAGCTCGTCTTTGGCATGTTAAATAGTTGTGAATTCGATTCGGACAAATTAATATCAGGCCTCCTGCGTGTCTTCACCTCTGCTGTGGATCAGCTTCATTTCAATATGAAAGCCTGATCCGCTGGGCGAAACTCGCAGTGCAAACTTCATTTCACAGCTTTTTTTCTTTTTTGTTTGTTTGTTCAAAATGTGTTCAAGCCAGTGTTTCGATTTCTTTTTGCCATCTGGATATAGGATTATATGACATATCAGTTATACCAGATATAATCCAGATTATATCTGGATATAGGATTAATATCTAGTTTGGAATCTCCTAATGATTAATTTCTGTGTGCCTTTAATGTGTGTGATTCTGTTTCCTTTCATGGATGATCGTGTGTGTGTGTTTGCAGGAGTGCAGGTACCCAAATCACTTGGATTGATCATTGTCCAGAGAAACTTGCGCCCCCTAGGCTCCTAGGTGTTTTTTTAATCATGTACAGTACCAAGTAAAATTAATTTTTTTAGTTACTAAAATTATTCATACGTATAAACTTTAAGTCAGATAGCTTAATTAAATGTATTCTCTACATACATATACAGTAGAAAAGAAGTGCTTTAGTTATTCACACTAAGTTTTATTTCATAAAGCTGATTTCCCAATTGTAGTTTAATTAAAATCCCTTTTACTGGCTATGGATAAATCATAGCTAGAAGTTATTTATAAGTATTGTTACGACCAGTATGTAATTTTTTATACTCGTATAAAGCCTTAGAAATAAACTCACACAATTCATTAGCCGTACAATAAATAGAAAATCAGCTTTATGGAATCGTCTTTGTGGAGTAACTTTGTAGAAACAAAAAAAAATCAGTTTAATCATCCACCAAAACGAAACCTTGTCATTTATATATTAAAAAGTGTTTATGTTTGTTACGGGTCTGAGACCTGTACACCTGAGCGCGCTCTCTCTATTTTTATTACCTACTTTACAACTGAAGGGTTGGACGCGCTGCGTCCTACGTCACCACGGCACGCCCACCTGTCATTCAAACCCAGTCTTAAAAAGGCTCAGGCGCGCGCACTGGAGGCATTCGCACCTTCAGCTCAGTGCTGTCAACTCCTGCTGACTTTGCCCGGATGAGAAAGTAAACATTTTGGTGAATTCTTTAGGTTGTTTGTGAGAAAGGATGGCTCTAGCGGATGCGCTTCTGCCGTCCATCGCTGGCTTCTCCAGCATTCAGCTTTTGGATGAAAAGCATGCAGAAATCATGCGAGTAAGTACACATTGTTGTTATAAACTTCGCTTTCCTATTTTTATTTATTGCTTAAGAACGAGTGTTAATTTAAGACGGTAGAATGGAAAGTAGAAAGTCGAGCTTTAATCTGACTTTTGCAGAATGCGTGAGTAAATCTATGATTGTGTTGCAGGATTGGGCCACTGATCAGACCGAGATCGGGACCAAACCCCGCGTCGAAGTTGAGTTCAGCATCGTAGAGTCCCCGCCGCTGACAAAGGACGAGGACGAGCTGTCCAGGTTTCTGGATCTCGAGTTTATTCTGTCTAACTCGATGGCATCACAGAATGAAGCTCCCTCTGTAACCCCGGCGTATCCGCTCCCGGAATCACCGGAGAGCTGCAGCACTGCGTATGACTGCACCGAGTCTGCGCACGGCATCGTAGCTGAGCTCCTAAGCCCAGACATGGGCTACCGACCCGACACGAATCAAGACTACAACCCGAAAGGACATTTTGATACACCGGAATACACTGATTTGAGCATACTGGACACCAGAAGTCACGCGCACGTTCACCTCGCTACTCCGCACGCGTCTGCGTACAAAATAAAGACCGAGCGTCGCGAGCAGCCATGCATGATGGCCAACGACTACGTGGGACACTTTTATGGACAGAAGGTTCACGGTATTGCTGCCGTGCAGCCGTTCGTCCAGCATGTCCGCGACGCGTCCCGGGAGGTCTCCGTGCACGTGGCGCAGCAGCAGCAACAGCAGCACTATCCGTACCCACCGCAGTATCACGGCGCGCAGCACTATCATGGACAGTACGCCGTTTTCACGGATCCCATGCGGGCCCATCACCCGGGTATGCCCGGTACAGTGCTCACACCACCATCGTCGCCGTTACTCGAGCTCTACGGCACGGAGGAGAACAGACCAAAGCGGGGAAGGCGCGCGTGGGCTCGGAGACGCGCCGCCACGCACGTCTGTGAGTTTGCGGGCTGCGGGAAAACCTACACGAAGAGCTCTCACCTGAAGGCGCACATGCGGACACACACCGGTAAGCGAAGCTAATACATACAATCAACACCTTCAGTCAGTTTAATACTGTTAAATACAATTGTACAAAGATGCAGAAGTAGCTTTCAAAATGTAAATTTAAACCTATCATTTCTCATTGAAATCAAACTTCATTATAAATTATGTCTCGCAAAACACCCTTAAAGAAAATACTTGGATAACATGGATAGTGGCTAAATGCAATAGAATTGAAGCTGGCGCAGTGCCCCCTATTGGCAATGTGATGAATTAAAAAATAACTTTCTGACAGGCATTAATCAAAACCACCCTACATAATAAATCAACCTGTAGATGTGTTCATGAACTGCATTATTCATTAACTATGAACATTCACATGCTTTCCTCACCAAGATGTAACCCGTCTTATTTTCTTGCTTGCTCTACAGGCGAGAAGCCGTACCACTGTACCTGGGAGGGATGCGGCTGGAAGTTCGCCCGCTCAGACGAGCTGACCCGCCACTACAGGAAACACACAGGACACAGACCGTTCCAGTGCCACCTCTGTGAGAGGGCGTTCTCCCGCTCCGACCACCTCGCCCTGCACATGAAGAGACACATGTGAAACCATGCCTTATTTTAAAGGACATTTTTATAACATTTGAAGATGTTGCCCAAGGAGAAAGCTAATTTTTACATATTTTCCCCTTACCTCACATCAATATTTAAACTAGTTTTGCACTGGAGCTCCTTAGCTAATATACCTAAGAAATAATGGAAGCTCATGACCACAAATTAGTATCACCAAAAAACATATGTAAATTAGTTTTTTCTTTATGAACTACTCCTTTAAGGCTATGCCTGTGTTCGGACAGCAGGGTTGTAAATATGACAAGGATTGTGTCACCTTTAAATTATAACAGTATTTAAGAAGAAGAGGAATTTGTCGGAAGAAAAAAAAATAAGTTATTTAGTAAAAACATCGAAGACAGCTTTGTAAAGAAACAGGGCAGGACCCATATTTTTGTATATATTGCATTTTGTCATCATGCTTTCCGGCTGAGACAGGAGTATTTGGCATTTGGGGTTTTTTATTACAATTCAGGATCTTCTTATGCCGCTTTTTGTACAATGACTTGTTAGAACTATTCATATAAAATTCAGTGTGAAATCAAGGACTTTACATCAGGTACTCAAGCAGTTTTTTTAATTCAACTGATATGTCTGTGCAAATATCCTAAACCTTTGTATACTACATACTTGAATATGGTGTTTTTTATGTATATAATCTCTGACAAAGTTTTAAAATACAAAAAGATGAAATCATAAACTGACTGGTTTGTTTTTTTTCTTATCTATTCTTAAGTTTTAAATCAAATCAAGAATAAGAGCCATACATGGATCAGTTTTTAGTCATTTCAAACATTTACATACATGCACATATTACAGTACTAGTAGTAGAACTATGTGGCTGATTGTGCCTCCAGTATTATAGTGCTATATACAAGACAAAATGTACAAACTATAGCCCACAACACAATACATGACTCCCAACACAAATAGTGGGATATGAAACACAACAACAATGTACAAATTTGCAGCTTTGGTAGAATAAAATTTAGACAACTGTACTATTTAGCCACACACTAAATATTTTGGACTAACTATGAGTAATGCAATATAGAGTGTGCAAATATGCAATATGAATAGTGAATAATGCAGATAGTGTAATATTAAACTGTGCAATATACCATTGCAATATGCAGGACATTGTACAGTAATGGTGAACTGGATTCATATATACAGTAGGTGTACAGTAAATATAGTATGTACAGTACTGTATGTAAAGCTGTCAATCATGCATTCATCTTATATTAATCAGGCCACTTCAGTGAAGATTATAAGTTATCACAGTTAGACCTTTTAAGGGACTCTCCAAATAAAAAAAATAAATAAATAAAATAAAATAAATAAATGACATTTAATAGTCGTGGCTCTATCACACCGTTGGAGAAATTCAGTCCAGTTCAGTATTTGTTATGACTTTTTTCTTTCCAATGTCGCCCCCTAATGGGGAAGATCAGAATTTCATTTACAGTCTAATCCAACCTTATTAGAATTCATCAGCACTGACAGTATGCACAGTATGCAAATACACTACACCTAGTAAGCAATAGATATTAAGTTTTATTAATCATTTAATTGAAGTGAATCGAACTTGGATTCATTTGATTCACTACTTAGAGCTCCATCCAAAAATGCTGAGTAGTTTATAACAGCAACCACATAAACTAGGTTAATAGCTAATTGCTGACCTTTATAGAATAGAGTTGGTGTCAATTCAGTGACCAGTTTTAGTCCTGATAGGCTACGTGACTACTGAGACATATTAATGTGTTTTTCAAATTCTAAAGCTAGTGTTCATGGTTCATTCCAAAACAGCGCAGATTAAAAAAAAAAAAACATTCAGTCTGTTGCCTGGTGCACTTTAACAGCCTCAAAACTGGAGATATACAGCTGACTTTACAGAGCATTTCTTAATATTTTCTGATTAAATGGTCACAGTGGACTGATTTCATACAGTACAAGTCAAACTCAACATCAGTGTCATCGAAGGGGATGCCTCTGTCACAAATAAGTGTAGGTCTTCTTACTAATTTGCATACCAGAAATACTCTTAAGATACACTTTGAACATGAAGGAAGCTTTTGAAGAATAACTATTCCAGACATTTGACTTTAATGTGTCTGGATCAATTCCAAGCTCTAATTATTTATCTGCTGGCTATAATGATAAGTCTATATAAATTCCTTGCACCTGTACTGTCTCACTAGCGAGGATCTCAGACAGAAGGACAACAACCTGAAAACATGCCTCCACCACTCGGCAGACTGTGATGCACGGGATGATCGGGAAGTCATAGTGATCTAATCTATCATTGAGAAATTTTACTCTTTCACCTGGTGCTCACTAGATGTGAGTCACAGTGATGCATACAATTTTTCTGTAATACTGAGCAATCGTGAGTGATTTCTTGGTGTGTCCAAAGCTGCACTGTGTAGTAACTAGCATGTCACTACAGCATTAGTGATTGCTATTTAGACATACTAATCTGTGTGGTTGTACAGGTGTGATTTGAGACACAGATTTTGTCTCCTTGTTTTTGTAGTAAGATGAGCTACATGACGTTTTCAATACAAGTGTTAATAAGGTTAAAGATTAATAAGGTTTTCAAAAACAATCCTTTCAGGGTAAAGTGTTTTATCATAACTGCAATAGACAAGTATGGAGTTGAAATTTTAATTAAAAAATCTAGCAAATAGATCACTATGCTAAGCATTCCACATCTGAAAACAACACTCTTAGAAATACACTGAAGTACCAGAAAAATTGGTACTGGAGCCTATGCAAAATACATAGCAATGCCACCTAGGCATGTTATTGGTTGCATTCACCAATCCATAAACAAAGTGATAGACATCTATGGAAGCTTCTACAGTTTTTTCTGCCATGAGAATGTTGTAATTTTCAACACAGTTTAATAGTTGGCGCTCGTAAGATGGGTCATAGCATTTTGGAGGTAGAAGCAAAGTTTGGATTTTCACATATGAGCGTTTCAAGGGTGTACCGTGACTACAAGAATTCTGACAAAACCTCAAACTTGTGACAGCAGACTCTGGGCGAACGACCATTCTGACCAGCGTCAGCTGACAAGAATCATTTCACACAATAGGCGTGCAACTGGAATTCAATGCTAGGGCTTCAACAAACATCAGCATGAGGACTGTGCAACATTCCCTCCAAGATCCCATGGGGGGACGTACCAAGTATTAACTGGCATGCAAGTTTTTCTGGTACTTCAGTGTATAGACACAAGCAGCAATTGTCCAAGCAAGTCCAAGCACCCAGTGGCCAGTTTTTACCAAGTTACATAAAAATAATAATAAAGAATCCATGATGAACATCATTTAATAAGTTTGAATAATGTCTGAAATGTTGCCAAAAGCCATTTGGCTGAAGGCAGCCATGTTTTTTGAAGTAAGACAATATGAATAAAAATCCAGTTACAGATTAGCAGAACAAATTGGAACACCAATATTCACCTCAATCAGAATTTCTGTTCCTTAGAAACAGCATACTTTACATATCTCCTCATAATATTGTCCTGAAGGTAACTTCCATGTTTCAGGGGCATCTATACAACCAGTCGTCTGTTACAGCTGTTTTAGTAAATCACTCCACTTCCTCCTTGCAAGTTTGTTGATAAGTCTTGAATATTAGACTCTGCTGAATAATATGACACCAATGTAGGGAACAAAACTATATTTATTTTTATATATACTATTTTAATAAATTTCAGTGGGTGTGCCTAAACATCCAACAAGTAATATTCTGTGTATTTTTGTGGGATAGGGGCCATATTGTTTAGAAATCTCAACAGGTATTTGTTTATTACTGAGGTTCACGAAAACCTGGGGATGTTTTCAAAGCCTAGGACCATTTTGGGGAAAGTACACATTGGCTATTATGCAAATTATCATAAAATTCCATCAGCAGAGCTAAATGGTCCAAAGGGCAATTTTTAAGTTTGAGCAAAAATAATTTTCACGTTATCCCTTATCTTTCAAGAGATATGATTGCTTTTGTGTGAACAAACATGAATAGCACCCCATGTGGCCAATTTGCATCAGACAATAATGATTCCTTACCTGAAACCTACCATCCAAGTTTCATGACAACAGATGAATGTTAACCCTGTTGAAAGCTGATTGGCCACTGGTGGCAATATTATTTAAAATAATCAGGTGATCATGAATGGTCCAGTAACAGATTAGCTCAGATATGCACTTTACAAAGTTTCAGCTCAGTAGGATGTATAGCTCCTGAGAAATTTAACTTAACTTGCCCCAAAGAGCTCGGTTGAGACCGAAGAGGGAAAATGTTCAGAAATGTCATATGTGATCATCAGTACAGTTAATAAAAAAGTACCAAAAGCTTCTTAGACTTATACATTTTCACTAGGTAAAAAAAAGAATGTCAAGGGCTTAGCAAAGAATTAACTGTTAGATTTATTTCCAATTTGCATATTACCATAAAACATTTGACACTTACATACCAGTGTCAAACCAATTGTAGAGCCCCTTTACCCAATTATGGCTACAATTACACTATTTGCATCCTTCTCGAAAGAGCACAATAAGCAAAGCTTTGTTTTGTATTAGTTTAATTTGGCTAATGAACAAAATGTAATACAAAAGCTTCCAAACAGTCAGCAAAAGCTTTTTTTCAAAAAGAAATACAGGGGTTAGACAATGAAACTGAAACACCTGTAATTTTAGACCACAATAATTTATTAGTATGGTGTAGGGCCTC
>JAOVVG010000044.1:21510552-21526718 GCA_028566375.1 Leptodoras nelsoni | reverse complement strand
GCACGTTAGGTTGATTGGCGTCTCTAAAGTGGCCCTAGTGTGTGAGTGTGTGAGTGTGTGTGCCCTACAATGGATTGGTGCCCTGTCTAGGGTTGTTTCTGCCTTACGCCCTATGTGGCCAGCTAGGCACCGGCTCCCCTGTGACCCTGAAAAGGAATAAGCGGCCAAGAAGATGAATGAATGAATGAATGATTCTCAGCACAAAATATTGCTTATCTTTCCTTGAATCTAAGCTTAAACTGGGCTTTAATTATATGTGAGCTTTTCACATGAAGAGGAATAAAACTGCTTCAAATCGGCTTAAACTGAGCATAATATTTTACTGAAACAATAAAATAACAACGATTATTAAAATTATTTAAAATGATCATAATATTTCCTTGAAACAATAAAATAATATTAATACCTTCTCGTTGGACTGCCCAGTTAAAATGTAATATAAGGTGACTTAAGTTTACTGGCTCAAAATGAACAGTGACAATTTGTCGCAGCATGTGAAACATAACACTCATAAACTGGTAAAGATATGCCTTTATGAATGGTAAGATGCATGGTGAGCAACATATATAAAAAAAAAAATAGAAGCTGCTCTCTGCATGGCACAATTGCGCTGTCTGACTACATAGACACTGAATGCCAGTGGCCTGAAACTGGAGTGAAACTGCAGGCAAAAGAATCATGGCTATGCTGCTCTGTCAGTCAGACCCTTCTCAAAGACATTGACTGGAAAGAGGTACTGTAATGGTGCAACATGGCGGCCTCCATGGAAGACCCCCCTCCCCCTGCACTCATGTACATACGAAGAGCTCATTCTAGGCTAATGAAAGCAATGATTTGTAGTTACAGGTGATATATGAGGTATATATCATTCTGCATACTAGTTTTCATTTCTGCTCATAGAGCTGCCTACAATCCTACTGCACCTTTAAGGTTATTGTATGCAACATGTGGGTTTAGGGCCTACAGAAAATTGTAGCCAACACAGCATTTGTGAATGAATCAAGTGAATCATATCTCTCGTGGTTCGACTCACGTTAAACGGTTGATTCGAATGAATCGAATCAGTGAGGTGAATCGTGAGGTTTAATTACTTGTAGGCGCCGGCTGTTTCTGTTTGTCCACATGGACTGGAGGAGGAGGAGAGGAAGAGGAGGAGGAGGAGGGGCGAAACTATGCTGCTTTGAATATTCCGTTTCAGCAACTAAAAAGGAGGGATTTACTGATAGAAAAGGGAGGTCTTCAGTTGTTAACCGGCGAATTTAGTGCTAAAGATTTATGCAACTTTTTAAAGCTACGCTGTCTGGCCAGTTTCCAGCACAAGGGACGGAGTGATGGTAAGAACAATTAAACACTGATTGTGAATTTACCGCCGAAGGGGAAAAAAAGTGGCTTGTTTGAAAAGTCTTATTTTTTTATGCTTGTTTCGATTAATTCGGTTTATTTTTTATTTTTAATGGTTGTAACAGACATTAATGCATCAAACGTACAGGCAAAATTGGAGCTGTTAAAGATTATAGCAGGTTTTTATTTATTTACGTATTTATTTATTTGTTTGTTTGTTTATTTTTATCATATTTTTAATATGCCGGCTATTCACAACCACATCCACTGACTTTCATGGTGCTGTTTGTAACTTGATTTCAAACTTGGACATTCGCCAAACATTTGACAGAAACCTAAACAGTGATGCGTTAAGTGTAACCACGTGGCGAATCACTTGCAGCTCCGGACTCTGCAGTAAGAGGGCAGAAAACGAGTATAAATATGAATAAATATGAATTACTCTAATCACATTATGCTCTGTGAAGCTTTGCTGCTTCCCTGTTTTTCCTCTTTCTTGCACGGTAACTCTACGAAGAAAATGTGAAGACTGTTTTTAAAAAAGCACAGGTTTCAGTGGTGTTATAGTGAGGCTATGTGTTCGTTTACAAACGTGCATGTTTAGCCCGTGTGAACGCTGCACAATATTACATTAGCTGAGTACGCTTATTATAAATGGTTGTTCAGGTGTTCCTGAAAGGTTTAATTGGATACACAAGGGTTGTTAGCGTCCTAAAATGGCAAAAAGAAATCTGTAGGGTTCTAAGAGACAAAAAAAGACAACAAAAGAGTCAACAGGTTTCAGTGGCGTTATAGTGAGGCTATGTGTTCGTTTACAAACGTGCATGTTTAGTTCGTGTGAACACTGCACAATATTACATTAGCTGAGTACACTTATTAAAAATGTTTGTTCAGGTGTTCCTGAAAGGTTTGATTGGATACTTAAGGGTTATTAGCGTACTAAAATGGCAAACAAAAACCTTTCTGTAGGGTGCTAAGAGTTCTAAGTGAACCGAAGAATATTTTATGGTACTAAATTAGTTATTCACTGATTGATGTATGTGTCAGAAATAAAGGTATATAAATATAGATGTCTTTGTGACTGGGTGGTAATTTCACTGGTACATATTTTGCTTTTAGTATATATCTTTTACCTGGAAAGCTGTATAGCTTTATGGTATCACCCCAGTGACAAGGAAAGTGACAGTGGTATTTATTTATTTATTTATTCTATGGTGGTGGATGTAGTTCAATTTATCTCTTAGTTCATCTAGGTATTGGTTTATTTGATTGGGTCCTTCAGTTGAAAGAGTTTAAACCAACTGTGCGTAACTCAAAAACAATGATAAATATCAATAAACATGCCATTCAAAACGTTTCTGTAAGGGAAATGTATAAGAATAAAATGCCCAGTGGCTCCAAAATAAACTAATAGAAACAAATACTGGTTGTAAAAGACTCAGCCGCAGCAGTAGTTGCTGTTAATATACTTTAAAATAAGCGAAACCAGTACTTAAAAGTTGGCTTACTCTTGTAAAAGATTAAAGGCATCATAGTTAAAAGATTAAAAGGTTCCCTGGGCATAAAGCACCAGATTTGTTACACATATAGGCTCTGTAGCTCGTCAGAGACCCGCCTGTCTGCATTTTTTCTTCGCTTCAGCCCCAAGCTAAACTTCCCCAGGTAAAGACTGTAAGATGTTTATCTGTGCAGTGGTATCACTGTAAGGTATCAGTGTATTCAGAATTGGGATTTCCTAGTTGAATGCCTGATCTAGGAAATTCTGCTTTAAATGTAAGACTTATTAGGTATTATTAGGTGAATCAGAGACATATGTTTATTCATATAATGTATGCATACATTTTACACAAAAGTTAATATGGTAAAATTGGAAAAGATGTCCAATGTGCATTTACTGTATTGAATCAAATCTGGCTAAAAAAAAATAAGAAATCATTTTTATAATGCACTACTCTTCAAATCTATGGACATGTGCTCATGAAGGTTTTTTTGCTGTTCTTGTTCTGTTTCTATACAACTTTAGAGTAGCAATGGTGACATTAACATTCTGGAAGAACATATGAAATTACACAGTGACCAAAAAAGTGTTAAACAAATAAAGGCTATTATTAATATTTAGAAGATGGTGATATGTTTGACTTGAAGTGCTAGTACCCTGTGAAGTAGCTCAAAGCACTTTTTAGGCAGTAGCTTGCAAACCATTTTGACAAAAAAAAATTATGTACCTTTTATAGCAAGTTGGCCTCTAGGGGGTGTATTATCCTAGCTGATTATGGTTCATTTTCTGGAGCAGTGCCACCAAGGGGATCATGTTCAAGGCAAATATCTAGCATTTCATCAGCCAATATCGTGTAATGTAAAGGCTCAAATGTTATTACATTTCACACCCTGCATTACTACTGTATTCTTTAGACACCCACCAAATTTTGTCCATAGAGGGCACAGCCACTGATAGATTTCCATATCTCAGTCATGCTCTTTCTCTCACTTTATATTTCTCTACGCTATGCAATATGCCCAATTAAACTCAAAACCCTATAAGCAGACCAATAAACAGACATAATAAGGACACTAAAATGTTTTGAGCAAAGTTATCTATCAGTCTCAGGTGGTTCACTTGGGTACACACCACATCTGAGCCTAGTCTGTGCTTTCTTATGTTGTTTTTATTTTTAGTTTTTTACCAGATGTGGTCCTTCATTGTAGAATAAACCACACCATCAGACCCAGACCACCTGTCTTTGCAGAAGTGACTCTTTTTTTTCCCCTCTTTCACTGAAATCTCTGTCAGGCTTAATCAGTGTGAGTCTTGCATTGCTGTTGTGACAGGTGAAAATGTTTGGAGTGCTTTAAGTCCCGTTTTGCAGGGGTTTAATGCCAAGCCAGCAAGCTTCCTTCTTATGTCGAGAGTGCATGATGCAATCATTTTAACAAGCCACTCGTTTCGTCACACCGCTCAGAGTGCACTCGTTTGAATTTCCTCCAGTTTGTAGGGCAAGTTGAAAACGATTTTTGCACCATTATATGCCTCTTTTCTGCAGTCTTTGTGCTGTGGTGGCAGACGCAGAATAAGAGACAGAGTGAAAAAAAAAACACAGCGAACTTTGGCAGATTGCAAAACACAAGCAATGTGCTGGAGAAGGTATGTCCATGTTGTCTTAAGGATGATTAGTAACTGAGAATTACTTTGATATTATTAGCTGGGAAGGGATCTCAGATGTTCATAACTTCTTTTGCTGTTGTTGACACAGAAAACCCAAACACTGAACTTCCTGTCCAGACCATCTGCCTGTCCTTTGTAATTACACTGGGGGCCACAGGATTAGTCGGCCATATTTTCCATATTCCCTTTCTCGGATGAGTGCAAACCAGGAATGCGTTTATCAGCATTGTTCTGTCAAGTGTAATCTCCCAGATTCCAGCATTGAAAGATGTGATCCTGAGCCTTTCTAGTTGCTCACAGCTTCTGTGATTTCAAATGTCATGAATCCAACATAGATCAATGATTTGAATGCTTCAGGCATTTCTCATTTCACACATTTCATTTTCACACTTTTGGATTATGAATGTGTTGCATAAAAGTCTCTGTTTTCTCTGTGTGGTTACCAGATTTATTGAGATTTATGTTTTATATTCATTACTCTGTGCTGTTAACAAGAAAATCCCTAAGCCTGAAATTACAAGTAGAGTAATTTGCAGGTGCGATGTGATAAATATCAGGTATGTTGCAGATTGTTTGATTATTTTGTACAAAGTCAGGGATGAAATAACATGCAAATAAATGCTGTGGTATATTATGCAGAGAGTTCAAGTTTTCCCAGAAGTCAAGATAACCTTAATGAAAAACTTGATTGACCTAACTCTAGCAGCAGTGAGGCATTGAAACACTGCTCAAAATGCTTGAATAAATGTAGACAATTTGATCAGGTAATCTTTTACAGACACTTTCTGATTATTTTTTTACTGCAGCATGTCTTAGATAAAACATTGAAAATGATGCCTACTAAACCGTATTGTAAATTAATTAAATTGCATAATTTTATCTTAATTTGGCTTTTGCAACAAATTTTATTATATGCACTGTGGTCATAGTAATTGCACACATAATTGTGTGACTTTCATGGTTAGTAAATCTTATCATGTATGCAAAATTGATCTAATCTGCCTGTTATTTTACACCTTTATTTAGAAAATAACTCCCTCTCTGTAGACCCTGTTAGTAAATCAATTCTCATGTTTTTTTAGAGGTGTTATCAAGTTTGCATGTGGTTTTATGCCCAAAACATTTAGTAAATCAGGAACACAAGCAACTACTCCCTGAAGCCCCAACTAGTTTTCTGATTTTGATTGATTTTGCTGTCTGATCCACCATTTGGAGCAACATTTGGAAATCTGGAAATGGCATTTGCACAGACTCCAGAAGAAGTTTCTTTAAAATCTACACTGATTCACATGATGCACATTTTATGAAGTGTTCAAACTTTCATCTGTTAAACTTAAAAAAATGCTTGAAAGAATTTTGTGCAATAGCTGCCAGCACAAGGTGTTTGAATTAGCATGTTAAGAGCCAAGAGCCACATTTTATGTCTCACAGTTTTATTAATGAATTTACTTAATAATTAATTTTATTAGTGAATTTTGTATTTTAAATAATTGAATAATAATATTGGAATATCACCATTGGAATATGTTGTGCAATTGTGGTGGATTATATACATATTTAACTGGACTGTATTTTATATTTTAGGTTTAAACACCTTTGAGAACATAGGCGTTTAAATCATTCAGCATCCGTACACCACACAGTTATGATTATTACAGAGAACAGTCATCATGCAGAAGATAACAGAAAGGGATTTATGTTTTCAGAGTTTGTATTAATGCATAACTTCTGAAATGAAGCTTTATTACATTTGCATCGATCTTTGAATCTGTGAAACATATTTATAGTTATGATATTGATTAAATTTATGTAAATGTATATTTATGGCATTTTGGCAGACACACTTATCCAAAATGACTTACATTTATCTCATTTATACAACTCAGCAGTTGAAGGTTAAGGGTCTTGCTCAAGGGCCCAGCAGTGGCAGCTTGATGGTGCTGGGATTTGAACTCTGACCTTCTGATCAGTAGTCCAATGTCGTAACTACTGAGCTACCCCTGTTCCAGTCATGCTTCAAACATTTCAACAATTATTTTTCAGTCAGTATATTCACAACTACTCCTACTGCTGAGTCTTTTACAACCAGCATTTGTTTCTCTTACTTTATACTTTATTGGATACAGTGGAAAGGTACACTGAAGTCCTGTACTGATAATCCTACAGTAGTAGTTCTTGTTCTTGTGGCTTATCCACATGCTAATGGGTCCATTAATCCATTAAGCCCATGACAGCCTATAAGTTTGCTAAAATATGACATACAAAGCTAATATTTTTTCTTATTTTTCTTACTTATCTTTTTATTTTTATTCTTAAGTCTTATATATTCACAGCAGCCATTACAGTACTAGTGAAAATGTTACTAACTAAACATTAGTAGGGGGGGGTTGGTTCAGTTATTAAAATTTTTTATTTGAATCAAGCTGCTGAACAATCATGTAGCATACTATTTCATATGTCGCAAGTTTATCCATATGAACAGTGAGTACTTTATATTTTCATTGAAACCAAAAGGAGTTCCATGGCATGGCATGGTCTTTTGTCATCACCATATCACTTCATAAAATATATATATATTTATACATGAACTTGCATCAGGAAAATTCAATGCTAAATCATTATCCCTCCACAACACTGTCTGATATACTTTTGAGTGTCACTTACAATATATTACATGAATATTGATCACTGGATGTCTATACAGACATGCAAAACGTGCATCCAGAATTAAGACTATTACAGATTTCAGTATTTCCTTATTTTATTGTTATATATTGTCATAGCAAACCATTTTGGTAAATTACTTTGACATGGTATATTGTTTAAACATAAGTCTTTGTCTTTAAAATAGAATAATGTCGTCGCAAGCCATGCATAAACTGGATTTTATCCAAATGTGGAAGTGCTGCTACTTTGAACAACTCTTATCCGACTGAGACACTTGTACACACTTGTACACTTGTAGCACAGGTCACAGCCATGCCTTTCTACAGTCCCTCAAACAGAAGTAACATGCATCAGCTCTGAAATCCACACTAGCAATAAGAATAAGTGTAGAGCTAAGTGTAACTACACAAATTTCGTTTTTGAAATATGTAAAGAAAAAAATCATTTTAAAATTGAAAAGTAGTTTGAGGTTTGTTTTGGTTTTTTAAAAATATCTCCAGCGATGGTGGATAAATCCGACTAGCTTTTTCTATAATGTTATAATGAATATTACCATGATAGATAAGTACTAATAAATTCACAAATTCACAACTGTGCAAAAGTCTTAGGCACCCTATTTTTTGTAAAAATGTAGTACAAAAATATTTTAGTCAGTACAAAAATATTTTAGGTACTTTCGAATTGTCCAAGATGCTCAGTAAATCTTAGCTAATTATGAGCATTGCACCTAGCAGGTGGACATAGTCTTTTTCTTCTTTGTCTTGTGTTTATTTTTTCCAATTTTGGGTCATATACAATTTACACCATTAATTGTCACCAAGACCAGTAGACTGATCATGTATTTGCCTATCTTATAAAGTCCCTTGTAATTTTTGTTCCAAGATATAGATGGACTTGTGTATCATTTATTTATCTGACCTGGAGGTGCACTTTACCATTTCTATTCATTTATCAACAGAAACTTCTTCCTTACATTGTTTCTGGAGATAAGGGCACATTTCTGTCCTGGATAGATTTGGTTTTAGGTGCAAATGGCTATGGTCTCTCTGGGAGTAAGTCTTGTATTTTTATATACATAATCCCCAATCTGAGTGGGTAATCACAGAGCTGTGCATACATATAGGAGGATTTCATCAGAGTTTCACAGAAGTGCTAGTAGAGCAGCCTATTTCTTCTTCTTCTTCTTCTTCTTCTTCTTCTTCTATTTCTTCTTCTTAAAACACAGTGTTTATGAAAGTCACTGGTCTGCCTTGGTACGCATCAGTTTTCTACCGAAGGTCTCTCTGTTCAACATTTTCCCACTGGGTCACCAGTGTGAGCGATTTTATGAATGTTGATTATATAGAAGCCCTTTTTCCTCTCACGTTCTTAAAACTGAATTGTGCTCCAGTCAAGTGGCGCTGTCCAGCATCTGATATGTGTGTGTCAGCGTCTGCTTTTCAGCATGCACCCAAAATGTCTGGCATGAGAAACCATACAAGACAGAAGTCTGATTGTCACAGTTGTGCATGAACATACATACTCTTGAGCTCAGTGTAGGATTGATTTAAAATGTATTCCTATTAATTTTAAATTAATAAGTATTTATACTGATTCTAGTCCCAAATGATAATCTTATAATCTCATTATATCTCATTATATCTCTCAAAAAAAGTCTGGTGTCTTGCTGCAATAGCAATTAAAAGAAGGTGATTTCATGTGATTTGCTGTTCTTAAAAGTAGAACTATTGGACTAATAGTAAAAAACTAAAAATGCATGAAATGCACAAAATAAAATAAAATGCAATAATAAAATGGCACTGTAACACACACTATCTTAAATTTCTAGGAAAATTGCTGATGTTTGAAAACCTTGTAGATCATGAAGCCCTCTGTTCCAGCACGGTCTGTCTAATTTGGCAGCTTCAGTGAGCTGAGTAATAGAAGCTATCTGTTTTAATTGCTGAGGTGCTCCTAACACGTCTAGCAGATAATTATTTTCCCAGAGATTAAAACCAAGTAGGAAGCACATAACACTATTTGCCTTTGAGTTACTGCATTTTCATGAGTGCTGACTGAGAGCTGAAGGAGTGGCAATAAGCGATAAGGACCTCCATCTGTTTATCGAGTGATAATGGATTTGCTGAATTAGGATGTGGAGAAGCTTTCTGAAAAACATATGATTTCAATACGTTTGTATATTACAAATGTGAAGGAGCATCTGGCGTGGAAGAAGTTGCGACGTGCATTTTTACTACACCTATCAACATGATTGATTTGACGCTTTTTTTTTTTTGTTGCACTTTTCAGGACAGATGCAGGGCTTCATTTCTGAAATGGCTTGTAAAGGGAAATGCAGTAAACAGTATTTCTTCCCTTCCCATTTTGCTCTGTCCCTCCCACCCTACTTTCTGTCACATGTCCCTTTCACAGCATAGAAAAGTTCCTGGATTAGTGTGGAATTAGCATAAAGCCCGGCACTGCGAAGTAGCCAGCAAGTGAACAAGAGGAGTAAGAGAGCCAAAGTGCGAGAAAGCAGGAGAGGGAAAGAGGGAGAGACACACATCTAGCAACACGAGGACGAAGTCCCAGAGAGCAGAGGACCTTCATCCTTCTGCAAGAGGACAACATAGTTTGTCGATATGGAGGAAAAACAGTTTTCTGGCATTTTGGTAAGTCGTTTAATTCATTCAACGTATCTACTTTTCTAATGCTGATGTTTTTACCTATTTTTTTTATGGTTATTATAACAGTCTTAACTTATGGTTTGTATGTGTTAATATAAATTCTCAACAATTATCAACAACTCATCAGCTGAATTTTTAAATGCAAAGAAAATTATGCATCAAAACTATTGGGACGCTGTACTGTTCATTATAATGACATCACAAAAATGCATTGCACCTTTCATTAGGATAAACAACAATAAAAACCCTTTATTAATGAGTCAAATCTAACAATTTATTAATATGTTTATATATCAATATATTAATAATTTATTGGCAAATAATCTAATGTTATATAATGTTACATTTGCTATTTAATGCTCTATTTGAAAATGAGAAATCCTGTTAAAAGTCTGCAAGACATGCCCTCCTCCCCTTATTTATACCCAGCATTTTGAGCATCATTACAATAAATCATCTTTTT
Organism: Leptodoras nelsoni; assembly: GCA_028566375.1. Lineage (NCBI taxonomy): Eukaryota > Metazoa > Chordata > Actinopteri > Siluriformes > Doradidae > Leptodoras > Leptodoras nelsoni. The sequence continues at coordinate 21,516,418 of JAOVVG010000044.1, read as the reverse complement.
CTGTTTACTTTTCTTCACTTCGATGCAGAGTGTTGTGTTTTGCAGTGTCAATAATTGCTCTGAGCCAATAGGAGATTTCTTTAGACTGTCATACACTTGCATTTGTATTTCAAATATTTGATAATGAAATATGGCTGGGATGGATAGTAATACTTTGGTGGGAGCATTCAAGGCAAAAATTTTTATTTTTTCCTTTAAATACTTTTACACATTTTAAGTCTACCTCTAATAGCACTGTATGGCTCAGTCTTCACAAGTGTAATGACATCATATAACAACACAGTGTCTGCTTGGGAATCATAGTGGCATAGAAATATCAATGAGTACAGCCAAGAAGTCATCCAGTGATGTGTTTGTTGTGGCCAGGAGAACAGGCTTGTCAGTGAAACTTGTAGGCAAACGAAACCCAGAACCCGAACAAATGACAAAACACAGTGTAGGTCAGCAGAATGTTGAGTAGATGAGATTTGTTTACACCGCTCGTTTAGTCGGAAAAATTAACGTGTTCATATGGATGCCATTAGAGTAGAGTAAATCTGGTGTATTGTGGGCTGTTCATTCTATATAAGAGAAGTTTTCTTTACATATATATGATGTATCATTATTAAACCCTTATTATTATATTATTAGTACACTTGATCCTTCATGATTAGTTTATTGTATTTTATTATTATTGTGAAAAAAGAAATACTTATCTGTACTTCTCTATACTTCCCCTTTAAAGTGCTCTAAAGGCTCTGAAAATATCTGTTCAGGGTTTTTTATCATTACTTATTTTTAAACCAGCATCAGTTTTAGTTTCGTTTTGTGTATTTGACTTCTGTCTGTAAGATAATCTTGTCCTCACTCATTCATACCAGTTGCTCCAAATACTCATTATAAAACACTTTCTTACACAGAACAGATTAATTCTGCACTATTTGTACAGTCCTATACAGAATTCCATTTGATTATTCCATCTAAATTGTATTTAATAGATTAGAATTGTATAGCAATTTCAGTAACTGTACACAAGATGACGTTGCATGTCCAGCTTAATACTTCTACTTTCCTGTCAGTACAGTTCCAGTCAAGCGGTTGCGAAGTTTGTCCTTTCCTTTCCTTCAGATTTTTTTTGTGGTGTTGCTAGCAAAATAGATACATCTGGTCTATATAAATATAGATCTAACACTTGAGGAAATATAAATGAAATAAAATTAAATAAAGGTCCCCCACTCCCACTGATTAGTCACATTGATTGTAAAGGTTTACCAGATTATGCTAATTAATTCTATAGCACTACTGCTATAAAACAATCATCATTCTACAGAAATACTTTATAAAAGTAATGATTTAACCAGGTGCAAAATAACACTGGTGGAAAATACACACATTTTCAGGGTTAGTTAAAAATTATTGAATTTAATTAAAGCTAACTTATTCTTTTTAGAATTATTATAATTTATTAGAATAGGTTTCTAATTAATAAAGAATAGGGAATCATTTTACATAAAAAGCTTTTTTCTGGTATAAGAACCAGTGAAACTATAATGTGAAACTATGAGGAAATGGTAGCTCGGTAGGTAAGGCATTGGGCTACTGATTAGGTCATTAGTTCAAATTCTGTCACTGCCAGCCTGCCCTGATTGGTTCTTTGAGCAAGACACTTAACCCTCATCTGCTCAGTTGTATTCTGCTACAATCAAAGGCCACATTGAGTAAAAGAATTGGGATGCAATGTACCAATATATCAGTGTGTCATGTCAGTAAATCAAGTACTACAAATAATGCTGTCCTTAATAGTCACAGGAATAGGAATTCTTATTGGTCAGTGAAAAATAAATCTTACATTTAAGGTCAGAGCTTAGATGATGTTTTTGTGAAACTATTATTATCATTTACATGCATTAAATATATGTTAATCTTTATCTTATTTTACTGACATGCATGCAAGCCATTGTCATCAATATGTCACTTTTTTATGTACATTAAGGTACTTATTATGTATTTACACCTGTGGAAACACTTGTGTGTATTTACATCAGTGTGCCCAGCTGATCACCAAATGTATCCAGGGTGCATTTATAATTAGCTCTTGTTGCATGTGAAACCTTAGAAAAGTATATGTAATTTAATTCAGGTTATAGTGTGTATGTGTACTTTGTATATGCACTGTGTTTTAATACGGCATATACAAATTTCATAGGGTGTTGCATGTATGTCTTACAGTATTACATGTATTTTAAAGGATGTTGCATGCATTTCATGGAGTTTTACATGTATCTCACATGGTGTTACGTGTATTTTTACGTGTATTTAATAGGGTCTTACTTGTATCTCATAGGGTGTTACAGGTATTTCATAGAATGTTGCATGTATCTTATAGGGTGTTGCATGTATCTCATAGGGTGTTACATGTATTTCATAGGATGTTGCATGTATCTTATAGGGTGTTGCATGTATCTCATAGGGTGTTACAGGTATTTAATAGGGTGTTACATGTATCTCTTAGGGTGTTACATGTATGTCATAGGGTGGTACATATATCATATAGGCTGTTGCATGTATCTCATAGGGTGTTACATGTATCTCATAGGGTGTTACGTGTATCTCATAGGGTGTTACATGTATCTCATAGGGTGTTACATGTATTTCAGAGGGTGTTGCATGTATTTCATATGATGTTGCATTTATCTCATAAGGTGTTACATGTATCTCAGAGGGTGTTACATGTATCATATAGGATGTTTCATGTATCTCATAGGGTGTTACATGTATTTCATAGGGTGTTACATGTATTTCATAGGATGTTGCATGTATATTATAGGGTGTTACATGTATGTCATAGGGTGTTACATGTATGTCATAGGGTGTTACATGTATTTAATAAGGAGTTACATGTATTTCATAGGGTGGTTCATGTATTCACTAGGGTGGTACATGTATTTCACAGGGTGCTACATGTATCTCATAGGGTGTTACATGTATAAAATAGGAATAAGAGTTATAATACGGATAAACTGACTGAGTACATTAAGGTACTTTCTATGTATTTATACATGTAGAACATTGCATTGTTGCAAATATGGTGTAATTACATTTAGTACAGTGGAACAGGCTAGTTGAAGTGAAACTGAACTGGGACATTGTGGTAGTTTCGTTGTATTTTTTAAAAAAAAGAACAGACCATATGTTATATGAAAAGTGGGCCTAGAATGCCATTTGAGCAATTGAAAAAAGACTGACACCCATCAGTGTCTGTTAAAAACTGTTTACTGCTTACCTGTAATAGCACTTTTAGAATTATGTATCATTTTATCAACCTACTAAATGTATTCATAGAGTATTGCATGCATTTCATTAGGTGTATGTGCATTTCATAGTTGTACATGTATTTCATAGGGTGTTACATGTATTTTACTGGGTGTTTCATGTATGTCATAGGGTGTTACATGTGTCTCACAGGGTATTAAATGTATTACATAGGGTGTTACATGTATCTCACAGAGTGTTTCGTGTATTTCATAGGGTGTTTCATGTATCTCACAGAGTGTTTCGTGTATATCATGGGGTGTTACATGTATCTCATAGGGTGTTACATGTATTTAATAGGGTCTTACATGTATCTCATAGGGTGTTACGTGTATTTAATAGGGTGTTACATGTATCTCATAGGGTGTTACATGTATTTCATAGGGTGTTGCATGTATCTCAGAGGGTGTTACATGTATCATATAGGATGTTACATGTATTTCATAGGATGTTGCATGTATCTTATAGGGTGTTGCATGTATTTAATAGGGTGTTACATGTATCTCATAGGGCGTTACATGTATCTCATAGGGTGTTACATGTATCTCATAGGGTGTTACGTGTATCTCATAGGGTGTTACATGTATTTCATAGGGTGTTACATGTATTTCATAGGATGTTGCATGTATCTTATAGGGTGTTACATGTATTTAATAGGGTGTTACATGCATCTCATAGGGTGTTACATGCATCTCATAGGGTGTTACATGTATTTCATAGGATGTTACATGTATCTCATAGGGTGTTACATGTATCTCATAGGGTGTTACATGTATGTCATAGGGTGTTACATGTATTTAATAAGGAGTTACATGTATTTCATAGGGCGGTTCATGTATTCACTAGGGTGGTACATGTATTCACTAGGGTGGTACAAGTATTTCACAGGGTGCTACATGTATCTCATAGGGTGTTACATGTATAAAATAGGGATAAGAGTTATAATACGGATAAACTGACTGAGTACATTAAGGTACTTTCTATGTATTTACAAATGTAGAACATTGCATTGGTGCAAATATGGTGTAATTACATTTAGTACAGTGGAACAGGCTAGTTGAAGTGAAACTGAACTGGGACATTGTGGTAGTTTCGTTGTATTTTTTAAAAAAAAGAACAGACCATATGTTATATGAAAAGTGGGCCTAGAATGCCATTTGAGCAATTGAAAAAAGACTGACACCCATCAGTGTCTGTTAAAAACTGTTTACTTTCTAAAAGTGCATTATAACACTTTTAGAATTATGTATCATTTTATCAACCTACTAAATGTATTCATAAAGTATTGCATGCATTTCATTAGGTGTATGTGCATTTCATAGTTGTACATGTATTTCACAGGGTGTTACATGTATGTCATAGGGTGTTACATGTGTCTCACAGGGTATTAAATGTATTTCATAGGGTGTTACATGTATCTCACACAGTGTATCGTGTATTTCATAGGGTGTTACATGTATCTCATAGGGTGTTACATGTATCTCATAGGGTGTTACGTGTATCTCATAGGGTGTTACGTGTATCTCATAGGGTGTTACGTGTATCTCATAGGGTGTTACGTGTATTTAATAGGCTGTTTCATGTATCTCATAGGGTGTTACATGTATCTCATAGGGTGTTACATGTATCTTATAGGGTGTTACATGTATCTCATAGGGTGTTGCATGTATCTCATAGGGTGTTGCATGTATCTCATAGGGTGTTGCATGTATCTCATAGGGTGTTACATGTATCTCATAGGGTGTTACATGTATTTAATAAGGAGTTACATGTATGTCATAGGGTGTTACATATATCATATAGGCTGTTACATGTATTTAATGGGGTGTTCCATGTATTTACAAAGGTGTTACGTGTATTTAATAAGGAGTTACATGTATTTCATAGGGTGGTTCATGTATTCACTAGGGTGGTACAAGTATTTCACAGGGTGCTACATGTATCTCATAGGGTGTTACATGTAGAAAATAGGGATAAGAGTTATAATACGAATAAACTGACTGAGTACATTAAGGTACTTTCTATGTATTTACACATGTAGAACATTGCATTGGTGCAAATATGGTGTAATTACATTTAGTACAGTGGAACAGGCTAGTTGAAGTGAAACTGAACTGGGACATTGTGGTAGTTTCGTTGTATTTTTTAAAAAAAAGAACAGACCATATGTTATATGAAAAGTGGGCCTAGAATGCCATTTGAGCAATTGAAAAAAGACTGACACCCATCAGTGTCTGTTAAAAACTGTTTACTGCTTACCTGTAATAGCACTTTTAGAATTATGTATCATTTTATCAACCTACTAAATGTATTCATAGAGTATTACATGTATTTCACAGGGTGTTACATGTATTTCACGGGGTGTTTCATGTATGTCATAGGGTGTTACATGTGTCTCACAGGGTATTAAATGTATTTCATAGGGTGTTTCATGTGTCTCACAGAGTGTTTCGTGCATTTCATGGGGTTTTACATGTATCTCATAGGGTGTTGCATATATCTCATAGGATGTTACATGTATTTCACAGGATGTTGCATGCATTTAATAAGGTGTTGCATGCATTTCCTAGGGTGT
>JAOVVG010000044.1:20956166-20966734 GCA_028566375.1 Leptodoras nelsoni | reverse complement strand
CAATTTAGCCATGAAACCTCCCACACTAAAATGACAGGTGTTTCAGTTTCATTGTCTAACCCCTGTATATATACAGTGCAGTAAACAGTAATAAACTACAGGAAGTCCATATATGGTGTGCCTTTTTCTTAAACAGTGTTCCCAGCTGTTTCACAATGCAGTTTTATAAGGAAATGAGCTTTTAAGTTTTTCTGAGCGTCTTGGAGTATCTGCTCTCCACAGCTCCTCTGGAGACCGTCACACTTACTTATTTTTTTGCATGTAAACCCAGCAGCCTTCATTATGTTTTTTGTCTGAAAAGCAGTCTGTTATGTAATATGTGAACATTTGAGTGTAAATTTGTTGGAAACGTAACATTTGGAATTAAAAAAAATAATTTGTACTGACTCAATAAAAACAGGGTGCCTAAGTCTTTACAGTACTGTATGTATGTATATGTAGGATAATGACTGCCATGGGAATATTAACTGGCTCTCACTGTAATACAATAATGGCAACACAATAATGCAGCACTGCAAGTTGAAATTAGCCTAGACTAGAGGACTAGAGATAACCATTGCTGCATTTCACTTAACTGGGAAATGGGAACTCTATAAAGTGGGAGAACAAAAAAAAAGTATGTTGTGTCAGTATGTGGACTAAAGTAAATCACTAGTATATACGGTATAAATCTTTAAATAAATAAATAAATATGTCCTGCTTTTTTTTTTTTACTATTAATGCTATGAGTAGTCATGTACAGTATATTTGACAAAATGCAGGAGGAGACCAGCCGGACTTTCCGAGTAGGAATTCCAAGTTGAGGGAGATTTATTAGGTTTTTCCTAGTCTGAGATATATTCAGAGCTACGAGCATAGCCAGGGGGCCACAGTGGGTCATTGATTTGTATCTATCCATCTATCTATCTATCTATCTATCATTTTTTAAATTAATTTATCAAATTCTATTTATTTATTTATTTATTTAATCAGTTAAAGCTTTTCTCCCCCTCAATAGCAGAAACCGCAAGCCGTCCTCATTACAGTTGTAAATTATACAGTAAGTGTTATTTAATTCTTTTATGTTATTAATCTGATTGCCCAGACACAATCTGTCCTAAGGTCGTCTGTTATTTATTAAAGTTAAACAGGTTCCACAGCTGTGAAAGGTTTGAGAACCTACCTATACATTTATTAAGGCTCATCAGTTTCGCATTAGCCTCATAGTAATACACCTAAACACACATCTTCAGCTTTAACTCGGGAAACTGCACTGTGGGCAGCAGGATGCGGGTCTCTAGAGGTTTTTTTTTTTACTTTAGTTAGACTTACTCATCAGAAAATACTTCCAGCTGAAACCTACAGTATGAAAATGAGCCAGTATTTAGCTTGCGTCCTGTTTACGAGTCATTACTGACTCCTGTTCCACCATCGCATTTACACAAGTGTTTAGGTTTGACTATGAAACTCAACACTGTGCTCAGGTGGATCCCATGAATTTAATTATTACAATTTGATAAGTCTATGTCTATGTCTAGTTTCCAAATATGACACTGACCAAATTCCAGAGGTCCTGTGTGGAGATGAGAGAACCTGCCAGGAGGAAATCTATCTCTACACCACTCCATCTACCAGGTGTTTATATTAGAGTGGCCAGACTCCTCAGTAAAAGGCACAGCACAGTTCATGTGTAGCCAAAAGGCTCATAAAAGACCCTCTGGCTATGAGAGCTGAAAGGAAGACAGAAACCTAACAGCAGTTTATAAAAAAAATAAAAATAAAAATAAAAAATCAGGATTATTTTTATTTTAAATAATCTATATTTTATTTTATTTTAAATATCATCCATCCCACCCACAGATATTCTGATCTGCACCTGGCCACAAAGTTTTCTGACAAACTTGGTTAAATTCCTCAAGACAAATATCTGGCAACCCTTTTTGGCATTTATCGAGAATATTGAGGCAAACACAATAATGTAAATGGCTTTTGACTGTTTGTTTATTTACTAGTCTGGTCTTTGTTACCACTGTTATTATTGTCATCATTATATTTATTATTACCACTATTATTTTATTATTATTATTATTTATTTATTTACTATTATCATTATTATTTATTTATTTTTATTTATTTATTTACTATTATTATTTATTTATTTATTTATTTTCTATGTTTGTCCAGTGATTGTAAATTATGTCTGGTATATTAGAGATGGGGTTCTGTTTATTGTACTTTGGCAAACACAATAAAAAGACTTTGAACAAAAAAATTCCTCAAGACATAAACCAAGTGATTTAAACAGCTATGACCCTGACAAGCGGTTACTGATGGCCACATTAAAGCACATATTTATGAGGCCTCTAGCTGTTAGAGAACGTTCCAAAGCATTGAAATTGAAAACGGTCTCTCCGTTTGCTCATTTTGTTTCTTAAGTTGTATTTTGAATCCATTCCAAGGGCTGTGGCACATAAAACCGACCAAAGCGGATCGTTTCGAACCGGTGCTCATGCGAGCAAAGTGTCGCATTCGGATTCACTGTATCACTGTGATTAATATTGGAGAAAGACAGTAGGCCACCACTCCGTCCCTGAGAGCACGGCCCATTCTGCTCTCTGGACTCTCTACGGTCTCGGGTGGCTGTGGCATCACCGTAATTTGAACCCTTTTCTGTTGCACCGCTCGGAAGCTTTATGGTGGTCTAGGTTTCTACGATCCTTATAGTAATCAATGCCACTGTGCTCCAACAACGTGTCTGAACGGTGTAAATGCAAATGAGTGTAAACGTTTAGTTTTTTTATGTAACTTTCATTAAAAACATTACTTTTTTTTATAGAGTGTTGATAAGGAGAGAGAAATGAACGCATTAGGTATTAGCTTTAATGTAATGGAGACCATAAGGGTCTGAATTCTGGACACTTTCCGATATGTACGATGTTCTGATGTTCGGCACTACTTGCTCCTGGGCCACAGAGTCTGACAGATGAGTGAGACAGACGAGTAAGACGAAGAGTGACGGACGGACAGACAGACAGACAGACAGACAGAGACACAGAAGACAGAGAACAAACAAGCCACAGGTTTAAAGGAACCCTGGTTTAAAAACTAATGCCTATTCAAGGATTCAGTCAATCCTAAAGCAAATGAGGCATTTTATTACAAAAATAAAATAAAGGTAAGAAGCATTTACAAGCGGTTTCTTAAATCCTGATTAGCAGTAACACGTCTCCGTCTTTCAAACAGGGTTCCGTCACATCTGTGGCTTATGTGTTGAGTGACGCTGAGCAATTCCCTAATCATTGGCCTCAATTATCCAGTGGTCTGTTTCTTCCCCTCCGTGTCCTAAGGACGGGTCAAGAACGAGCAAGTGTAAAAGGAAGAGAGAAAGAGACAGACAAGAGACAGAGACAGCTGGATGGAGAGAGTAGGTACAGACCTCTTCCTCCTCAATTCGAGCAGGCTCAATCAGCAGATTATTGACTTGATCAAATGACACCCCCTGTTAGGATAGGAACCAGCAAGAGGGCATGCGGATTAGTGAGGCCAAAATAAAACCGAAAAAATTAAATCATCAGCACTCGCATCCTCCAAGATAAACCCCCATCAAAAGAACGAACAAGGAAGTAACACTCCACCCAGACACATACACTTTACAAGATTTGACATTACAGCACCCCTTAACCTCAACACACACACACACACACACACACACACGCACACAATTGAGAAAAGCAGAGCAGCAGCAACTTGTGTGTCGATTTATTTTGCTTCAGCTGGGCGATATAGAGATATATTATATCAAAGAAAGCTTTTCAGAGAGCGTCATAGGTGGAGTCATGCATCTATAGCTATAGTTTTGTCACAGCTATTATTTTACACAATTAATTTTATTGTAATAAATAAATCAATTGAAAGCATGTCTAAGCATCAGGAGATCGTTTTCTGATTTATCGCCCATCTGTCGACTACTCTGAGACACACGAATGCAGTCACACACACTGATTTTAGGCCAAATTGCTCATCGTGCTACATAAAGCAAGAACCGATGAGTCGTTGGTTTAAATTTCCAATTTCACAGCTGTAACTCTAACGAAAGATGATTTCCCACTAAATTAAAATTCACGCTTGATCATTATTTAGCCAGCGTTAAAGCAGACCGCAGTCAGGGACACGTGCGCCGCTCTGTTCGAACGGATGTTTCTCGTTTAAATGTCGTCTGGCAGTAATGCAGTACACGATATCCCACACACCAAAACACATTACACAAACACAGACCTCTTACACACCCACACACACTTTCTGGGTCCCTGATCCCATTCGCTTTGAGAATGCTGCTCAGATAGAGGAAATGGAGATGCCGCGATGGGTTACCGTTAACCCATTCGGATACAAGGATCTCATTTTTTTTATTTATGTAGGCTGAGTCAATAATTATCCGCACTCTGCCTTTTAATACGCATTTGTCCATCTGTCAAAATGCTTCCGTCTTCCCTTTCAAAGAAAATTTGACTTAAGAAAAAGATATATACTCTAGATATAGATTATAGCGGTATAATGAGGTGAGGGCGCATGGAAGACGTATACAAATCGTAAGGAACAGCGCAGCATCTATATACATTTCCTCATATTCATCTATATACATGATTTTATCTGGTACTGAATGAAGATAGGATCAGGGGGCCAGAAAGTGTTTCACATAGCGCTAAGGGGAGAAAAACAGCTCAGTTATGCATCATGGATTCATTCAAACGTTTAGTTATTTTGTCACATCAGTGAACGTTTATGACATGAACTGCCTTTCAACCCGACACTTGTGAAAAAGCCATGTGATTTCCTGGAAAGGAGAGAGAGGGAAAAAAAAAAAAAAAAAGATGGCAATTAATGATGAGGAGCGGTGGAGCATGGGGTGGGTGGAGGCGGTGCTCGAAAGGGGCGTGGCGAGGTGTTGAAGGTGGAGCGTGTGTGGAACTAAGAGGAAAGGCGAAAGGAAGGGGTGTTGTCATTTGACATGTCTATCTGTCAATCAAACAGGAAAAATCTACTAAGCGGTGTCGCGCTAGTGCTTCCTGTGGAGTGTCGCCTATCCTGAATCCTATTACTACGGAGTGAAAGTGCGAAGGTTAGACTGGTATATATGGGTATGCACTTAACACATCGCATCAGAAAGCATTTGCAAATCTCGTGTATCTGTACTGAATCTAATCAGTAGTGCTGTATGTGGCCTCGGTCATCAACATACGAAACGGGCTTACACCTTTATAAATGAATCATGCCATTGTGGGACATCTTTACCCCTCAAACCTCTACTCAGTGTAACAATCTCCATCTCGCCATCAAAGTTGCGTCTTTCCTGCTCAGGAGCAGCCTTACCTTCACTGGCTGCAGCGAGCTGTTCACCTGACTCAGCCTGCTGTCCTCTTGCTCAGCCGCCTCCAGTCTGCGCAACAGAGGGGTGTTAACCGATGCGCCGTCTTCGTCGTCCTCCTCCTCTTCCTCATCTTCCTCATCCCCATCCTTCTCGTCGTTGGGTATTCGGGGGGCTGATGTCGAAGCGTCAGGGCTGAAGCCCTCCAGTAATGCAGCTACGGCCTCGGGTTTGGGCAGTTTGGTGATCTTGAAGTGCTTCTTGTAGTGTGGCGTGTCCTTGCGGATAAGACGCTGTTTCTCAGCAGGGAAGGGTGCCGAGCGAGCGTCGCTGTCGCTATCCTCATCCTCTTCGTTGTCATCCTCGTCGTCCTCGTCACCGCCGCGGATAATGGGCTCCTCGGCAAAGTGCACAGTGGGCTGGTGGAGTTAGAATGGCATGGAATATATTAATCACGGGCCAAGAAGTCTGGATTTCTATTTATTTATCTATTTATTTAATACATATTTATTTAATACATATTAATACATATTGTGATAAAGTAATATTTGTCCAAATCCTTCATCAACTGTTCCAGAGAATTCACTCCTTTATCAATATTTCTACAAATAAAAAAAATACACTCACTGTCCACTAATGAATGGAACAGCTATATGATTGTATGCATTGCGCTGCTGCCATATGATTGGCTGATCAGAGAACCGTATAAAGAGGTGTTCCTAATAAAGTGGCCGGCGAGAACACTTTCCATTAATACCTCGGTGTATTCTGAGCCGTCTTCCTCGTCGTCCTGCTCGTGCCTTTCGTTAAGCTCCATCTCGATGCCGTTTACTTTCTGCGTCTCGTCGTGGGAGTTCGCAGAGGCAGTGCTGTTGGAGACCTGGGAGTCGTGGCTCTGATTGGACAACCCACTCATGCGTTTCACCTGCGAACGACCAACAAACGGTGATGTTCGAACACAACCTTGCCACGCTAGTGTCTGCGGTAACAAAAAGAATAAGGCTTGCTTTAAATGCATTTGCTTGCACTAAAGTCTATACACTAAACGAAGATGTACAGAATATCTGCAGTGCAGTTCCTGAGAGCGTCCACTGAAAGGTATAAGAAATCAATGAGTAGGGGCAAGAGTTGTAGAGATGCCCTTAATAAGATCCCTTGAGTTCCTATTAAATATGAGAGCGGGTATATACACGGCACGCTCTAAAGGTGCGGTCGTGCTCAAATCGCAATGTTTTATTTCAGCGGAGGAAAATCGAACAGAAGAACATCTCTGAAGGAAAAACGGCAAAATCTGCTTTTAAAACATAATGCATTTAATTATACTTTTTAATCATTCGGGAGCTGAAGAGTTTCACTATCTTTTGGTACTTCGGGCTCAGAGAACTTGCCAGTGGTGTTTCTGCACAAAATTACTATTCTTCTTCTTTACTCTTTGTATAATAATAGTGTTTCAGGTTGTATTTTTGACGCAGTAGTGGACTGCTTTAAGTGACAGTGATTTTCCAAAGCACTCCTGAGCCCATGTGGCTACGTCCATCACGGTTTCTCAAACATTACCGCCCGAAGACTCGATGGTCATGCACATTCAGCAGCGGTTTTTCCACCATTGGCCTTTATGCACCGAGATTCCCCCTGTCTCTGAATCTTTTCATGATATTATCAACTCTAGATGGTGAAAGACCAAGTTAGTTAGTTAGTTAGTTATTGAAGTTTTACTGCCACTTCAGGACGAATTTGGCTACGCCATACGCTTGGTAACATACATTATACCCAGGCAGGAGGAGGTTGGACAACAGTCCTAAAGAAACATTAAAGTTGGTGTTTCAATTTAATGTGCATTAGGAAGTTCAGTATTTTCTCTGGTGAGTTCTTTTCAAAAAGTTCTTTCAGGTTCTTTTCTTGAAAATATGATTGTCTGATATGGTTGAAAGCCAGGCAATCGGTGAGGATGTGTTTTATTGTTAGTGAGACGTTGCATGCTTGGCAAGTTGGTACTTCATCGCTTTTTACTAAACATTGTGACTTTCATCCCATAAATAAAGTAGTCCTATACTGTTCATACCTGATTCTGACACTGCCTCAGACTTGATCCTCTCCGAAATACCGTAGGTGGATCAAATATTGTGTTAAACAAATATAGTGATCTTAGACTTCAGACCTGGATTATATTTATGTGGAGGGAGGTCTGCAAAAGCAAGAAATTAGAAAACAGACCAAAAGTGACCGAATCAATCCCCAACAATTTAGCTTCCCAGAATGTTCCAGAAACACGATTTTTCCAGATAAATATAGAAAAAAGATTTGACTTGGGTAAAACCTATGATTTTAACATGAAGTGGTGTAGACTTTTTATATCCACTGTATAGCAGACAGTGTCAGAATTTGATCATTTGAATGGTTTCACGTGCACGTGCACTTTCCTTATGCTATTTAATGAACAGGATGGTTTTGGGCAATCATTTTACTGAAATAGGTTGTAATATGACTTAGAAATGTGCAATTTTCGGTGCTGCCAAGAAGAGAGGCGAGCATGACAGAGTGGGGCACTCTGCAGGCACACACGCGTGGAGTAGACCACCGGCAGCAACATATTGCCTCATTAATAGATAGACATCTCCTTGAGGAAAACGGGACAGGGCCACCATGCCACCTGTTTCAACCAAAAGAATCATGTGAGGTTCTGCTTCCAATTGGCATTATCAGTTCAAACCACACCGCCATACCTCATAGCAAGCAACCATAGGCTTTGTTTTGATATAGTAGCACTCTTATTGGTTGTGTTTTCTTTCCCAGACAGGAACAGATGTTATTGCTGTTGGGGGGTGAAACAAACAGTTTGCTTTATGATGCTCATTCTTATTCAAAATGTTGTTGGAGGTCTGCTTTGGTACATCCTACATATAAATCTTTCAGCATTTAGAATTAGTCTTGCTATCCAGCAGATGAAGATGCTACACACATTACTGAAGCCTTTGTATGCTCTTGAAGCCATGATAAGAATGATGACCATGACTCACCACGGCCACTATCAACAAAACCTCATACTATTTTCTCATGTATGAGGAGGATAATTATTATCTTTTTGTTATTTTTTTCTCTGGCTTCTTTGCCTTATTCACTCTACGTTTTGAATGTGACCCGCACAGTGCCACAGATATATGAGTCGTGACTATGCCTGGTAATCAAGCTATTCAGAATTCAAAACCAGATTTGAGCTCTCAGGATCAAAGCAGGAACTGAGTCTGTGAGTTTCTGAGAGGGAGTTACTAATATTGCTGGGGGACGAATTCAAACCTCTCTGTGCCTCTACTGACAAAATCTACCTTGCACTGTTACATTCTAATGTCCCCTTTTTGGTATCACATATCTTCTAAAGAAATGTGATTCACACTAGAGAAACCAGATTCACTGGATTAACAGATTTTCAAGTTATATTTAGATAACACTACCAATAGAAGAACTTGTATGCCTTTGAATGAAGCCTAAATCGTATATAAACTAGTTTTACAGTATGAACTCACAATATAGTACATCACTGAGAGCAGACTTGGCTTAGATTCTGTTGAAGACAGAGATACATGGGATATTTATTGGAAAATACTACTGTATGCACTTTTGTGTGCAAACAACATTCCAGCTCACAGTTTTGTCCTTAGGGACCTCCAGGTAGTCCACCTTTTATTCTTGTGTTCCTTCTCCAAGCACAGTAGAGCAAGGTCAGTATTCTTCAGCTTTTATTACCTGGCTCAGGTGTGTAGAAGCTGGAACAGATTAAATATATTAAATAGAAAGACTATCTGGGGGTCTCTGACAAGTGCACTGGGAAACACTGCCCTAAAGCTAACTTTAAACTTTAAGGAATCGACCTGAATAAAGTGCACTTGGAGCACAATTAGGCTACATTTTTGGACAAACATTAGTCTCAGGTGACATGTGTACCCTCTTAGAAAAAAGGGTTGCTCGTGCATCGTTTGGATGGTTTTAGCTTTCTTAATGGGCTTTACTTGAAACGTTCTCTAAATGGAAACCCTGGGGTATATGGATTATATGGATAATAGAACATTTAAGCCCTCCATCCCTAGAACAACAAACAAATAAACAAACAAAAAGAATTTCAGGCTGTTAGATAGAAAGCTTTCTTTTGATTTGTAAGAGTGTAAAGACTCCAAAAGGGGATGCTGCATGTCCTACAGTTCAACTGAAAATGCATCATACTTCTTCAGTCGAAAAGACCATCATGTTAGTTATTTACGGTTTATACTTTCAGAAAATGGTCAAATCTGGAACCCAAACTAGAACATTTTAATGAAGCTATGAACCTAATTATACAAAGTAACTTTTGAAGAACCATTGTTGAACCCTTGAGTGTAGAGTATTGGTTATGAGGTTACGAAGAGTGTAGATTATTAGCTAGATGCAAAATTGATGCTAGCATAAAAAAGCCAACAGCCGAAAACTGTACACATTGGTAGGAATGAAGACAAGACATTTCTTAGCTAGGTAGTTTGTAGAGTGCACCGAACTGATCTTATATGGTTGTTTTGTAGTTAAATAGCAGATAAGCAAGCTGTAAAATTGAAGCACAATATAATGAAGAACAGCAAAGAATAAATGAGGAAAGAAAACAGAAAGGTATGGATAATGATGCAGTGGAATGTCCAGATTTCTAGACAAGGGGGCAAGAGAGGTTGCAGCACCTAATTATGTATAGACATATGTGTTTGGACAATACTTGATTTGTTTCTTGGTATAAAATGTTATAGTGTCACATGATGACAGATTCGTTGGCTTTCTGGTTGCTTTATCATTTCTAATACTCAGGGATTTGGTCAGAATAACTACAGTCCTACAATGTTGATTATATTCATGTCTGCATGAATTGCTAGCAGTTTCAGAGATGCATGTGAGAACTGGAGTGATAACTGGTGTTGCAAGGTTTTTTTTTTTCAAAGGTGGCATCTGTCTACCTGCTCCAATGTCTTTAATGTTTGGAGTTGAAACAGTCATAAATTGTGCACTTGTATACTGTAAACTTGCATCCTTTGTTTAAAACAAGTTGCCTAATGCTCTTTTAGCACTTAATAGGCCACACTAGGGCAGTGTTTCTAAATGCAGTTAGGACTCCCCAGGGATCCCAGACAGCCAATATACAGGTGGTAGACAATGAAACTGAAACACCTGTCATTTTAGACCACAATAATGTATTAGTATGGTGTAGGGCCTC
>JAOVVG010000044.1:20907369-20918459 GCA_028566375.1 Leptodoras nelsoni | reverse complement strand
ATGCCTTCAGTGAGAATCTACAATGTAAATAGTCATGAAAATAAAGAAAACGCAGTGAATGAGAAGGTGTGTCCAAACTTTTGGCCTGTACTGTACAAATATTCTTAATTTGCTTGCTTGCTTTTGTTTTTCTTCATCGTTGCATAAAGGATCATTTTGCTTTTTCAACAAAGCTGCAAGATGAAGAGGAAAACCTCAAGCTCTTGCACAGAGCAGGTGCGAAGCAGGGTTATATATTAATAAAAGGAGAGAAATCAAAACCGAAAGTAAAGAAATGAATAGAAAATAAGCCCAAGAAATTAAAAACTAATCTGAAAGCAGAACAGAAATACAGATGGAGTACACACGTATCACAGTATTCATTTCATTATAAGGAGTTTAATGCCTGGTTTTATATTCGTCACACTCACAAGAAGGCAGGTTACTAGATTTCACCTTCATCAATGACGAAATGTTATATATCCAATTATATATATCCAATTCACCTTACATACATGTTTCTGGACTGTGGGAAGAAACCCCGGGACTTTCTCGCTGTGAGGAAGCAGCGCTTTATGGGAACGATCCACTGCCTGACTAGCTGACTTATTGCCATCATTGTAGCTGTTGTGCAAACAGAAACAGCTTCGATTTCCAGATGCTAAATATGGGCATCCATTCGCAGGGTGCAGGATTTCCCCGATGCTCTACTGTTGCTTCGTACGAGACATCTACAATCAGCGTAGAACTAAAACCACCAAAATATTTGGCATTGTTATGCATTAAGCCATAGAAAAGTGCTCAGAGTATCTCTAGAGCAGACTAAAGTAGCCCTAGTTAGTCGTCGTGGTCGCAGCAGGTCTTCACTCACCCCTGAGTGTGTGCCTATGGGGCTGTCCTCACTGCTTCTGCTCTGCTCCTGCTCATTCAGGTTCCTCTGCTGCGCAGCGTCTTCTCGGGCCTCATCTTTCTCCTGCTGCTTCTCCTGCGCCTCCCTCTTAACCTCGGGCTGCTGAGTCGCGCTTGTTGGTGTTCCTGTGGACGTGGCGCTGGATGTGATGGGTGGCGACGCCAGGACAGGGTTCACCAGGCCCACCTGAGGCACCACGGGAAGAGTCGGCCGAACGGGCGTGACACCTGCGACGGGGTGGAAAAAACCGTGAGAGGAAATATTTGACTGAAAGTATGTTAGCAAGATTAATCTCTCAATCTCATGTCAGACCTGTGATTAAGCCCGGGGCCTGGGCGGCCAGCACAGCCTGAGGGAGTCCCATCTGTTGGCTGAGGAGCTGAGCGGGAGACGCCAAAGAGCCCAGCACAGACGCCCCTGCAACAGCCTCCTAAACAACACGTCACAAACAAGAACCCAAAAGACATGGAATTATTCACAGTGTCATAAAATATTATGAAACACAATGACAACGACATGTATGAAAAGTAAAGCAGGTCAATTAATGAACATCAAGGAGAATGAACATTGAACAACCAACCAGGGAAGCAGTAAACAGTGGAAAATATAAATTCTCTCTCTCTCTACACACAGACTCATCCCAAAAAATTAGAATATGATGGAAAAAGTTGATTAATCTCCATAATTCCATTCAAAAAGTTAAACTTTCATAGATTATAGGGCCCACAACTCAGGGCCCTCTCTCCATCATCTCTCTCTCTGCTCACTCTCTCCATCATCTCTCTCTGCTCACTCTCTCCATCATCTCTCTCTCCTCACACCTTCTTCTACATCATCTCTCTCTCCATCATCTCTCTCTCCTCACACCTTCTTCTACATCATCTCTCTCTCCATCATCTCTCTCTCTGCTCTCACCACCTTCATCATCTCTCTCTCGGCTCACTCTCTCCCCTCATCTCTCTCTGCTCACTCTCTCCATCATCTCTCTCTCTGCTCACTCTCTCCATCATCTCTCTCTCTGCTCACTCTCTCCTCTCAGCTCTCTCTCCTCACACCTTCTCCTCCATCATCTCTCTCTCTGCTCTCACCACCTTCTCCATCATCTCTCTCTGCTCACTCTCTCAATCATCTCTCTCTGCTCACTCTCTCAATCATCTCTCTCTCTGCTCACTCTCTCAATCATCTCTCTCTCTGCTCTCACCTTCTTCTCTATCATCTCTCTCTATTGTGATACTCTCTCTCCTCTCATCTCTCTCTCCTCCTTCTCCATCATCTCTCTCTCTCTCTCGCCATCATCTCTCTCTCTCGCCTCTCATTACTCTCCACCATCTCTCTCTCTCCTCTCATTCCTCTCCATCATCTCTCTCTCTCTTGCAATCATCTCTCTCTCTACTCTCATTCCTCTCAATCATCTCTCTCTCTCTCCCTCTCTCGCCATCATCTCCCTCTCTCTCGCCATCATCTCTCGCTCTCCTCTCAATCATCTCTCTCTCCTCTCATTCCTCTCCATCATCTCTCTCTCTGCTCGCTCTCTCCTCTCTCATTCCTCACTCTCTCTCTATACACACGCGGTCTTGCCAAGTACACTTTCCTATATTTTATGGCGCAGTAATCAACACCTTGACAGAATCCAAGAGCACCCCTTCAGTGCAGGAGTCAAAGCGAGAGTAATTAGCATATGATTACTAATGTGAGATGGGAGGAAGGGTGAGCTTTAAAGCACATTAAACACATTCATCATCATATCTTAAATGTTACTATCAGTCAGTCAAGATTCATGTCCATTAGCTCATCCTCCGTTCTTAATGTGGGGAAATTATGTGGCACACATTTGTGTGATAACATAACCAACACCAGAGTGGTGTGAGGTTGAATGAAGGTTGGCAGGTCTGCTGACAGCAGCACCTAAACGCTGAGCCTTCTCATGAGCAGAGCTGCGATCTCTCACCTGGGCTGTGATTTTAGCAGTGGCAGCGGCGGCAGCCACAGCAGCGGCAGGCGGCAAACCTCCGGGTGTCGTCGGGGTCAGCAGGGGCATGGGAGGCGTCACGGCTTTCCCTACTCTCAGGTACTGACCTCCCAGATCGAACAGGTTCATGGAGGACACGGCATCTATTGCTGACTGGGGCTTTTCATATTCTACCCACACAGACAAGAAATTGGAGTCATAACATCCAAATAAAGGTCATTTAAAATAATGTCAAACACAAACGATATGAAAGGTAAAAATGGACTAGCATGTATGACATGTGCATCAAATACATATGCAAACCATGTTCCCATTATGTAAATAAGAGTATTTTCCCTTTACAGCCAGCCACAGAAATAACGCCTCTTTCCGACCACGCTCCTCTCTACTCCTGCTCACCGATGAAGCAGTATCCTTTGTGCTTTCCTGTGGTGTGCTCTCGGGCCAGCATGCAGGCTTTAATCTTGCCGAAGGCCTCGAAGACGCTCTTGATGTCGTCGTCGGACAGGTCCGGGTGCACCGAGGCTACATAGATGCGATTGTATGCGCGCGCCTCCTCTGCCAGCTGGTCAATGATGGGCTGTGCCTGTCCGATGTTACCTGGCCGCCCCACCTACAGCATACATACCAGCACAGGGGGGCTACTGAGCACTACTGTATGAAGATGGGCTTGTGAGGGTATTACGAAGGTGTCGTCTTTGTATGCGTGTGTGTGAGAGAGAGAAATCTGAAAATATCTTAGATTCCTGGTTAATAAACTGACTTCAGAATCAAATCTTGAGCCGTAAAATCCTATTGTGTCCAACTACCCCTAATCCCTTTTTTACCTCTCCTTAACCACCTGCACCCATAGCTAGAACCAGAACGATTATCCTTTTCTAAAATGTACTACCAAAATACACTGCACTACAGAATGTTCCCCTAAAGGTCAATAATAATGACGACAAATAAAAAGTGTTGTGTTTGTGTTCTGACGCGTGACAATGTGACTGCTGATGTGTAACGGTCACATAGCCGCCCGTGAGGCGTTTGTGCTGCAGGTGGGGTGCCCAAGCGACAGCAGCCAGGCACAGCCCTTCATCAGCACACGATGGCCTGAGAGCAGCGCACGGATACATCGCGCACACACAGTGTTTGCAGTATCTATAGAAACAGGGCTCCAAAACAGAAAGCAGGACAGCATTGTGGCAAATAATGCATATAAATCTACATTGTCAGCATGGACACACTTAACCCTCACACTCACTCACTCACACCCCGCATAGTGACTCATAGACTCACCCCAAATTCACACAGCTGGTGTGGACTCAAACCTTTGTTAAAATGTAAATTTTACTGCCTCTTATGTTATGAAAGCTAGAGAAATAAATCCGGTGTGACCTTTACACACACACACACTCGCTCGCTCGCTCGATAAAAACACAATCAAGGCTTATGATCGGAAAATGGGGGCAGCCTCCAAGTGCTCCAGCCTAATAACTGTTTAACTGTTTGGGTTTTAGGTGTAAATTTTTGACATTAGAATTAAAATGTCCAGGGCACAAAGACGTGCTGAGTATTTAGACTCTGGAACAGCTCTATTCTATTGCCACTTCGTTAATTATCCATGTAAAGAAATGTACACTAACGTGACTCGGATCAGTTCACTCACACCCAAGCTGCGGAGAAGACATTTTACACACCTCATACACAACGTAATTAATCCCTAAATAGCATGGTTCCCTTGGTTTCTAACCCACCTTAATGTTCCTTCCACCCAGCATGACGGAGTTCATCTGCTCCAGAGCCAGCTGAGCAGCCTCGGGCACCTCGTACTCCACAAAGGCGAAACCCTGCCGAAGACGGAGGCGTTATCATTTCACCATCATCATCACTGTATGACTTCGCTTCTCATCTTTATTCCCAGCTTCTAAAGCCGGAGCTCTGCTAAATGGGCTTGTGAAACTCTCGGGATGACAGGATAAAGGAAGTCTGGCTGTACCTTGTGTTTCATGGTGACGGAGTCCCAGGACATGTCGATGCTCTTGATCGGGCCGAATGGCGCAAAAGCCTGCCGGATGGTGTCCTCGCCGAGCTCGTAATAGATGGAACCCACGTAGACGCGACACATAATGGCAAGAGCTCGCTGCCTCTGTGCTGCCACCTGGTGTCATGTAGGGGAGAGACAGAGAGAGAGAGAGAGAAAGAAACAGAGAGAGAATACTGGCTGCTCAAGACTGTTAAACAAACCAAGACAGCACAACACACAAAACAGAAAATGGGGAATAAAATCTTGGCTACAATTTCAAAACAAATGCCTATTTCTAGTCCTCTTTTTGGGTTTCATATGCTTATGTGTATGAACTTACAACTTAAGCATAAATGCCAGGGAGTTAGAGTAGATGCAGAGAAGCCCTTCTGTTTAACAGTGAGCTCAGGGGTTTTACTTTGAGCCTGCACAGCACACATTTCAAAACATGTACAGTTATGACTAACCTGGAGTGCAAAGATTCCAACAAGACAATTTCAACAAAACCATACCATCAAAACCACAATTATGAGCTGAAACCTGAGGTGCCTCCTTTGGTGGCTTTTGGACTTACGCTGGATTTCTCCATGAGGAAGGGCGAATCTGCACAAACCACATAACCTAATAATTAATGTAATATGTAATGTATTACAAATCTTAGGACTGTTTCCCTACCTAAATAACCCTATATGACTGTTTTTGGCTGCTGGGTGTTTTTTTTTTCTTGCCTAGCCTTCTTATACATCCCACCAAGCTCTGATAGTTCACAGCATATTTACAAAGGAGACATGGATTCGCAAGATCCCCAGCACACACAGCAACACACACACAAATGCCTGTCGCACATGGAGTCTATGTGTGTTAACGATCACTGAAATGTGACCGTAATAATAGCTGATACAAAATGAAAATGTGGTGCCTGTGGTGGTGGTGGTGGTGATGGTGATGATGGTGTTGAGCAGATCTGGGCTAGTGGAAAAATTCCTTCAAGTATCTGTTTCACCTACATACCTGGCCCCATGTATAGTCTGTAGTACGGCTAGAGATTTAATCTAGAGATGTAAAAGCCATGTAAGATCTGGCAACCTGTGATGAAATGAGTGACCAAGTACATACACATCATTCGACGCACCCCCAAAAAAAAAAGAATCCCCCACAATAAGCCATGTCTACTTTTGAAATATGCTGAGACAAATGTCTGGTCATCAGCTTTGTATATCTTGCCTGGTATGTCACTCAGTCATAGCACCAAAAGTCATAAGTGTCAAAAAATGCGCACAGAGAAAGAAATAGTTTAATATGCTATTGACCGATTGAAAGGGTGAGAGAGGATCTCCAAAGCCCATAGTCACTGCTGCCATCTGAAACACAGTAAAATGGAAAAGTGCTGAAAAGTAGGTTAGATATGTTTTTATTTCTTTTGCAAGACATATCAGATTCCAGACAGAAGAAAAGTGTTGCACTTGCAGTCTAATCTCTAACCGAATCCGTTCCCGTATTTAGTTTAAAGCTCCGCCTACCGAACCCCTGATATGGTGTTATTAACATGAGCACATCGCTAAATCGTAACTGAACCGGCTGGCCTAAAGGACAACAAGCAACGGCAACTCTCTGAACTCATTTTAAGACAGCCAGTCACACGAGGCAGGAGAACAATGCAGAAACGCTTTAAGAGCTTCACATCATATCTCAGAATAACTGTTGGGCTGTTTTGGGTTTTTCAGAAACTGCTGATCTCCTGGGACTTACACACACACACACACACACACCAATCACTAAAGTTTACACAGAATGGTAACATCTGTGTAATGGGAGGCTGCAGTTCTGTGATTCTACCTGACAGGAAGTCAAACACAAAGTATAACCGCTCTTTATCAGCGCACTATGCTGAAAAGCATCTCAGAACGTCTTGAACCTTGAGCTGAATGGGCTCGACTACAACAGAAACTTCAGGTTACTTTGGGAGCCCCAGGATCGCCCAAACCGGATGGTTTAAGACAAAAACATTTCCTGGTCCGGTTATCATCAACATTAACAGATCCGTACCTACATTGTGCTCCTGCCTTATGATTGGCTGACTGCACGAATGTGCAGGTGTTCCTATTAAAGTGGCCAGTGAGCCATCTCTCTCTCTCTCTTTTTTTATCGATTTATCAAAGCATGGCACCATAGAAGGACAAATGCAATGTAACTAACACATAGCAGATAAAAATATAGATATAATTTCTGTTATCACTGAATTTTAAGTATTTCAAAAGATCAATAGTGGGCACAAATAATAAAGAAAAACAGACCCTATAGGCCATACATTAGGGTTTTCCTCCAGGTCACCTAAGCAGCTGTCTCCTCCGACCCCATCTCTGACTCGGGTGTGTTTATAAACAGTAATAAATAAAAGACTGTGCATTAAATGGACATTTTTATATATTTATATATCAGCCACTGAAATCCTGGAGATAAAAACAGACCACTTATGTACTCAATGCCCCTAACAAACACGTTTCTGGATGTCAGACATGACCCATAGTCTTAACTCAGCGGTACGGTACTGAGAGAACGCGGGCTTGGCCAGAGTGCATGTTCCTCTTTGCTCACCTGCAGGTTAGTAAGCTGCTGCTGTTGGTGAGCTATGGTTTGCTTCACCAGGACGCTCTTAATGCTCTGCTCCATAGCATATTTCTTCGCCTGGGGGAAAAAAAAGAAACCCAACAGTGATGTGTCAGCTTTGGGAGAGCAGATTAACAAGTTCCCAGCGCAGCCTGGTCTAAAAATAGTCTGAATTTGATTGGCAAGGAATCTGCCGCAGACGGGTTCTAACGAGCTCCTACTGTCACCTAAAAAGTGTTAACTGTGGAATAATAATGTGAATTAACACATTTAAATAAACCATTAACGGTTTTCAATGAGCATCATCTGTGATGGAGGAAAGACAGAAAAAGGGCATTACCTTCTGCAGTGCTTCCTGCTGCTCTGGCGTGAGCGGTGGCAGGCCCAGCTTGGAGCCTGTGCCTTGACCATTCTCCATCATCAGAGATTTGCCTCTCTAACGCAACCAACACACACAGAAACAACAACTGTGAATGTACAAGTCATATTATTAAACCAGTGTGTGAGACTAATTAAAGCCTTCTGCTATACTATACTTATAACACTACTATATTATACTATAAACCAGGTGCTATACTGATATACAGACCGAAAAAGCAGAGGACTCTGACTGCACTTATACTAGGTTAGCTAATTATGCATTATTGATATGGCTGAGTGAAGGGTCACTGCTGCAAGGAATTGTGGGACGGCAATATCTCCTTTCTTTTAAGAGTATAAGAGTAAAGGAAGCCTTGAAGCACCCGTCCTTAGCATTTAGAGAACTGGACCGGCTCTTATCGTGGCTGCCACTCATGTACGATGTCTGTCCGGAAAGTAATGAGAATAGACTTCACGAATGCTCTGTAGGGCTCACACATCGGGGATACTGGTTCAAGGTCAGTTCAGACCTCAGATAAACAGTATGACCCATTTCAGTTGCATTCTAGCCTTCGCAGTGGCCAGACGTTTCATTTTGTTCAACCTCGCCCAAGTGCTTTGTTTCTGGAACAATGCAAGTGAGTTTGGACTACAAGACAAGTTTATTCTCATTACTTTCCGGACAGACCCTCTACTTCCTGGGTCAGTTCACTCAGGTAGCAGACTTCCTAGGCAAGAAAACAAAACAATTTTTTATTAAATAAAAGACGTTTAAATGTACATGCTCACCTACGAGGCTCCGGTTGACTGAGGCGACCAGGGCTGAGGTGGCGGTGGTGAAGTTTTTTGGCACAACGCTCACTCACAATTTATCTGCAATCTACAGCTGATGAAACACCAAGAAACAACACAGATACTGTTTACAGCCAGTTTCAGCACAGAAACACTTTACTGCCACTGTACAAACACAATACTATTGACTATGGGCTTTTTGTTACAGAGCACAAAGAAACATCAGGGCAGGAAGTTCTCTTCAGCGCATGCTGGAAGTTATTACCAAATGCCTTCGTCCTTCAGATTTACCTACCAGATAGATATCGGTTTAGGCTTTTTATCTACTGAGGCCAAAACGTGTGTTCCTGGCTAAAGCTGGGTTTTACGTGACTCACTTGACTTCCAGTGGCAGGATAAGGATTGTTCTCTGAGGACAGACCAGTACAACTGACTGGCTGATTACTGTACTGTACTGTCTCATCTCAATTCATATAATCTCAATTCATCTCATCTCCTCTCAACTCAACACAGTTCATCTCATCTCCTCTCAGTTCAGCTCATCTTATCTCCTCTCAACTCTTCTCAGTTCATCTCAACTCATCTCCTCTCAACTCATCTCCTCTCATCGCAATTCATCTCAACTCAGTTCATCTCCTCTCGACTCTTCTCAGTTCATCTCAACTCGGTTCATCTCCTCTCAACTCTTCTCAGTTCATCTCAACTCAACTCCTCTCATCGCAATTCATCTCATCTCAATGCAATTCATCTCCTCTCAAGTCATCTCCTCTCATCACAACTCCTCTCAACTCAAGTCATCTCCTCTCATCTCAATTCATCTCATCACAACTCCTCTCAACTCAAGTCATCTCCTCTCATCTCAATTCATCTCATCTCAGTTCATCTCAACTCATCTCATCTCCTCTCATCTCAATTCATCTCATCACAACTCCTCTCAACTCAAGTCATCTCCTCTCATCACAATTCATCTCAGTTCATCTCAACTCATCTCATCTCCTCTTAACAAAACAAAATGAAATGAAACAGCGGGTACAGTACTGTCCAAAAGTCTTATCCACCCTAAACTTTTCATATCTTATTTGCCAAATTCTTTATTCACAAACAAAAATTCTCTGACTCTAAACCAACCTTCTCTAACTTTTTGACTGAACTCAAGTCACTTCTCAAATCTCTAAGTATCAGTACGACGCAGAAGACACAGCAAACACTATATATAAAGTAAACCGTAATAACCTACAGGAAGTCCATATATGGTGTGCATGTTACTTAAACAGTGTTCCCACATACAAGGTGTCCAGTTTTAGAAGGAATTTAGCCGGTAGGGTTTACTGGGCGTCTTGGAGAATCTGTCACGCTTGCATTTTGTTTTTTTACATGCAAAACCCAGCAGCCTTCATTATGTTTTTCGTAACACATCGTTACTGACATACAAACATTTCAGTGTAAACTTAATCTTGACCAAAAGAGAGAGATGATCTGTTAGCGATATTATCGGCTTCTGCGATACCGAGTAAGAAACCGATATATCGCTCAGCTCTACACTGACTAACCTTCTGCTAGTGAGCTCCATGTGCTTTACTGTACTAATAAAGACGTTTGGGTTTTGAGATCGTGTTCTAGGCAAACCTCAGGATCACCACACACACACACCGTGCTTACTAGCATTAGCTCACCGGCTAGCCTTAGCATTCCTGCATCACAATGCTGCTCTACTTCACAGCTTCTTCACACACACACACTCTTTCTCACCTACACACACATTTCATTTAAAAAATATTTCCCATTTCACGCCTTTCAACCGGAATCACACACCGGAGCATCGACGCGCTATTTTCCACGCTGACTCAAACGTATTAGCTCGCTAATGCTAGCGGGGGTTGAGTGTGTTCTCCATGCTAGCAAGCTCACACTTCACTCTCACTCTCCTTTTCTCTCTCTCTCTCTCACATACACACACAAAGGGAGAAATCTTTACTTCCATATATTTCTAATTATATACGACTTGTTAGTGGTGACTGCTAGCCGTGTAACCGTCCCCGTATCTATACAGATATTTAGCACCGTTGCTAACTGACTAGCTGGCTAACCGACTAGCCGCTAACGCTAGTGCTGAGACGCGCTGGTTTTTTTTGTTGAAGGCCTCATTTGAATAAAGTCAAAGCTAAGGATACCGGAGAATTGGTTTATTTATATAGCGGAATTTTAAGTCGTGATGCACATAAGAGATAAAGATGTAGAGAGTAGGTTAAAAAGCGTAAATAATAAGTTGAGGAATAATACCGCAATGTGCCGCGTTACCGCCATGTAGTGACAAGCTGCAGTCTCCGGAGTTCTTCTCTGATCTGCGTTTCTGGAGCGGGGAGAGGAAGTGCGCCGCCTAGCGCCCACACTTCATACTGCCGAGATCCCCTTCAGCCAGGAAAGGCTCAGGTTATTCATTCATTCATTCATCTTCTTGGCCGCTT
>JAOVVG010000044.1:20454865-20465039 GCA_028566375.1 Leptodoras nelsoni | reverse complement strand
CCAGTTTCGCCCAAAGAGCAGTGCAAATGAGTAAAATAAAAATAAAATAAATATACATGTGTTCTATGGATGACAATAAGAATGAGTGGAAAGTGAAATAAATAGGGTAAGGTGAGAGGTAGTCCATGTGTGGATAAAGTAGATAAAGTGGATAAAGTGTCCATGTGTGGGTAAAGTGTCCATGTGTGAATAAAGATTTAGAACATTCGCCATGGCCTTTAACATTTAGTGTAGAGAAATCTACTATCTCTAACAGTCCCAGTATGATACATTAGAATCACGTTCAAAGTAAAGGCTTTTTAGTAATATTTTTTATATTTTTAGATTTTTAGATTTTTAGATTAAGAGCTAATATGACAGTTCATATGACAACTGAGACATCTATAGAAACATCAGACAAGGCATGGTTACTCTACCCCTGAACCTAGCTAGGAACATACTACTACTACCCATGAACTATTGTAGCCAATCCCTTCCTACCTCTGAACTAGCTGATTCTTTAATAATCCTAAAGAAGCCAATCCCTTCATTTGGCAGTGTGCTACTTGAAAACTCATCATGTTATCATGTCAGTCATGTTATCAGGGACTGATATCATAGCGAGACCATTTACTGATTTGATGAGTTGGGTATGTAGCAAACCTTACACTTAGTGACATTAAGGGTAAAAGAATATATAACGTGACAATGAGAGAAAACGTTACTGTAGCAACGACAGTTTTATTTGGGTGAATTGTTCAAATTAACAGGCACACTACAACAGGAAAATGTGTCTAATTGCTATAGCCTTTTAAATCTGGTGAACTGAAGGAAGGCAAAATAAGCTCAATAAAGAATGATCATCAAATCTATTCTCAGGGTGTTCATCTACTCCCCAGAAGTAAGATTCAGTGGCTTAGCTGCAGCTTTTCCACTGAGAGGCATGTGTGGGATGTGGTAGCACAGTGGTTGAGATGTTATACTACTGACCAAGTTCAAACCTCACCACTGCCAAGCTGCGACTGCTGGACACCTGAGCAAATCCCTTAACCCTCAACTGCTCAGTTGTATAAATGAGATAGATGTAAGTCTCAATGTAAGATGTAACTCTGGATAAGGGCATCTGACAAATGCCATAAATGTAAGTGTATCTGATATATCTCAGATGACATACTTCAGAGTTTTGACAGACTTTTTCATTGGGACCCTATGCCCAAAACAGGTCTTGAATGCAGGAGCTGTAAAAGAAGGAATTAATACAGACAAGAAGTTGATACTGTCTATGAAACCTCTGAAGAATCCATTGAGGATGGGTGTGAAGATACTGGCCCTGTTTTGTATTCTTAGGAAGTAGGGGGGTGGGGTATTGTGCCTTACTCATTAACAAAGAATACTCACTGTTTCTACTGTCATACTGCTGAGGTGTAGATGGATGTGAGCCACCGTGGTCCTTCTGAAGTCAGTCTCTGTAGTTGGCTGACATTAAGAGATAGTTTGTTGTCCTTGCAACAAACATGAAGCTGTGTCATTTCCTCTTTGTAGACCACATTAATTATTGTTGGTGATAAGCAGCATAGTGGTGTAATCACCAAACACACACAGACTCTGTGTTTCAGTGTTGTCCAGTGACTGGAGAGGAAAGAATTGTTCCCTAAAGTAACTTTAAATAAGTCAGCGTTAAACAAAGGGTGCCGCAGTGGGTGACTGAGTTGAGTCTGAGTTTCACATTGTCATGGAAACAATAGAGGACCAGACAGAGGAGGAACCATCACAAGATGCACTGAACCGATTACACTCAGTGAGCACCTTCTACTCAGAATCCATTTTCCTCCTGGTCATCATATCTTCCAAATATCCTGCGGTGCTTGGCTACCCCTGGATGCACCTCTCATCTCGTGGAACAGGAGAGAAGTATTCCAATCATGTTTTCAGCCATCATCCCTGTTAACAAAAAGCAGATTGCTGTTTTTATCCATCCTGAGTATAATGAGTATAAAGAAGTTTTTAGTAAAGTCTTCTAGCACATGAGCCCTCTGACTGCACCACTGAGCCCTTACACATAACCATACCCCCACGTAGCCATGTGTATAAGCTGCCTCGAGCAGAGCAGAAAGCCATGGAGGAATACATCAAAGAAGTGTTAAAACAAGGGTATATCTGCCCATCCACATCTCCTGTCTTTTGTTTGACAAATATTATGGAAGACCCTCAATTGATGATTGGAGATTAAATCAGTAAGATTAAATATTACTATCCCCTGCTCTTGATCCTAGCAGTGTTAAAACTTCAGAAAGCCTGCATCTTCACCAAGCTGGGTTAACACAGCACATATAACTGGGTGCTTAGTAGAAAGGGATGCCTTTAGCACTTAGAATGGGCATTACAAATATTGGGTAATGCCTTGTGGGTTTTCATCATAGCCCTCTGTGTTCCATTGTATTTTGAATGATGTCCTGAGAGAGATGCTGGGGAAATTTGTGTTTGCCTGTATTGAAATCATTTTGTTTTTCAGCCCATCCACAGCAGCACACAGCATGTGAAAGCAGTTTTGTAGAAACTCCTGAAAAATCACATTTATGTTAAAGTTGAAAAGTGTGAATTCAATATATACTATAAAATAATCTCTTTGGGTTACATTATCAGCCAAGAGGGGGGTGTCTAAGGACTACAGCAAGGTGTCTGCAGTGCAGAATTGGCCATCACCTTCATCAGTGATAGAGCTCCAGGGATTCATTGGCTTCATAGATTTCTACAGGCACTTCATTACAGACTTCAGTTCCATCACCAGCCCCCTGAGAACCCTCCTTAAAAAACAAACCCTACTGGACTTTATCCATTGAAGAGGCTTTTCAGAGACTAAAACAACTTTTCACAGCACTCCCATTCTGCTACACCCAGATCCACAAACACAATTTATTGTCATGCTGGACATGTCAGATTCAGATATAGGGGTTGTTCTATCACAGCACATGGGCAACCCCCCATCCGGTCACTTAACCAAGGCTGAGAGCAATTATTATATGGGAAATCAAGAGCTTTTAGCTGTTAAACTGGCCTTAGAAGAGTGTTTGGCATTGATTAATGCATCCATTCCATATTTTCATACATTCAATATCTTAAAGTAGCTAAAAGACTTAATGTATGACAAGCCATTAGGCTCTGCTTTTTACCCATTTTCAGTTTCACATTGCATACCACCCATGCTGGAAGAACGGCACAGCAAATGCCTTATCTCTTATGCATCCACCATGCATGATAACAACCATGATAAAACCATCCTCCTCCTTTTGCATCATCTGAGCCATCACATGAGAAGTAGACATGCTGACCCCCACCATGCTCCACAGGTAAAATAATTGTACCCCAAGAGTTTAGAAGCCATTCAATAACCTGGACCCACTCTTCTTTAGTCCCAGGGCATCCAGGGGTTCATCGTACCCATGACATCCTCCAGAGCAAATAGTGGTAACAGCACATGCTGACTGTCATTGACAGCCATTTGTTTGTACCAGAGCTAAGATAGCATGAACTCACCCTGCTGGGAAACCTTTGCTGCTCCCTGAACTGCATCACCAATGATCCCATAATCCAATATTTCCTGAATGACCTACCTGTTTATCAAGGCAACACCATCATTTGTGTTATGGTGGATCAAGGGAATTGGACTCGTTCCACTACCCAAGCTGCCCTCAGCACTAGAAACAGGAGAAATAATGTTCACATATGTTTTTTTTTTGTTATTTCAGTATACTGGAAGTGGTGGTCAGTGACAGAGGCACCCAGTTCACATGGGTATGGCAGAGCTTCATGGAAAATGTAAGCTAACATCTTCCAAGCTAATATCTGGCTGTCACCCACAGGTTAACAGGCAGGCAGAACGTATGAATAATGAGATTGGCAGATACCTATGTTCCTATTGCACAGAGAATCAGGGGTGCTGGGCAAGTTTCCTCCCAAGGGCTGAATACCTCAGAATTTACTACACCATTAATGCAATTTCAGTGCAGTCAGTAATAGTTAGTCAGTAACAGGCACACCAATACCTTGACAGAAAATGGATTAAATTCAGTTAAGTGAAGTTAAAGTGAACCATTGACCTTCTGTGCATGCTCATAGAGTAATGTGACCTCCACATTTAACCCAACCATGCAGTGAAACACACATAAACGTTGGGGGTTAGGTGCTGTTCTTCCCAAGACATTTATTAATCCAAATTATTCCATCACCTTTTAAAATAAATTCTAGATTTATTAATTCTAAATTCTAAATAAAGAGAAAAAGGCTCCAAGCTTTATTGCAGGTTATGTAAACCTGGGCATTGATCCAGATTCAAATGCAAATGCAATGCAATACAGTGCTCAGGACTTTTCATTTTATACACTTGACCAGGGGTGGTGAGACATCACCCCTCCCTTTTTTCAAATCACACAGGCCTGCTTGTCCACCATTACTTTCAAAGGCCAGCCCATTCCAACATTGCCTGCGCACAGGTCACATGTCCAAAGTGAATATATGCTATTTTCAAAAGTTACCTTTCTGCAAAATGGCAGGAAATGTCTCTCCATTCCATGTAGGAACTAGGGTCAGATTTTTTATAAACAAAGTACCTTTCTCACAGATAGAGACTTTGTTTTCTTAGCCTTATCTCAACTGAGGAGAGCTCGTTATTTTTAATTGGCCTGGTCTGTCCTCCTGTACCTTTCTCCTCAGCTCTAGACTGAAGCAACCTCTTCTTAAAGTTACCAAACTTTCCATTTTAATCAGTTACTAATTTATTAATTATTATAATTAATACCGCCAATGCCTTGCACAATGGAACTTCAGTTGTGTCATGTTGGTTATGGGGATGGACCCGGCAACCATCTTGTCAAAAAGCTGGTTCCTTAACCACCAGCCCACATCTGCCGCTGTCGGACAATTTAGCCTCGACACTGCAGAATTGTTCTTTCATTCTGTGAGTACCACTTCCATGGGTCCACTAGTGGAAGATAATGTCCAATCCAGCCCACCTGAGTTGCTGGACACCTGTCTACAGGGTAAGCGTGATCCTGGATTCCAGATGGCAGAAAGGTCTACTAGTACCTGAATGATTGGGAGGGCTACAGACCAGAGGAACTATCTTTTGGCAGCTAACAATGTTCTAGATCCTCTGCTCATTTCAGATTTCCATACAGCATGTCCTGAGAAACCAAGACCACACCCCAGAGGCTGCCCAAGGAAAAGGTCAGCTCCTGGAGGGAGTTCATTAGAGGGGCTCTGTCAAGGAAACATGTTTGTATTTGGATTTCCTCTGTTCTTGCACCTCTCAAAAACTTTGATTGGCTAAGGTAAATTTCCTCTACATGTGAATGTGTGCATGAAAGCTGTTTGTTAAATAAAATAAATAAACTTTAAGTAAGAGAGGTCACTACTTAATAAAAAACAGGCAATACAAAAGTCAGATCAGACTTTGTCAACTTTAACCTGTTGAAGAGCCTTGTCAACTTCAAGGTTATGTCACTAGGAGATTTATGCAACTAGTAGAGCCATCATTAGTGACCAGATTTGGGTGAGGTCAAACATATAGTAACCATAATGATACTAATGAAATATTAAGTGTACCCTGCTTGGATTTGGGTAACTGGGATGCACCACTGGACCAAAGCCTGGAGTGGTGTCCACAGGCAAGCATTTGGGGACTGGACCACCCATATAACCCAGGCCAAAATGGTGATGTGGAGCCTTGAGGTCTCACCACCTGCAAGGTTGTGGTCAAGTTCAATGCCAGCTGGGCAACAGACTTAAAGGGTCTCAACCCTCGGATTCAGCCCATATAACCTATTCTGCTGGGGCATGACAAAACAGCAGCAAATGCCATCTTTACAGGGATCTTCCACAGTAAACAAGTCCATCTAGTGAAGCAGGTCATCTGTTTTATGTAGGTGGGAGAGTTACCATTACCACAACTGAGATCAACAGGGGGGCTGCTCTCCATAGCAAGAGGTTGGCCTTTTCTGATGCAGTTGCAGAGACCATAGTCAGGCCAGATCCTGAGGTCCTGAGGTCAGAAAGATCAAATAGAAGAGAGCAATGAAAGAAATAGAACAAAATACAAGCAACATTTTGAATTGATAAAGAAATGGATGGAGGACGTGATGCAGACCCATTGAAGTGAGCTGGAGAAGCTTTGCCACCCAGTATACCTCTGTACTGATCCCTCATTCGCCTTGGCATTCCATTCCAAATATACCCAATGAATATTGAATTGCAATATTGTCATGTAATGACTCTTACCATTTTCTTAATTTAAGGCTTCTGTTTAAATTTTTCCAGCCCTTAAATAGGCTCCACCCCAACTGAAGAGGAGTTACTTAGCACTAGGTGTGAGTGTATCTGTCTGAAGGTCTGTTATTAAAGTCATTCTCTCCACCTCCTCAGAATCACCAGTCTGTTTGCTGTATTGTATGATATAAAATGTGCAGAGAAATGAGAAGCAGTTCTATTTTTAGGTTTGGATGAAGTTGCTACCCCTAACAACACATGCTGTGTTTCTCTGTTTTTCAGTATTTTAATATTGAACTCTTGTTTGTCTCTAATAACCCAGTGGACTATGTTATATTTTAGGATTTATACTGCTAATACGTGCATGATGCAAAATCATTTTCACTTGTTACCTGTGCCTCTTTTCATTCACCATCCATGTGTGTGGCATGTCACTGTCTCATACTCTCTTAAGATTTCCTTTTGCTCGAAGGAGGAGTCTCAGCATGATAAACAAGTTCTCCATCAGGAAAAAAAATGAGCTCACAGTGTGGCTTGACGAGCCATTGCTAGGCAACATTGCTTTGCAGCCATCTGTTGTGTGCACGACCATTGTTACTCCCAGGAGCGTGCTTGGGGAATTCCTCTAAAGTAAGATTCACTCTCAGTAAATGGAGAGATTTACGAGTCAGACATGAAAATCTCTAACACTTCTAGAGAAAAAGCATCTTTCTTTTCCTCTCTCTCTCTCTGCTGGGTGCATCACAGAGTTTCCAGGATGAGGAAACTCATGTGTGTTTTGGGTTTTTTGTTCCAGAGCTCATATGTGTTGTGGGGTTTTCTTTGTTGTTGGTGCATGTGCTTTTCTCACATCAGGAGGCTGAAACCATTATGGGTTTAAAGGACATATGATAGATGACCTGGGGCATTCTAATAAATTATTTAACCACTAGAAGCAAAAAGGGGGGGAAATAATAGAATGTACACAACTGTCCTTCTGAGACCTAGTGCAAGTTATACTTGATATACTTGGTTGGTTTTACAGTTTTTGGTAGTTTAAAAGAAATTTCACTGCAGTTCACGTTGATTACAAACTCCATCTCAATTATCAAATGAATCTTATGCCATATTTTAGCATAATTGTGAAAGAAAAATGTACTCAGTTGTGCTTCCAAGGCATATATCAGTTTTGGGCTGAAAATATACTTAAAAACTATGGAATGGCATTTAAGACCAATAGCAAATATAAAAATATGGCATCATTAGTTGGCTAATAGCATCTTGAAAGGTTGAAATGATTTGTTTTTGTTTTTTGTTTCTTTTTTGTCAATGGATAACAGGCATAAGATGAAACAGCAGCTGCTTAAGGACTTAATATTTTATTTTTAAATTAGTTAGATGACCAAAGAACAAAGTACTTAGCTGGGAGTTGTAGTCTGTGGCTGTAGTTCTGAGGTTGGGGTGCCTTTGGTGCCCTCTCATGGGCAAGGACATCTCCTCGAGGTCCCGATAGATCAGTGGGACCTGGACCTCCACCATGGCCTACGGGCTCTCGATCATGGTGGTACACATCGGGTGGGGCTGAGTCTCAAGGCAGTTGGTGAAGCAATAGGGGGACCAGCTCTGGGCATGGAGTTTCATCCAAGTGATCGATGGAGGATGCCAACTCGGAGCCTGACGAACGGTCTGGTTGGTGACAGTGCCGCTTCCAATGGCCAAACGTGTACAGCCCTGATGTTAAATGGGGACGGCAGCTTGTACATGGGGATGCCATGGGCTTCGGCTGTGGCTCGGTTCAGGAAGCTGCTGGCTGCTCCAGAGTCTACGAGAGCTGAGAACGACAAGACCAGATTCTGATAGGATATCTGAATAGGAATCTATGGGTCTATGGCAGTTAATTGGATAGGAGTCAGATGAGCCCAATTGGTGTGTGCTCCTGGGAGTTGTAGTCCGTGTCTGTAGTTCTGAGGTTGCACCCTCTCATGGGCTAAGACGTGACAAAATGAACAAAGAATACTCAAAAACTCAAAATCATCTCACACACATTACAGTTTTTTAACCAAAATCTTTACTTAGTATCTGGTGGCTACATTATGATAAATGATTGATGGTTTATGAAATAAAATGACAAACATTAGGGTAATAATGAAGGTGGAAGCAATTTTTTTTAGTAATTTTTTAAAGTTAATTAGCAGTGATTGATGTGATAATTACAGCTAGGTTTATTCATGCAGCCATATCATGCAAATACATTAGACTATGATTTGATTTGTTTATTTAAAATCCTTGCCATGAAGTGAGCTGGAGAAGCTTTGCCACCCAGTCTCTGTACTGATCCCTCATTCACCTTGGCATTCCATTCCAAATATAGCCGAGGAATATTGATTTGCAATATTGTCATGTAATTACTATATAGTTATAGCAGATTTATTTTAACGCAGCAAACTAAACAATGAGTGAGAATGTCTAAAACAAAAAGCACAGAGCATGGCAGAAACAAAATGCAGGGGTGAAGACCATCCCCTTTCTTTTCAACAAAGAAGAATCCTGCAGAGGCTGGTGAAGAGGAGTGTCAGATGTAGGTCGACTTGAGGGCATCCCATAGCTTGACCAACAGGCAAAGACAGGGCATAAACTTTATTACACAGGGGTATACACCCAGGCAGGCGCTCAATGCCACAATCATAGGGCGGATGAGGGGGTAGGCCTTTGGCCTTTTTTTTGTTGAACACCTCCTCGAGGTCCCGATAGACCAGTGGGACCTGGACTTCCACTGTGGCCTCCGGACTCTCGATCATGGTGGTACGCACTGGGCAGGGCTGAGTCTCAAGGCAGTTGCTAAAGCAATAGGGGGACCAGTTCTGGATCTCTCCATCCTTCCAAGAGATGGCGGGTCATGGAGCCTCATCCAGTCAATCGATGGAGGATGCCGACTCGGAGCCTGACGAACGGTCTGGTTGGTGACAGTGCTACTTCCAATGGGGGCCTTGTCCACAGCCCTGATGTTGAATGGGGATGGCAGCTTGCACGTGGGGATGCCATGGGCTTCAACTGTGGTTCGGTCCAGGAAGCTGCTGGCTGATCCAACGCTCAGAAGATGATTAATCATCACCGTGAAGGGCAAACGGGGCAGGCTCCGACCACGCTCTGGCAAGGGTCTCTAAGGGGAAAACAAAAACAGGAACGGTGAGCAAAGCAAGAACGAGACTATGAGGTGAGGGAAAACTGAAATCAAAAGCGGAACAAATTAATCAGCTTTTAATGTAGTTTACATGTAGTAAGTAGCAGAAGCGAAGCCTGGGTTTAGGCGTGTTGCTGTGGGTCTATGGCAGTTAACTAGATTGGAGTCAGGTGCACCCAATTGGTGCGTGCTCCTGGGAGTTGTAGTCCGTGTCTGTAGTTCTGAGGTTGCACCCTCTCATGGGCTAAGACGTGACAAAATGAACAAAGAATACTCAAAAACTGAAAATCATCTCACACACATTACAGTTTGTTAACCAAAATTAACCTCCAAAACACGTGCCACAAGCCGCCGCCTCTTTTCGAACTGCTGCTCATGCAACCTTTTGGGAGCGGTGTAGCGCACTTGGAGGAGAGCGATCCCGCCCACCTCTTGTATACACGAGCACGCAGATGCCTGTGATTGGACAGTGTCGCTCTGATTGACATGGGGGGAGAGCGTATGCTGCCCCTCCCACCCTGAGACCACAGCCAATCTTGCTCTCTGAGCTCCTGGCTATGGGCAGCTATAGCATCACCCGGATTCGAACTCGCAATCTCCGGATGATAGGGCGAACGTGTTGTTGTTGCACCACTCAGGAGCCCTGGAAGCTAATTTGTTAAGATAATTAGCAGTGATTGATGTGATAATTACAGCTAGGTACAGGGGTTGGACAATGAAACTGAAACACCTGTCATTTTAGTGTGGGAGGTTTCATGGCTAAATTGGACCAGC
>JAOVVG010000044.1:20272203-20282809 GCA_028566375.1 Leptodoras nelsoni | reverse complement strand
CGTTGCCACCGGCTTGCTCATTAGGGATAGCTGTTGGGGACAAGGCCTATAGGCCATGTCCTGATTTCTTGTCTTTGAAAAGCTGCTTTGAGGCAATGTCCTTTGTTAAAAGTGCTTTAGAAATAAAAACTGAATTGAAAATTGAATTGAATTAAATGAAAGAATGGAATTTCCCAGAAGCCTCTGTAACCTGGCCTTGACTGAAAGACAGCAGGTGCAGGTTGGTGCCAGGCCTGGAAGGGCTAATTAAAAATAAAGTGAAAAACATCTTTCTAAAACAATAGAAGAGTTTTGGTTTGGAGATTCAAGTGCTAAAATGATGATGAAAATAATATTATCATTGAATGTAAACTAAATGGACCTGTGTGATATAAAAAAAGGGAGAGGTGATTTGTTATCGCCTCATGTCATCTCAAGTGT
This sequence comes from Leptodoras nelsoni, assembly GCA_028566375.1. NCBI lineage: Eukaryota > Metazoa > Chordata > Actinopteri > Siluriformes > Doradidae > Leptodoras > Leptodoras nelsoni. Next base: position 20,282,389 of record JAOVVG010000044.1, on the reverse strand, counting down.
ATAAAAATGAAAGCACTGAACACTGCATTTTGCATTCAAATCCGTATTTATGCCCTGGTGTATGCATGCAAAGACATAAGCTGCAATAAAACTTGAAGCCTTTTCCCCTTTGCTTAAAAACCCAGTGTCAGGGAGTTTTATTCACATAAAACGTGTTAGAGTTTAAGTGTTTAGTGTCTTAGGTGTGACAAACCAATGTCTAATCACTGAAACAATAATGAACATGAATGGCATCTCAAATTTAAACATATCCGTGCCAGTCAGACTCACAGAGCGATCGCAGCAGTTGGTCAGTAACCCAATTCATAACAGCTATACACCGGTAAAGCTTGTTATCTGATCATTGTAACTGGTAAATATTGTAAATAAATAGTGAGTTTTGTGTAAACCTATGTACAATAAATCGTGAGCAAGCTTAAGTATTTCTAATTGACTTTCAATAATTGATGTACTCTTCTTTTATATTTGAACCAAAAAGATATTTCTATTGAAAAGACTGAATTAATTAATATATAATGTTTCTTCATATCACACAGAATTAATTATTTAATTTCATGTAATACTGGAAAAGTATCCAATGGGGAACTCACAGTATCCAAGTTGTGAGATAGCAAAGCTTTGTTCTTCTACATTGAGAATGCTCAGCAGGTCTCCACCATCATGCCGACAGGCATCTCTTGCCTCCAGCCATGTTTTTTTGGCGCGGTTAAGATAATAGCAGTGACCTGAGTAAGGTATCCATGGTCTAGGGCAAGAACCTGTGTGCACCACTGGACAAGAAGTGACATAAAATGAAATTTAACATCACAAGTCAAGCAAAAACTTAAAAAGCTATATTTTCTGGAACAAATCGTTTTACTATGAAGATACGGATTACCTGGTGGAACAGTGGGAGTGCTGAGGATTTTTTGGCAGACATATCCATGTCTTGCAGAACAAACATCAGTGGACCATTTGGAATCATATTGCACACTTATTGACCCACAGCTGTGACCTGGTTGAGAAGTTGGTTGCCCTTTTCCCAAGCAAATTGAAGAATTGAATTAATCAATGAATGAATTCATGAATAAATGTTGCTTTATTATGCTATGACACATTGACAATGGTACACTGGCTGTCTTCCAGGTTTACACCAACAGGGACTGTATAGTGCAGCTAAATACTCACCACTGAGCCAGTTTAAATAGCGTAAAGGCTGCCCATTTATCCAGTGCCATCCACTTGAGGCATCTAAACTGTTTAAACCTGTCCACAATACTTGGCCATTCTCTTGAGCCAAACCTATGTAAATAAAACCAATAGTTTTTTATGACAGTACTATGGCTAATTTATGAGTATGATTCTTTCTTTCCATCAAGACATTTTTTAATGTATTCAAATTATACCTGAAATAAGAGTTTGCTCATGGAACTCATTGATGCTCGCCAAGTCTCCTCCCTGTTGCTGACAGCTTTTCCTGGCCTGATACCAGGTAAGTGCAGATGCCTTGTTTATCTGGTAATACCAGCCTGTGAGAGGGTTCTTGGTCCACAAATCATCTGTAAAGGAATGTAAAGGAAATAAAAATTCCAACAACAAACAAGATAAAGTAAAATGTACCAGTTAATTACTGTGCAATATTGTACAAAAGTGTAGGCACATGCAAAGACTTCCTGTAAAACAAACACGAATATATTTTTCTACATAAAAGACTTTTTGTCTTGTCAAATTAATATAACTGTACCTATTTGACGTGACGGGCAATTCCCCCAGAGCTGATTATCCTCATATATACTTTCAACTGCACACCACAACATAGAGTAATCTTTTTTTGTGCAGTCTGTATACCATATATCTTTGTACCTGAACGGAAATTGGCATGGGCGACCAAAGGCATTTCCTCTGAGTGAATATAATTCTGTGAACATACAGAAAAAAGTAGCTGTTACTCAATTTCTCTCAATGGTAATCTTGCATGTTATATGTTTGCATGAATACTGTTTACAATAAATTCTATATAATATAACTCCATGCTTTACTTATTCTGGCTTAATGTGAAGTAGTGATACAATCTAATATATAATAGAAACAAATTATCTTTCCAGAAATTGACATTTGCTCAAGAATTGCTTGGTAAACATTTTCCAAAAAGAAATAAGTTGAATATATTTTACATAGCACCAAGGTTTAGTCTTCTAAGAAAAGAATTATTTTGTATCTATTTTTTTTTCTTGTTTTGTGAGTAGATTTTATTTACATTTTTGTTAAAGGAACTACAGAAACATTAAGGCTGTAAAAAGTACATCTCAGCTAAACATTATCATTACTGCTTAAAGATCTCCAATAAGTAAATTGTCACATCAGCCTTCATAAAGACTAACTAGGACAACCCAAGGTGGTTCATTAAAGAGATTATATGACAACACTCCATACACCTAACTGAGAAACACAACGCTTGATCTTTTCAGTTTCCTAATACAAGAGCCTCACAAAACAATCATCCACAATGCTCAAAATCCAATATGTTCTGTGAATGCGTATGCAAATCATGTTTAAAAACCACACCCCTGCTTTAGTACGCAATAAGTTGACAATATTAAAAAATTAAAATAAGGATCATTAAGTACATTTCTAATACATGTAACACTTAATAATAATACATGTTTTACACAGAATTGTTTTTGTCCTATATATTGAATCAGTGAATCAGTGTAATACCTTCATATGGTTGAGAACAGATGTTGTCCGTTGTTCCGTGTATTGTCCACTGACTCTTGTCTTCCTGTCTTTTGGACAGTGTTAGAAGATATGTGTCTCCCTGAAGGGACAAGTACAGTGAATCATTCTTCAAGCTAAACTGTGTATTGTTCGTGCATTGCCACTTTTGAAGGTCATTTCTGTCACTACAGATGTACCACTGCAGTTTATTCCCCTCCTTCCTGCTTCCTACACCAAGGCATTTCTTCTGGGCAATATTAAAGATTCGGTCCTCAGAAGTCCAGCGAAACTGCTGTTTTGTATTGAGAGGGTTACACAGGTCTAACCTTTGCAGGTTGTCTGTCAGGCATCTGTTCTTATGTGCATTGTAGATCAAAAAATTTCCAGCTATAAAAAAAAAACAGAAGCATGATATAACCTCACATTTTGTACTGTTTGTCCACTATATTTGTGCAAGTGCATTGTCACTGTTTATAAATGATTTTAAATAGAGACATTTCAGACTATACCACCAAATAAAAATCATTATTGCTTTGCATTTCTATGCATTGACTTACTGAGATAAAAAAAAATGCTTCATTTTAGAGATTTACTTACCTAGATTAGCGAAACAGTGTGATATGTTAAGCAGTAGCACAATAACAGCAGTTATTCCCATCCTGTTGTGTTTCATCAGCTTTTTTCAGCCCTACAAGAGACAATTCCTGTGTCATCTGCCTTTGCCAAGTCTCACAATGTCACTGGCACTGGCGACTGTTTTTCTAGCAGACCACACATCTTATGACACATGTATTTCTTTATGACTCGTGACTGATTTCAACTGAAAACTGTTCAGTACTTCAGGAAAGATGATAAATCCTTGGGTATTGCCCAAACCGTGATCTGTTTTGCTAATTCAGCAAATTTAGAAGGGAACTTACATATGTGCCATGCAGTTGCAATGTATCAATTTATAGAACAAGCACAAAACATAAGCACAACCAAAGAAAATAAAACCAATGCATTTTTTATCATGGCAGAACATGAAAGAAATAGAGCTTGTTAATCATTTTTATAATAAAAAAAATCAACTGATAAGATTCATTCAACATAACATTGCATACATCCATGCTGTGCAATGATATTCATGGCTGCTGGATGCTTCCTTCGGGAGTCTCTGTCTCATCACTCATCACTTCGGAAGGACGCCTCCAGCATGTTCTCACCATAAAACTGGGAGCCAATAAAATATGATTAAACAAACTAACAGACACATTTATTTGACATATGGGGCAAATAAATATGGAATCATAAGAATCACTTTGACGTTTATGAACAATGATGTTTATGAACATCATAATAGCACAATTCAGTGTGTTCTTACAGACGTTTACAACCACAAATTAAGCCCTTGGATATGGAAAGTATTTCAGAGGAGACCTGAATAAATAAATATAAATAAATAAAAGGAATTCATTCATTAATTTGGCTGCAATGTGCCATGGTACACAGTGGTGCGGTGAGTAGCTTTTTCACCTCACAACAAGAAGGACCTGGGTTTGATTCCCTGGCCGGACAGACAGGGTCCTTTCTGTGGGAAGTTTGCATGTTCTCCACATGTCTGTGTGGGTTTCCTGTGTCTGCCCTTCAATGGACTGGTGACTGGTCCGGGGTGTTTCCCTGCCTTCAGCCTGAGTGCTGAGATAGGCTCCCCTCATGACCCAGTAGTAGGATAAGTGGCTTAGATATTGAGCGAATGAGTGCAGCCCCCCTCGCTGTCCTTTTAAAAAGTAGCTCAAGTAGCTCAATACAGCTTTTATAACCATCCCATCTTGCAGCACCCTGATCCAACCCTTTCATTGATGAAGGGGATGTTTCTGAATCAGGAGTGGAGGCACTCAAGAACAAAATTATAACATAGGAAATTGAGAACTGTTGGCAGTTAACTCTCAAGAAATGGAAACACTGGCTAAGCACCCATTCATGGTCTTCTAAGCACCGCCTAGAACCCATGTCAGCTAGAACCCATGTCAAGCACCGCCTAGAACCCATGTCAGCTACAGAGTGGACACTTTTCTTCACCCAATTTAATTTCACTCTGTTTTATAGACCCAGCTCAAAAAACACAATTCACTCTTCCGAATGTATCCTACATGACAGCCTGAGCAAAGCCCAGAATCTATCCTACCACTCTACTGTTTTGTGCAGGCAGTAACCTGGGACATCATCCAAAAGATAGGATGCTCCTCGGCTTCCAGCTTTGTGTCATCACAAGCATACATACACACCACCAGACACTGTCGAAAGTTAATCATTTTGGCTCACAACTTACCTGCCTCCAGGCACCCAAGAAGCCAAAGAACATATCACTTAGTAAAAGCAAAATATTGGTGGCCTAACATAATAAGACAAGTGTCCATGTGCTCTGCCTGCTGGTAAGCTCCTGCTCCTACCCACACCAAAGCATCCATGGTTACATGTTGCACTTGACTTCATCACATATCTTCCAGAGTCCTACAGAGGTTTAACATTGACATCTTGCAACGAAATGCTCCAGTCATCTTTCAGTTACCTAATGAAATGAGTCACTTTGGTAAGCACTTTAATTGTAATCATGCAATCAGTGTGACATTGGGATTAAATGGTGTTGCATCGTTCTGTCCTTTGAATGGTGTGGATTTGTTCATCATGCAGACCGAACTGCTAATTCAGCACTTTTTACATTATGCAAGTCTTAGGAAAGGGGAAGTAACAGCACATGTTTTATCAACATTTCCTGCGAGAGACCTTTTGACATATTTCATCAACAGACCTTTTGACACCCTGCTGACTCCAACTGACTCCTTTTTCAGTGTGTACTGGGCTACGAACCACCCCAGTTTCCCCAGAACACCACCAACTCCACTGATTCACCCGCAGTGGATGATTGTTTCTGGCGAAGTACATAGGTATGGAAGATGACACAACAATGCTTTTAAAGAGCCACTCAGTCCAACAAGTGTTTCCCTGATTGGTTCCCAGTGGAGACACCACAGTTCTAGTCAGAGGACAGGCTTTAGCTATCAACCAGAGACATCAGAAATCTACCAGGGTCCTAAAAGCTCACAACCCATTACATTGGCCTGTACAAGAGACTCTGTAAAGTTAATTCATGTTTTTGTATTAATAGCAGTCACCCTGGGACCACTAGCCTCTGATGTTCCCCACACTGAGCCACCATCCTTTGAGATCAATGGACAGGCAGTGTACAATGTGAAGAAAAGAATCTCAGTGCAGGGAGGGAAGGTTTGAGAACATGATAGGGGTGGGTACACACCTGCAGTCATTACAGCCTCATTACAGCTACAGCATATAAACAGATTCAGAACAGACTCTCTTTGTGAAGTCATGCTCAGTGTGTGACGACATGACTTATCAAGCCTTTCTTACATTGTTTACGTGATAGTGAATTTGCCTTCTGATTTGGATTTGTCTGCCTGGTGAAATATAAACCACCTCTGTATTTGCATCCAGCTCTTTCTCCAGAGAGCTGCTCTGACACAATGCAAACCAAACTTTATGTGAAAGGTCTTTCAGAGGAAATGTTGATAAAATATGTCAAAAGGTCTCTCGCAGGAAATGTTGATAAAACATGTGCTTTTACTTCCCCTTTCCTAAGACTTGCATAATGTAGAAAGTGCTGAATTAGCAGTTCGGTCTGCATGATGAACAAATCCAGACCATTCAAAGGACAGAACGATGCAACACTTTTTAATCCCGATTTCACACAGAATGTATGATTACAATTAAAGTGAAAGATGACTGGAGCATTCGTTACAAGAGGTAGGGCACATGCAGTACGTTTGAGGTCTATTTTGTTATGATTTTGTTATGATAATTTGTTGAATACATGCATTCAATAAGTTTACGATATACCAAATATTTGATTGAAGTGACATTTTAATAATTAATAATATGTCTGCAAACAATGGCATTAAAATTCCAACCCAATCTCAAAGAAAAAGCGCTCACATGCAGCTTAACTGCAGCAACTTTTTTGACAACTTTGATGAACTACTTTCATGTTCTGGCACAAGCACACGCTGCACAGCAACGTCACTCGAATGTTCTGCCACATTCTGTACCAATATAACTCAACCAAGCTAACATCAAGCTACCAATATGTTATTTGAATAATATTGAAATATAATAAACAATTTAGCTCCTTTTTAACCTACTGAGCATTGCCCATGAAAGTTTGTGCTTTTTATGACAGATGATTAGACTTACTGGGCTCATGAAATTTGCTTCTCTGCAAACACAAACAGGCTTGCAAGACATGTGGTACAGTAACACAGGTATTTTCAAAATGCTAATAGTTTTTTACACTGCAATTTTTAGGATACTAAAAATACAGAGATGTACGCTTTTGTGTTTGCAGAGAAGAGGATGTAAGAAGTCCATGTAAGTACAATCGTGTGCCCATTAAATGGGCAAATCAAACTGTTCCCACAAAGTTGGGAGCATGAAATTGTCCAAAATCTCTTGGTATGCTGAAGCATTAAGAGTTCCTTTCACTGGAAGGTGCCAAGACCAACTCCTGAAAAACAACCCCACACCATAATCCCCCTCCCCCAAACTACACACTTGGCACAATGCAGTCAGACAAGTACCGTTCTCCTGGCAACCACCAAGCCCAGACTCACCCATCAGATTGCCAGATGGGGAGACGTGATTCGTCACTCCAGAGAACACATCTCCACTGCTCTAGAGTCCAGTGACTGTGTGCTTTACACCACTGCATCAAACACGTTGCGTTGTGCTTGGTGATGTAAGGCTTGGATGCAGCTGCTTGACCCTGGAAACGCATTCCATGAAGCTCTCTACACACTGTTCTTGAGCTAATCTGAAGGCCACATGAAGTTTGGAGGTCTGTAGCAACTGATTTTGCAGAAAGTTGGTGGCCTTTGCGCACTATACACCACAGCATCCACTGACCTTGCTCTGTCATTTTACATGGCCTACCACTTGGTGGCTGAATTGCTGTCGTTTCCAGTTGTTTCCAGTTTGTTATAATACCACTGACAGTTGACTATAGAATATGTAGTAGTGAGGAAATTTCACAACAGTGGCCATGGAAGTGATTGGATCACCTGAATACTTTGAGTGAATACTTTTGGCAATATAGTGTAGTACATATCAATTTTATTCAAATAGCATATTGGTAGAAGTTTGGTTAAATTCATGTTAAAATTACATGTGTATGTAAAGTTATATGATTGTGCCAAAATGTTGATATTTAACATATTCATTAACTGTACAACCCCAATTCCAAAACAGTTGAGATGTTGTGTAAAATGTAAATAAAAACAGAATGGAATGGTTTGCAAACCCATATTTTATTCACAATAGAACACAGAACACATATCAGATGTTGAAAGTGAGACATTTTACCATTTCATGGAAATGTTTAGCTCATTATGAACTAGATGGCAGCAACACATCTGAAAAGAGTTGGGATGGGACAACAAAAGGCTGGAACAGTAAGTGGTACTAATAAAAAAAAAAACAGCTGCAGGAGAATTGTGGGTACAGCACACAGTTCAGAAGCCTGCATCTCTGATGGTATGGGGTTGCATTAGTGCCTATGGTGAGGGCAGATTAAACATCTGGAAAGGCACTATCAATGTATCAACAGTAAATGGAGGTTTTAGAACACGTCTCTTTCAGGGAAGGCCTTGCATATTTCAGCAGGACAATGCTAAACCATATACTGCATCCATCAAAGCAGCATGGCAGTGCAGTAGAAGAGTCCGGGTGCTGAACTGGCCTGTCTGCAGACCAGACCTTTTACCTAGAGAACATCATAATATGAAAAATCCAGCAAAGAAGATCCAGGACTGTTGAGCAGCTAGAATCCTATATCGGACAAGAATGGGACAATGTTCTTCTCCCAAACTCCAGCAACTGGTCTCCTCAATTCCCAGAAGAAGCAGGTGTGTTACACAATGGTAAACATGGCCCTGTCCCAACTCTTTTGAGATGTGTTGCTGCCATGTATTAGAAAATGAACAAATATTTTTCATGAAATGCTAAAATGTCTCACTTTCAACATCTGATATGTGTTCTGTGTTCTATTGTGAATAAAATATGGGCTTTGCAAATCATTCCATTCTGTTTTTATTTACATTTTACACAACATCCCAACTGCTTTGGAATTGGGGTTGTATATGTGCTATACTTAATCACCTGTAAATACTTCAACTTTCACTAAAATTCAGTTAGATCACTTAATTAATTTAATGTATATCTTTTGCATCTGAAGAAAATAACCCCCTTGTCAAAAAATAATGCAAATGATCTGTGATGTGCCAATCTATCTAACTATAACCCATGATTCATTCATTCATGAGGAAGTGTAGTGCTGGGAAAAGTCTTTTTCACTGGAGTTGCATTTGACAAAATGCAGCAATCCAAGCTAAGATTGTGAAACGTCTTCTTTAGAAAAATTATATTAAAAAAGTTACGCCAATACATATTCCTGATAAATCTTGAGCAATCACAAGAGGAATGATCATCCCCCGCCCCATCCCATCCCACTTCCCAGTTACAACACACATCCAAGAACCAGTGGCACTGTAAATGCAAAGGGCAAAACAAGTGTAAAGAGTGATAGAAGATATCTCAAAGAAAAACATGCAAAAAGATGCTGCAGAGGCCCACAATCATAAAAATGACATACAAATAGTAAATATCTTATTTTTGAAGTAGTAAAAATATTTTGGCCAGTGGTGGGCGTAGTGCTGTGTGGCAACATAGAAGGTTCATTCAGTGAAGATGGTGGTATTGTGTCATTAGTGTTTCATATTTAGGCATTTATGTATTTTTTTTCATAATTTCATTTGAAAAAGGTAAACTGTCATATACTTTATATTCATTGCACACCATGAGACATATTTCAAGCATTTTTTTTATTTTGATCATAATGGCTTGTACCTCATGAAAAGAACTCATTCATTCATATTCTTAACCGCTTATTCCTTTTCAGGGTCATGGGAGAGTCGGTGCCTAGCCGGCAGCTTGGATTCAGAATAAAGTACTACTCAATAAGAGATAAAAAAATACTGTATGCATATCTTTCGTGGAACCATTTGTACATTGATGTTTTGACCATGTGGCACAACGTATAATTATATACACAGTTCCGGTCCGATATAGCATGCAATAAATAACTTGCTTTTATTACCATTTTTACCTTTTACAGTTTTATCTGTCTTCCTGGAAAATTACTGTATTATCTCAGCCTGCCGTTCTAGACTTTTTGAAAAGTTACACAATAACTAATTCTTTATGTGCATCACGTACATCACGTACCGTATATACACATCTACATTTGATACATCAAATCAAATCAAATCAAATTTTATTTGTCACATGCATAGTAATACACGGTGCAACTTGCAGTGAAATGCTTAGACGACGGTCTGCGCACACAAGCTCTTCAAGTTTGAAAGCAATTTAAATGCAAAAA
>JAOVVG010000044.1:20088863-20101773 GCA_028566375.1 Leptodoras nelsoni | reverse complement strand
TGTGTGTGTGTGTGCCCTATGATGGATTGGTGCCCTGTCTAGGGTTGTTCCTGCCTTGCGCCCTATGCTGCCGGCTATGCTAGGCACCGGCTCCCCCGTGACCCTGAAAAGGAATAAGCGGCCAAGAAGATGAATGAATGAATGAATAATCACCTTATTGTTGAACTGTCAGTACATCTTAGTATGGTCTTCCATCCAGAAACAGTTATCCAGTGGGAAATCTCAGTAATCCCAGATTATAAATAAATGCACCTAGATGCAGTTGTGGTTGGAGGTGTTTATTCACTCATCAAGGATATGAAGCTCATTGCAGTATGTCTTTGAACTGTTCTTTTTCAGGGGCAGAATGAGCGTACAACCTACATCTTACCAAAAACAGAATTTGGTGCACAAGTTTTACATTTTTTGGGTTTTATTTTCTGAAATATAGGACAGTCAGAATCATACACACAGCCCACCTAACATTTGGTTAAAAGTCCCTTAGTAAGTTGCACATCGACCAGCTGTCTCTTTTTAGTCGTGAACAAGCTTCTGGCAGAATTCTAGTTGGATATTTGACCACTCTTTGTGGCACAATTGGTAGAGTTTTTGGGGTTCCTGGCACGTTTAAGCAGAGTCCACATATTTTTGATAGAGTTAATGTCAGGACTGTATGGAAGGCCATTCCAAAAGCTTACCTGTTGTTGGCCTGCTTTATTTATTCCACAACCAGCTTCGATGTGTGTTTGGGGGTATTGTCCTGTTGTAACACCCGATTGTGTCCATGCTTCAGCCGAATAGCTGATGGTTTGAGGTTATGCTGAAGACATAGTCTTCATTATTTCATTCACTTTGTGCAAGGTACCAGGTGGCAAAAATTTTTTTTAATATATATTTTTCTCCCTAATTTAGTCGTCTCCAATTCCCACCCGTCAGTGCTTTCCCCACTTGTCACACGATGAACTGCCAGTCCGGGAGGGCGAAGCCATCGCGTGCTTCCTCCGATACACGAGACGCAAGCCGCCGCCTCTTTTCGAGCTGCTGCACATGCAACTTTTGAGAGCGGTGTAGAGAGCTTGGAGGAAAGCACTCCCACCCACCTCTTGCATGAGCTCACAGACGCCCGTGACTGAACAGTGTCGCTATGATTGACATGGGGGAGAACGTATGCTGCCCCTCCCACCCTGAGAGCATGTCCAATCTTGCTCTCTGAGCTCCCGGCTACGGGCAGCTATAGCATCACCCGGATTCGAACTAGTGATCTCCGGATGATAGGGTGAACGCCACAGTCGTTGCGCCACTCGGGAGCCCCAAGACGTGGTTTTTGATTGTCCAAACTGCAGTCGAGCTTGAAGGTTTTGATTTAGGATCGGTGGCTTTTGGTTTCATGGTAGGCCTGTGCCTTGATGGTTCTTGGGTTGTTCCTGACCATCCAAACCGTTTTCCCCCAAGCCGAGAGTGAAAGTTTGGGTTAACTAACCAATAAATGGCACTTGTACAACTGTTGTATAAAAGTGATATCACGTTTGAGGTCGTGCTGGAAGGTGTTTATTGATTTTCAGTAACCGTATGGCTGAGGATTGTACCGTTGCTGTTCATATTAATGTATTGCTCCAGTCTTATTTCTATAGTAACAGCTAATTTTCTTGGACTTGTATGGTAACCACTCAACATAGTCTAAGTGTAATAATACACAGATAAAAAAAAAAAAAACTACAAGAACAACTTGTCTGGAGGCTCCATTGTCAGCGTGCTGTAACTGTCAGAGGTAAAGATGTTCCAGGAAGCTGTTCAGAACAAAAGACGTTGTACTTGTGGTTTCTTGCTACATTTTTTGTCTTATTAACTTCAAAAGAGAGATTAAAAAAAAGAAAGGCTGTTGAAGGAAAGACCGTTAGTAGCTGTGTGCAGGAAGTGACAACAGGAACTAACCTGTCTAGTGGACATCCCAGAACACTAAATATAATTACAAATGGATAAGAAGATTATGGGATGTTATGCTGTGGTGTATGCTTCAGGTACATATGAAATGTTAATGACATGAATACATTTTACAATTAATAATATTATTGTTTTTTTTTCTTCTAGGTATAGCTTTTACAGATTTACCAGTAAGTATTTATTTTTTATTTAAAATCTATTAGCTGTTTTTTTTTAACTGTATGATGACAGATAAATGACTTTTCTGTATATAATGTTTTTTTTGTGTACATATGTATGTCTTTCAAGACTTTCAGAGATTTTGCTAAAATGGTTGGCCTGCATGTTTCTTTTTTTTTTTTTTTTACATTTTTCTAAACAACAAATCCAATGTCTGTTTGGGTCTAAAACAATCATCCATTGAAGGGAAAGCAAAGTTGGCATAACTCCAGCATTCATGTTTCTCTGAACATGCCGTGAAGTGCGTTGGTTTCTCAGCGTTGACCTTTCTTTTTATTGGTTCATGAACATTTGTTGCTCCGTTTAGATACTTCTACTTATTTCCCTTCACATCCATTTGAGAGAACATTATATCATTTTATTTCCATGTACAGTTATTGTGGAGGGTGGGGTTGTGCTGTGTCCTGAGATGCNNNNCCCGCATAAAAGCATTTCATCAGACACGGTGCTGATGAAAGAGGACTTGCTGTGTTTCATAATAAAATGCTGTCTTTTTCCAGCCCAACCTGTACCCGACAGTGGGACTTCAGACTCCAGGAGAGGTGGTGGATGCTAATTTTGGGCAGCATCCATTTGTGTTTGACATAGAGGACTACATGCGTGAGTGGAGAACCAAGATCCAGGCTCAGATTGATCGTTGTCCCATTGGGGAGCGAGAGGGCGAGTGGCAAGCCATGATTCAGAAGTGAGTGTCCCTATGATGATGATGATGAGCAATATTTTAGGGTTTCTCAAAATGAATGGATTAGTTTTATCAGTTGTATGCAGAGTAAATGCAGTTAATGATGCTTTTACAGTCTTTGGGTAAGAGCTTTGTACCCACTATATCTGATGAGGGCTGGGAGGACTGGGCAGCATATCGAGGTCAGGAGATTTAGTATGTACGCGTGCAGCTAGTCTCAGCCGTTACGTTCAGTTTAGGTATTTGCTACTTGCTTGAAAGTCACACCTATGCTCTGTTCTGAATCGTAACTACCATGAGAGCAGGAGCAGTATAAGTATAAGGATGCAGTAGGATTCAACCTGAAATGTATAACATGAACATTGTTTTTTATAGTGTGGCACATGTGTGCAGTGTAAATGAAAATGTTTTAGCTCTCATTTATAAAATATCAATCAAAAATATTACATAAATATTACGCCAAGTGACCCCCTTTAATCCATTTTAATTAATGATTTCAAATATGGCAGAACGGAAGAAGCTAAATTCTAAACAACACAGCAAACGCAGTAACGGAATAATGTTTATAGTAGTGCAGGGCCCTTGGGTTGCAGAATAGCATGGACACAGGTGTTGAGCTCTACTCTGTGTTGACAGGATGGTGGCCTCCTACTTGGTCCATCATAGTTACTGTGCCACAGCTGAAGCCTTCGCCAAGTCCACTGACCAGGCTGTGCACGAGGAGCTCGCTTCAATCAAAAACAGACAGAGTGAGTCTGCACACATCACTCATATGATCACAAATACCAGTCCCTTATACAGGCCCCTCTGAAAGTATTGGAACGACAAGGAAATTTTTTTGGCTATATGCTGGATATTTGTGTTTGAGATTAAAAGATTGATATGCATTGATGCATCAAAATTTCAACTTTCACTTCCTGATATTTACATCTTGATGTGTTAAACAACTTGGAACACGGCTGACCACCTAAAAGGTAGATGTGCAAAAGTATTGGAACAGATAGTGTGCTGTAGCTGGCCATTTTTGGTGGCATATCCCTTGCAATAACTGCATCAAGTTGGGAGGCATCACCAAACTGTTGCATTGTTCTTTTGTGAAGCTTTTCCAGAAATTTACTGCAGCTTCTTTCAGTTATTGTGTGGTTTTGGGGGGTTTCTCCCTTCAGTCTCGCCTTCAGGAGTTGAAACGCTCATCTGGGTCTGCCTACCACTCCCCCCACACCCTGATGAAGTCCTTTGTTGTGCTAGCAGGGTGTTCAGGGTCATTGTCTTGATGTGTGATTAATTCTTACTGCTGATGAGTGGTTTGCATCTTGTGGTATGGCCTCTATATTGCTACTCTGAATGTCTTCTTTGAATGGTGGATTGTGATGCCTTCACCCCTGCTCTGTGGAGGTAGTTGGTGATGTCACCAACTGTTGTTTCACAAGTTTTCTTTATGGCTCTCACAATGTTTCTGTTGTGAACTGCTGTTTTTTTTCTTGGCCAACCTGTTTAATGGCTGATTGTAGTACACCAGGGGATTCTTTCTTTTGCAGGACATTCAAGTCTTGCATTGGCTCTGTCTAATGCTTGGGCAATGGCTCTGATTGTTTTTCCCTCTTTTTTTCAGCTTTAAAATAGCTTGCTTTTTTCCCATAGACATCTCTCTGGTCTTCATGTTGGTTTATCTTTTTTAACGTTGAATGCAGTCTTCGCAGGTAAGACTCAGGGCTTAAACCAAGAGTAGACATTCAAATATATTAATTGCTAGTCAATCCAATAGAGGACATCTGAGCATCAAGAAATACCTGTTTTTTTGATCATTTGAAAAGTGGGTAGGTTTAAACAAAAGGTACCTGGTTCAAGTTGTTTAACAACTCTAGATGGTCACTGAAGTATCAGAAAAACCGGTGTGCAAAATACATAGCAACACCACTATGCATGTCATTGGTTGTGTCCACCAGTGCATATATAAAGCGATAGACATCTATGGAAGCTTCTAGAGCTGTTTCCACTATGAGAGTGGGTCAAGTTATCCTGGTTTCATAGTTGGAGATTGTGAGATGGGTCATAGCATTTCAGAGGTAGAAGCAGAGTTTGGATTTTCACATATGAGCATCTTAAGGGTGTACCATGACTACAAGAATTCCTCAAATTAAGAATTTGAGGCATGCAGCACTGCCTCAAATGTTGGAATTCAATTCTGGGGCCTCATCAAACATCAGTGTGAGGACCGTGCAGCGTTCCCTCCAAGATCCCGTGGGGGACCTACCAAATATGACCTGGTATACCAGTTTGTCTGGTACTTTACTGTAAATATCAGATGAAAGCTGGAAATCTGATTAGTCATCTCTTATCTCTCATCTATCATGTCATACATTTTTTGAAGTCAAATGCAGTTGTCTATATCTCAAAAATAAAAGATTTGATCTTGCCATTCCATTACTTTCAGAGGGGACTGTGTACATCATTTGAAGTCACGCATCAAATATTATGTAGCTTTAACATTCAGAATAAGGAAAATAGCCCATCGTTTTTGAAATTTGTGTGGGTGCAGGTTTTCTTTCCAACCAAGCAGAAGCCACACCCTACTGAAAGTCAAGATCCACTGATTAGATCTGTTGACCCACTGTGGATAAGCTTGGACACCCCTGCCTTAAATGCTTAGAAATGTTGTTATAAGGAGATACATGTCATACACTTGATTTCCCTTCATTTCTGTTTATGCACTTAACTAGCTAACTAGCTTGCCATATATTGTCAAAATATGTACTATCGCTTTTAGCCTAGATATTTTAGTTTCCAGGAAATGGGCATGTTACATTGGAGCTTCTACTTGCTTTACTTGGGCTGGCTGATGAATGTATGGTTTGTCTACCCCAGCACAGCTCACAGCCATCTTAATTATATATTTTCTTTACCAATGCACACGTAATCTCTTAGAAATCCAGAAGCTGGTTCTATCCGGCCGAATGGGGGAGGCCATAGAGACCACTCAGCAACTCTACCCCAGTCTGCTTGAAAGGAACCCTGACCTGTTATTCATGTTAAAGTAAGTACCATTGTTGTGTAAATGTAGTATGAATGAGTAAGCACTGACTCCTTTTTTTGCACATAGAGTGAGACAGTTCATTGAAATGGTGAATGGCACAGACAGTGAAGTACGCTGTCTTGGTGGACGGAGCCCTAAGTCCCAGGATAGCTACCCTGGTTCTCCCCGCCTTTTCAGTAGCCCCACCCACAAAGCCACTGGCTCTCAGGCCTACCCGTCAGGTATGTGTTACTTATAGATAGCACTTGGAAGATTCTTGTATTCCCAGCACGACTTGTGCTTAAATTGTATTCTAATAACTGTATCTGCATATGCTTTGGTTAAATGTCCTTGTGATGTTCTCCAGGTTTTGATAGTAACTGCTGTAATGGAGTGTCGTCCAGTAAAGCTCACTCTTCAGCACACAGCCACAAGCCGTGTCCCGTAACCACGGGCACGGGTGAGCTGGGGGTTCTGAACGGCAGCCGCACACAGCAGTCCAGCATAAGGTATTCATCTACACGTCAAACTGATGCACTTTCCTTACTCTTACACTGGCAGCAACGAGGCAACAAGCGGCAAAGCATCTGGAAATCTGACATTTCTAATGTTAGCTGGGCTACACTTCGAGTCATTCCCTTGGCAACAAAAAAAAAAGTTCAACCTTATGCAAATGAGCAGCAACAGATTTGAACAACAGCCAATCAGAGGGCAGATAAGTTCCTCAAAAGAGTTATTCAAAACTTCTCTCAACCAAATTGGGTTTAATTTCACTAGCCACCCCAAGCATGATTACTGGCAGACCTGTTGAATCTAAACATCACTTAATTAAAGAACCTATGTGGCAGGCTAGTTCTTAAAAAGCAGCACATAATGCCATGTCCTAAAGAGGAGTAACCAGCTTCCTAAAGGTTCAACAAGAGCGCATTGACTTAAGTGAACTCATCCAGGAGGTCACAACCCCTGCAAGTCTCGCTTGCCTCAGTTAAGGTTAATGTACATGATTCCACAATAAGAAAGGCAAAGGCAAAATGGCATAAATTGGGAGAACTGCAAGGTGCAATACACTGCTGACCAAAAATACCTAGATAACCCACAAGACTTTTGGGATAATATTCTGTGAACTGCTGAGTAAGAGGTGGAACATTTTGAAAGACATGGATCCTGTTAAATCTGGTGTAAATTAACACCGCATTCCACCATAAGAGCATCACACCATGGTGGTGGTAGTGTGATGGTCTGGGGCTGCTTTGCTTCTGCAGGACGTGAATAAATTCTCATAATCGATGGAGCCATGAATTAGAAAGAGATAAAACGTTGTCCACCCGTCAATTTGTGACCTAAAGCTCAAGTGCAGTTATATGAACATCAGGACAATGATCCAAAGTACACAAGCAAGTCCAACTCTGAATGGCTCAAAAGAAAAAAAATGAAGGTTTTGGTGTGGCCGAGTCAATGCTCATTTAAACGCTGCATTTAGAATTTACACTAGTCTGTATCTTGTATTAAAATTTGTTTGATGATCTGAAACATTTTAATGTGACAAGTTAGTAAATTAGAAGAAATTGGCAAAGGGGACTGAAAGGGGGTGACTGTAAAAATCAACATACAGACATATGCATCATCATCCCAACAGGGTGTTCCTTTATCTAATGATGTTTATTCCGGTTATATTATTACCAGACTTGCCAGTCTTTATAGTCTTTGCACTAGTTACTACACTCGTACGTCTACCAAAAGGTTTTTTTTTTCTTTATTTTGCAATGCTGCATTACTGCAGAATCACTTAAATCCATCTATATTTTCAGTAAATGTTCAGTTTCTACAACTGGGATCACATTAGAGCCAACTCGTATTTCCATTGCAGTCAACTAATAAGTAAGCTGCCGGTATAGTCCACACCCAAGTGAAGTGTTTGTCCAAAATACCTCTTATGATTTGTGATTTTTCCCTAGTCTTAAGTGTTAATAAGGCTTCTGTGTTGTAAATGCAGTAATGATGTAGACATGGAGGTGGATCACATCTCTAACGGGGTGTCCGAGTCCTCCTCAAACGGCTTCTTGAACGGGAGCGCCACACATGCAGCGGACATCGAGGACTGCGAGGCGGAGATGGGTGAGACCACTAATAATAATTATAATAATGGATTTTTATTTCTCTAGTAACTTTCTCAGACACTTCTCCAGTTCCATTGCAAGCATGTAATATATAATATAATATATAAACAAATCATAAAGTGAAATTAAGGGCCTGACTCCACGACCATTCCTCACATCGTTGCTTTGCACGCAGAAGTAGAGTCGGCTCAGTCCAAGAGGCAGCTCTGCGGGGGGAGCCAGGCTGCTATCGAAAGGATGATCCATTTTGGACGAGAGCTGCAGAGCATGAGCGAACACCTTCGCCGTGAACGGGGCAAAAATTCAGCCAACAAGAAGATGCTCAAGGTATCATAAGAATAATGATCAGAATTATAAACTTAAAGCATTATTAGTGCATCAGTTATCTAGCATGAAATGTATAAAAGTACAAGTTTTGTTGGTTTTAAAATCACAGCATGGTGAAGAGCCAACACAAAGAACACAGCACTACACAGTATTCCAGTCTGTCTTTAAATAAACTGAACTTTTCTAAAGTAGCCTTTCTGCTGATTCTGGATTTATGGATTGCCCTCATTGCTCTCACTGCGTTTGTTTGTGTTTTGTGCAGGATGCTTTTAGTTTGTTGGCATACTCAGATCCTTGGAACAGTCCTGTGGGCTACCAGCTGGACTCCATCCAGAGAGAGCCGGTCTGCTCTACACTCAACAGTGCAATATTAGGTAAAACTGCATAAAGAACACTTTTAAGCAGTGAAATGAAGCGAGCAAGAAATGTAGTAGAGATCCATCCTGCTATGCTGGTAGACACTGATGTGGTGGTGTGTGCTGTACTGGTGTGAGTGGATCAGACACAGCAGTACTGCTGGAGTTTTTAAACACTGTGTTCACTTACTCAGACACATCCACCATATTGCTCCACCCTGTAGATGTAAAGATAGAGACAGACAGTAGCTCGTCTGTTGTTGCACAGTTTATATTAGTCATCCTCTAATCCTTCATCGGTGCTCACAGGATACGTTTTTGGTTGATGGACTATTTTCAGTCCAGCAGTGACATTGAGGGGTTTAAAAACTCCAGCAGCACTGCTGTGGCTGATCCACTCACACACTATGCCACTGCAGTGCTGAGAATGATCCACCACCCAAATAGTACCTGATCTGTGCTGATCCTATGGGGGTCCTGACCATTAGAGAACAGAGTAAAGGGGACTAACAAAGTGTGTAGAGAAACAGATGGTCTACAGTGTATCTATATGGAAAAGAAAAGGAGCTGGTCATAATGTTATGCCTAATCAGTGTATACCAGCATGACTAATATTAATATACTAGTTCCTTTTTTTTAGTCACAGATTAAATTCCCTGAGGGTTTTTTTAAGGTGTAATATATAACTCCTCCAGTTCATATACTGATAATGATATAAAATGAAATAAAAACCAGTCTTGATTTTGACAGGCTATCAATTACAAAAACCCTGGGATGGCTGCCCGGGTTAAACAAACAGATACGTAACCTTTTGCAGTGGTACACTCTGAGCTCCAGGAGTAGATTTATCTTAAAATAAAGCACAACACCAAGGTCTGTGCATGAAGGAAGACAAACGATTGAAGACACGTCAGAGAAAGCAGCACTGAAGGCTTTTTTTCCATTTAAGCTGTGATTCAGGGATTGATTTGAAATGGTCTTCCTGGTCAAATTTGTCAGCCGTTCATATCTCATGGAAAGCTGAGAATACATTATGAGTCATCTAGTTGGAGCAGTAAGACAGAATACAGGAAACCACTGTGGCTAACTATACTGATGTCTAGGGAGTGGCTTCCTTGTACTAATAGAATAATTATAAGTTGGGATATCTGGGGAAAAAAAACATGGTAAAATATAATATGCTATTAAGAGTTAGACTCATCTGATGTCTCCTGAATGTGTGTGTTGCAGAGACTCATAACCTGCCCAAGCAGCCCCCTCTGGCTCAGGCTGTGGGTCAGGCGACTCAGTGCCTGGCACTTATGGCCCGCACAGGCATCGGCTCCTGCGCTTTCGCCTCAGTGGACGATTACCTGCACTAGCCTCTAGAGAAGTATCCCGTGCAGCACTGTCTGCATCCCCTCCCCCCGACTCACCCTGGCCTCTCGAACATCGGGCCCGTCTCTAACCTTGCCCCCGGAGCGCCTCATAAGCCGGACCCATTCCAAATCCTGACTCTCGCTCTCTCCAAGAGCCTGGATCCTTCTCACACAGGTCATCCTGAAACTAAAGACACATTAGAAGGATCCCTCAAGCCAAACGAATTCCTGAACCATTACACCTTTTTTGATTTTCTTTTTAATTTGGGAGAGGGAGGGGTGTGTGTGTGTGTACGTGTGTGTTGCAGGCTCCGATTGTTTGTTTTCTAGTTTGAGGCATGAGACAAATTTATTCTGATTCTAATTAATGTTATAATTAAACTTGCATATAAGATTATATTTGTTCCCGATTGACAGCTGGCTAAAGTGAGCACGGAGGCCCTCACCCCTCACCCCCTTACCGTTAACACCCTGCTGTTTTTAAGGTGTCTGCTTGTGTATTTGTTACAACCCTCTCACTCCTCCCACTTTTTTTTTTTTTTTTGAAAGCTATATTAACATGCAGAGTGGAATATTTTAGTTATCTAAAGAAGAAAAAAAAATGCAGTCCAACAAAGCTGGACCTCTCCTTAGTGGTGGTATTTAGTATAGAGAGTTAGTGTGAGCTGTATTTTGAGTTCAGCCCTTCTTTGTGCAAGCGCACCCTCCCTTTGCCAAGTCTGCACAGCAGGTTTGATGCACCGTTTTGGACACTTGGACTTATAACCGTGTGGATGTCTACGGCTGTCCTGACTCTGCCTCCGAACTGTTCTCACCCAAGCCGACGCTCACCACTCTGACGTTTCTGTACAGTGCAGCTCTCTGAAATGCGCCTAGGCTTGTATTTATCGATCGTCCCTGAGTTTTGGATAAACTTCCCTTGTGCATAGTAACAAAAAAAAAAAAAAAAAAAAAAGTTCAAATATGTCCGAACTGTTATTCTACACTGCTCGATCTATACAAGCCCTGGCTGAAAAGAGGAAAAGCCTGTTCCTGGTTTTCTCCTGTGTTTCACCAGCCCAGCCCTTACTACCATCACTACGTTACAAAAAGCGAGGAGAATGATACAGTATTGTCAACAGCACTGTCTGATCATTTTCAGTAATAAAATACAAATACCCAGGTGGACAAGATGCGTGTACGGACTGTGTTTTTCCAAACAGCACTTGTGCTTCTAGTAATCTGATGCATGTTGCTGGTTGTGGACATTTTTTTTTTTTTGACGTGGATGCATGCATGCATCATCGGCTGTCGTGCATAATTTGTACGGTTGCGCAGGAACTACAGTAACACCTCCACAGGAAGTGATGACCCCCATGTTGTAAATACCATTACAGACTGTGCATATTAAAATTGTGACCGACACAGCTGTTCTAACCTAATCAATCCATAATATTCATCATGGCACTTTTGTAGAAAGTTGCTTTGGGGTTTTTATTATTTTTTTTCCTGTTCATTCAGTATTTAATTAAATGAAGTACACAGGAAGTAAAAGAAGACACAAAGCATTTGACCTACAGCAGCGCTTGCTATAAAACATGTATAGACCTTCTAGTCATATTACGTATTCCTAGGTCCTTAGAGGAAATGTCCACCCTGAAACACACTAAATGCTTATGGTGAAATGTTTGTGATGCGTTTGGCAATTCTGGCACTCGTGTGCCAGTTGCTGCTGTATTTCTGTTACGTGGTGGCATCATCAGGGGGGAAACATTCATTATTCATGTGGTTTAATGGAGGTTAGCAGGAAAAACTCAATTTTCTTTTCTTGCTCACCATTTTTGCCATATTAATGAAAAATCCAATGTAGAGTTGGTGGAGATGACAAACAGTGGACTCAAAGTTCCCGACAGCACTGCGGCTATACGACACACTGTGGTATAAAAACTGCTCAGCTAGGTCGAGATCTACTAGATCTCGAAGCTTTAGGACGTGATATGTTTGAGCAGAGCTAGCCGAATTAAAATAATAAAGTGTTCCTGCAGCACATAGAGATGAAGCAAATGATCATCAGGTAGCCAAATGGCATTCTGGGTAACATAGGAAAACATGAACCAAAGTGAAAATAAACCACCGATTAAACCATTTAAACCATTACAAAAGTCGGCTCAAAGTAAACCCTGGACCTTATCTAAGATCGCATGTTATTTGTTCAGGGTTGTTTTTCCCTTTAAAGCCTAATTTTCAGAATCCTCCATAAAAAAAAAAAAAAAAGAAAGAAAGAAACAATCGGTCTCAGGTTCAGGGACTCGATGTTTAAATGGTTCATTTAACAACGAGCTGCTTCTAGTCACAAATCAATACAGCAGTGTGTCTGTGCTGTGCAGTTCGGTCTCTACAGCAGCGTGCAGCAGCGTGGTCTGAAACGGCTGAAATCCGAGCAGGCAGACTTCGTCATGCTGTCGCAGGCGAAACGGCCTCGAAAACATCTCAGCTGGAGATGAGCTTCTGTCTGTGAATAAACCTCTTGTTGCACTTCTCTGCCTTGGCTTTCTGCTCTGCTCCTGCAAGGATAATTTTTTTGACAGATGAATTATGAACCAAGATGTGCGTTTCACATGGGCAACCCTCCCCATGATCCCAATAAAATCCCCTTCAGCTTACACGTAATTCTACACTGGGTCCGGCACAGTATCCTTGTATATCTTGGCTCTCAGTAAACTCTGGTAAGTACAAATCCACCCACGTTTACTATAATAGTCATATTTGAAATTCACTGTCACAGTTTATGGTCTAGGGCGGCACGGTGGCTAGCACCGTCGCCTCACACCCGTGTGGAGTCTGCATGTCCTCCCCGTGTCCGCATGGATTTACTCCGGGTACTCCGGTTTCCTCCCACAGTCCAAAGACATGCACGTTAGGTTGATTGGTGTCTCTAA
>JAOVVG010000044.1:19728364-19739475 GCA_028566375.1 Leptodoras nelsoni | reverse complement strand
TTGCATTTGACATAAGACCACTGCGGATGATTTATTACTATATTACGTCATTAACGATTATCGAGCACATGAAGGCCAGTCCGTGAAAATATTGTCTTGGATGAAACCGGTCCGTGGCGCAAAAAAGGTTGGGGGCCGCTGGTCTATACGTTTTGTCTATACATTCTATGCTTTGAAACATTTCTAATTCAAAAGCACACACAGAACTAACAAAAGGTTTGAGAAAAAAAAATCCTGCTATCTACATTACTGGAAAATTTTATCTATAACATGTCATGTGGTGTTTTATTCCTTACGTAATCCTCTTGATTCTCCTTCCAGCAGTTTGGCTATCTTGGCACAGGACCTGTAACTCTTTCATCTCACTGTAAATGAAACTAGGTGGTTTTAAGTCACACAAATTGTTTGAAATGTGACTTCTCTTTTATTCACTAACCACATGTATGCAGGGAAGTACATGTAGTCAATGTCTAACCCAACCGACTACATGCATGAATGCTTTCTCGCTGCACTTCAACACATTCCCACCTGGCCCAATCAGAATCGGCTGTAGGGGCGACACGCCAATTCAGCCAATCAGATGCGCTCATGTTGTTTGACTCAGACAGGCATGAGCCAAAATTCTTTGTAGCTGACTTAAAAAAGAATCAGAGAGACGAATGAAATTCTTTGGCTAACCCTCTATGTGATGGCCAAAACCAAGCATCCATACAGACAGTCATGTCCTTGTAAGAATACTCCAGTATTAACCATCTTGGATGAAATGCTTGGATTCAGAGTTCACACCTCAGAAATGAACTCCCATAAAGTTATACTTGGTGTCTCAATAATAATTATTAAACTGTATCTGCCAAAAGTGGAATCTATTAATACATTACACATCACTTGAGTTCTTGTTTGTACTTGTACTTTGTACTAGGATCAGAGGCAACAGGAACTAAGCTTTCTGATTACATAGTGACTCCGGATGGCCTTTCAATCATTATGTGCAGCTGTAAAAGAGCTTGATGGTGTGATTGATGAGGAGTCGTTCATTTGAAGCTCATGTAGATAATATTACTAGAATAGCCTTCTTTTTTTTCTCAGAAACATTGCTAAAATAAGAAATACAATGTCACTGCATGATGCAGAAATATTAGTTCATGCTTTTATGTCTTCTAGATTGGATTACTACTATTAACCAAGAAAGGACAGAATGGTCGCGCACCGCAGTAACCAAGCGAACTTTAAGTCTGTTATGATCTGCCATGCCTACTTTGATCAAAAGGTGCAGGCTTTCTTACATGGGGCAGAGCTTTCTTACAAAGCTCCGCAGTTATACTGGTTATAGCTTATACAGTTATAGGTATATTAACAAGTGAACAGTCAGTCCTCGAAGCTGATGTGTTGGAAGCAGGAAAAATGGGCAACTGCAAGGATCTGACCGACTCCGACAAGGGCCAGATTGTGATGGCTAGACGACTGGGTCAGTGCATCTCCAAAACAGGTTTTGTGCAGTGTTCCTGGTATACAGTGGTTAGTACCTACCAAAAGTGAACACACGGACAGGTTCACAGTTTCTTTTACATCATGTGGACAGCTGGGTACATGTGTGTCAATATGCTTGGGAAGAGATGGCACCAGGATGCACTATGGGAAGCTGGCAGAGGCAATGTGATGCTCTGGTCAATGTTCTAGATCCTGGCATTTATGTGGATGTTACTTTGGCATATACCAACTACCTAATCATTGTTGCATACCACATACACGCCTTCATGCCAATGGTATTCCCTGATGACAGTGGCCTTTTTGATAATGCACCCTGCTATACTGCAAAAACTGTTCAGGAATGGTTTGAGAAGCATGACAAAAGGTTCTAGGTGTTGGCTTGGCCAGATCTCAATCCAACCAAACAAGTCAGATCCACAGAGACCCCACCTCCCAATTACCAGATATAAGGATCTGCTACCAACATCTTGTGGAGATCACACCTCAAGTGCTCAGAGCTATTTTGGTGGCACAAGGTGGGAATATGCAATAATGGTTAGGTTTGATCGATGTACTACCCCTGAGACACCAGAAGTTACCAGTAATCGCAAATCCTTCTGCTCTCTAGATCTGTCCAATCCACCCTGATGCCCTACTTCTGTTTGGATGGCCCCACAGGGACAGCCTAAAGATCATCATGATGGACAGCTTAAAGATACACTTAGAAACCATGAATTTGGCTTTGGATAGCAACTGACATAATCAGCCTTCCCACCATGGCTAGGACCATAATTGCTATGAACAGTTTTACACTCCATCAGTCAAGTCTCCATCACTGAACAGTTGACAACATCAACAAAACAGAATTTGTGTTAAAAGTTTAATAAATCTACTGGACACAATTGCGGTTTTTACTATACACTACATACTATTTCGGTGTCACCTAAATAAGGATGGGTTCCCTTTCAAGATTTCTTCCTCTTATCATCTCAGGGAGATTTTCCTTGCCACTGTTGCCCATGGCTTGCTCTTTAAGGAAAAAAATATAGAAATGTAAAAGTTATGTCTGGATTTTATGTCTTTGGAAAGCTACATAAATACAATTTTATTGAACTGAAGGTGTAGATACAGACTGAAGGCTCAAATCCAGATATAGAAACTAACTTTTACAGCATCAGAGTCAGCTGAGAGAAGCACAAGTGGTGGTGGGGCTGGAAAAAGTGTCATCTCCGTACCTTCACGGAGTGTGACTTCATTCTAGCGCAATTTGAAGCACTGATGTTGATAAAAAGGAGAACTAACTGAAATCAGTTCCATCTTATCATCATACCTACAGCTCACTGGCTGGTTTTTCTGGATGGTACAGCTGCCTTGTAAAGCATTTTTATCAACAGAATTCTGCAGGCTTTTCCTTTTGCAAGACTGCTTGACTTAAACGGTCACTGCAAAGAGACAAATGCCTGTAAAGTACAGAGCGGTGCATTTACACCTCTCAGTAAAAACAACGTCTTCTGGAAAGTTGTAAGGGGTTCCATGAAACTTGCAGGCCCTTCCTGTGTCATTTCTTTCATCATGCTGGGACAATCTTATCATATTGGCTTTTTGCCAGCTCCACACGTGCAACTGCATGTGTTCAGGGGAAAGTGATGACGAGCTGAAATGCATCACAACCTCCAAAAGTGGAAATGGAACAAACCTGAAAATTCAGGTAAATTATATGATTTGCATGTAGTCTGGTATTTATCAGATTTGAACACAAAATGAAACTGGATGTACCAAATAGCATTGTGTAATATGATCACTGCATAAAGTGAAAGAAAAAAGCAAGTGAACCAAGTATACCAAATTGCAAAACTGTTGTTTAAGCAGTTCTTGAGATATTGAAATGTGTCAGCTGCAGCACCCTTGGACAAAACTTCAGGAAATTTGGGGAATGTGGTAGTGATGCAAGGTGTGATTTTGTGAACCTTTACATCACAAGATATTGGCTAGTGAATCGCTAGATTTCAGCAGTATAGACACTGCTCCATAAAGAAATTGTGGGTAATGAGCTAAGGTAATGTGCCTCCCAGAAGCCGACTTGTCATAAAAAGTTCATCAGTTTAGCAAAGCGGTTTTCAATCCCAAACGTGGTTTGACAATACACCACTACAGGGGACTGCCAGTAGCATGAAGGGCAACACACACCTAGAGGTACAAACCTCCCATACCAAGTTTCATATGGATTGGTGAAGTCTAAGCATATGATATTTTCAAACAAGAAAAATAAAATGAAAGAAGAAGAACACTTTGACAAGAACTACCTGACCACCAACGATACTGTAATGGTCATAATAAATAGGCCAACTGTTTCTAGATATTAAATTTCTACATTACTGTTACACTGTTACTCAAAGCATACAGCCCTTAAATATTGCATTGGTCTGGTTAAGTGCGTTTATTTTAGCCTCAGGGGATCCATTGTCCTGCTCAAATTGAAGTTCTTCCTCTTGGCACACTGCAACCAGCTCATGGGGTGTCTGATTAGTTGGATCAGGTGCAGAAGCTCAAAGGAAATCTTTGACCTAAGCAAGGCAATGGAGCAGAGAACCACTGCTGTGGACTATGAAAACTTCTACTACTCTCCCTCCATAGTCAGAATCCATGTGCCTGAAATCATAAATCTATGCTCAGACTTTAAGGGGTATTGGGTATTTCAGGAATTGGAGCTCTCGCTGGTAAAAATTATTGTCTAGTTTTACAAACATTCCAGAGATTTAACCAGTCATAAAATTAACTACATGGGCAATAAGGCTGTGATGAGGGAACACCATCCAAGCACTCCTGCCTATATCATCATTTGGCCATGATCTCCCACATAAGCAATGCAAATAGCCATGACTAAGAGGTTGAGCTATGAGACATCCATTCAATTAACTGTGTGTTGTAGCCAGCTGAATAGTCAGGACACACAAAGAACCTATTTTTAGCTGTAGGCACAACTCCAATCCTTGAGGGTCAGACTCAAGCAGAGTGTGCTGATTTCCCTGCTCAAAGATATCTACTAAATGTGATAATTCTCTAGTAAGAAAGATCACTAAAATGAATCCAGCTCTGCACTATCAGACATAAAGGTACCAACTTGTTCATTTCCATGCTGCTTGGAGGTACCATGAACAGTACATCTTTTGTACATCCAGTATATACAGTACATGACCAAAAGTATATAAACACCTGACCATCACACCCATATGCGCTTACTGAACATCCTATTGGCTGTGGGGATTTATGTCCCTCCAGCCACAAGAGTATTAATGAAGTCAGGCTCTGATGCTCAGGCGGCCTGAAGTACATTTGGTATTCCCGTTGAAGGTGTGGGCCCCTTGCTTCCAGTACAGAGAATGTGTATTGCCACAGCATACAAAGTCATCCAATACAATCTTGCGGTTACAGCTTTCTGGCAACAGCTTGTTGAAGAACCACATATGTGTGTGTTGGTCATGTTGGCCATCTTTCACCAGGAAATATGAATGTATTAAAAATACACAATTAAGGTGGCATAGCAGTGGAGCAGGTCGTGTTCATGGTTCGATCCATAGTTTGGATTATTATGCAGAGGATGTTCCCTTCCACCTCCCAAAAACAATGCTGTTAGGTGGCATAGCTACATTAAAATGTGTGTGTTGATGGAATGGCATCCCATGGATAGATTCCTGCCTCAGGTCGACTGTTCCCAGGATACTCTGGATAGAGCAGTTAGACAGATAGTTACTGAAGATGGATGGATGAAAGGATGGATGAATGAATGGCTGAATAGATGGATGGATGAATGGATAGATGCATTGATGGATGGATGGATAGGTAATTGGATGGATGGATGGATGAATGGATAGATGGTTGAATGGATGAATGTGAAGTGAAATGAGACATATTTGTCACTTGTGCTTGCACACAGTGAAATGCAACCTCCGCATTTAACCCATCCATGCAGTGAGACACACACTAGGGGCTGTGAACAGACATGCCTGGAGCGGTGGGCAGCCCTAGCCACAGCGCCCGGGGAGCCAATGAGGGTTAGGTGCCTTGCTCAAGGGCCAAGTCCTGTCAGTCACGGGAATCGAACCCGGGACCTTCCGATCACAGGGCAGATATTATATATATATATATATATATATATATATATATATAGAATTAATATAACCTTAAGAAAGCACTGACGAACCTTAAAGTGTTAGTCTGAAAGCTAATTAAACCTGACCAAGTAAAAGATGCATACTAAATGTACCTTTATTTCTGAGGGGTGCTGAGTACCGGGTTCCTGCTATAGACCTATGTGTGATTTAATCAGGCTGATATAAACAGATATTGCTCCATTACGCACGCGCGCACACACACACATCAGATCAGATCAGATCAAGATCTAAATGACATTAACTGTTCCCTGGTCTGGATCTTGCATTTGATTGGCTCACTGCTGGCCAATCAGCTCGCCCAGGACACTGGAACAGGAAATGACAAGCAAAGCCAAGACCACACTAACCCCATGATGTAAGAAAGTTACTCGGTCAGCCTGTAACATATACCGAATGGCCAATTGTGTATCGTAATGTTATCTAATATCCATTACTGTTTTTTTTAATAGATATATATACACATACAATATACAAAAATGTTCTAACCGATCCCTTTTGTCTACTTGACAAGTTCAAACTGTTGAACTGCTGCACACGTGACACGCCTAATGATTAATAACAAACAGCTTCTTGTGTCATTTTAGAGACATCTTTAGACAGACTGATTCAAAGTCTTGAGACTGAAAATAAAGTCACGATCTATTCCTGGCACACAAACTATGATTCAGAAGAATTAATAACAATATCCCCTCCCACTTTAAGGGGGAAATGGA
The DNA here is from genome assembly GCA_028566375.1 of Leptodoras nelsoni. Classification (NCBI taxonomy): domain Eukaryota; kingdom Metazoa; phylum Chordata; class Actinopteri; order Siluriformes; family Doradidae; genus Leptodoras; species Leptodoras nelsoni. The sequence continues at coordinate 19,733,123 of JAOVVG010000044.1, read as the reverse complement.
AAATAGACTCTAAGGTTATTTCTGAATCTTAACTCATCTACAGCCTAATCAGTGACTGGGTCTTAATGTACCATTAGCTATCGGTGCGACTCATCATCACAACGTGTGTGTGTGTGTGTTTATCTATGTATCACACACATGCACACACACGCCTCTTAAAATACAGTGAGCATCAGCAGCCGGTTATTGCTACAGCTAGTGCACTCATTTATAACCCAAGGAGCTTCAACACTCAAACACATACACATGCATGCACACACACACACACACACACAAAGCAGTACAGTTACATAAAAAAACGCTTCAACCTTCGTGGCATAAGGACGAAGCGAAAATAGCCGGAGCCGCACATACTGACCGTGAGAGCAGCTGTCTGGCACACAGCAGCCTTTTGTGGTGTTTTAACTACAGCCTTTCCCGGGGAAGCTTTTCATATTTAAAAAAAAAAAAAAACAAGCTCTCAAAAACATTCAAATGAATCTCTCTGGAAGGAAAAAAAGGGGCCGACAAAAATACCCCGAAGAAAATGAACAAAAGGGAGAAAAAGTAAACGTGGCCGTGTAGGTCGGGCTTAACGCGTCGTGTCGTTTAGCACTGAAGGAGAAACTGAGCTACAGCAGAAACACGTGGGTCTCGGATGTGAGACAGACATGCGGCACCGGTAGAAACCCGATCCCTTAGCTGGGTCTGAAGACTCGGCGTAAATGATCCGAATATTCCCCTAAACGCCATAAAAACACACGAAACGCTTTGTTTGTCTGCCTGCTTCCCGTCTAGGTCTCTGATGTGAACTAGCTCACTGACACCGGAGAGAAAGTCTCAGTGGCTGAGGGGAGGAAGCTACACCGTGCACACTCCTATACTCTCTATACTCTGTGTATACTCTGTGTATACTCTGTAGTGTGCTTCATAACCTGAAACAAAACATACCCACACTTAGACCCAAGTGAAAATAAAAAATAAAAGCCATTTTAAAACGATTTTAGCGTTCAAGCCTCCAAGCTAAGTAAAAGAAATAGTATCCTACCGATAGCCTATAAACACTACTATAAAGATTCCTCAGACAACATTTATTAGAGTTAGTGTTTAGTCTGACAATTCAGAAAAAGCTTTAAAAAATGTATGAAGATTCTGCTGTCAATTAAAAAACATAACTTCAAGCCACTTTATTTATGTTCACACTAACAACCTAGCATCTTCTTAGCCTACTGTTTATGTTAATGCCCTTCACAAATTTATCAAACATGCTAAAACGTCTACAAAGTTTTACAAAATTCTGTAATCTGGAAAAAAAAATGTAATATTGGAAAAGCCAGGAACTGTTTCATGAAAGTCGTCACTAATGTTTATTAAAAACTAGTCCAGCTAACAATTTTTGGTTCCAAGAATGCTATTTTCTAGTCACAAACACGTTCCTGAAGGTTTGTTTAGTTATCCTATGTTTTTTTCTCTCAAATAAATATGACAGATAATACATTGTTGTATATTTTGGTCTATGGAATGCTGTCCTGACATTTGTATTGTGGGAACCTATGGAGAACCTTTGGAGAAAATTCCCAGCTGGTTAAATGTATTAGCATTCCCCTAACCATTGCAATACAGAAATCTACTAATGTTGTGGTAGCTATAGAGTTTTTTAGTTCGGAAATGTATCATGTATGAAATGTATGAACAATCTCAAACACTGTGAGATCTTGTTCTTGTAAAACTAATTGTAGGAGAACCATAGGCTGATATTAGTTGAACATTCTGAGTTTGCTGGGAATGCTCTTGGGGAAATTATTCCTGTTTCACTGATTTTCTCCTGCTGGCTATTCTGCCAGATTATCCGAAAGACCCCAAAAAGATCCGCAAGGAATGATTTGTTTTCAGAATATCCTGCACATAATGTTGTACTAAAAAGTATGTGGAAATTGTTAGATGTGTTAGAGGTGAGTCTATTTTAATACACTGTTTAGCAGAATAGCACACAGTTTCGGACATAGCAGTGACTCATGACTGAAACAAGATAGCTCTACCTCCCCACAGAGCAGGCCTGAAGCTCAAAAAGCACTAACAACAGCCAAAGTGCCAAAAGGTCCAAAACACTCTTGGAGATTTTATTACTGAAAACTAAAGAACCTGTCACTTAGAAATAAAGGTAGCAAACTGTACTTTTCCTTGGTTCTGGTGTTATTGTTAAGTATATAAATATGTGTCTTTTACCTGGGAAGGTGTATATGATGTATAGTATGAAGGTACAAAAGTATACAAAATAAAGTACCCTTCATGGTACCACCAAACCATCAAAAAAACAACCAACAGAGAACCTTTTTTCTGTCTATGCGACTATCCCTTCCAAGTAATCTTACCTTGCTTTGGACATCCTAGGTGAATCCAGCAGTGCGCTCTGTTGTGTCTCCTGGGAAAATGTCAGGTTCTTGGAGCAAGTAGACTTGGAGTGGGATTAATATCAGGCTTTGGCATCTGACCTTTACACACTGCTATCAGACCTGGTGTCATACACTGCTGGTGTGTTTCCGCAGGGTGCTCTTAGAAGAGCTGGTGGAACCCTGATCGGGGACACTTTATAAGGAGAAGCATGGCTGGTGTGTGTGTGTGTGTGTGTGTAAGTAAATGTTATGCTTGTGTACATGTGTTAATTGGTCAGCTTTTAAATCCCCAGGGAAGCAGGAGAGGGGCTGAGAGAGCACTAACATTAGCTAAGTCACATTGCAGAAGTATGGAAGCACACAAATAAGCCCTTAATTTCACAAACTATTATGTCATTGTGGATATGTGTATGCCTGGTTTCACACTAAGTAATACCCTGACATGTGTATGTGTGTGTGTCAGTCACATGATCTCCTTGAAAAACCGCTTCTGTTTTTGTCCATGGTGATCCTTACAATAATTTAGCCTAAAAAAAACAACAAAAAGACAGCATGAATTTGTATAGATCCTGCCTGTGCAGCATAAACGTTCTGTTATTTTAACCCCCAAGACTTTTCCTGCTATTGTGATCCTTTTGTTTCATTTTCATGTATCTCTATAGTGTGACATTGTCCTTTTGTATCCACAGACTAAAAATATCCTGTTGTTGTTTTTTCATTCATTAAAAAGAATTCCATAAAGTTGTGTTACCGGATCATTTATGCTGATACACATGGATATTCAGAAAAATTCAACACACACCCTTGGGGATATTTAACTTTGAGTCTATATCAATAGCTATCTACCACATTACAAGCAATAGAGCAAATACTGGACTGACCTTGAATGTGTGATGTGATAAAGACACATGCTCATTTTTTGTAGTTGTCACATGAGTGCGTTATTATGGCTATCTTTTCCCATGAACATCAAAACCATGCCTAAACTATGCTGAGAATATGTACTGTTATGTACAGATGAACTGTGGGAACACCCATGTGTTTTATGCTCATTAATTAGTGTTGAGAATAATGACCAAAATAATAAAAAAAAACATAAATAAATAAAGCCAATAATTAGCACATGTTGGAAAAGCATATTTACTGAAAGGTCAATATGTCCTAGTAAACAGTGGGTCAATAGTACAGCAGGGTGGGAAAATACAATATCACATGGCAGAAAAGTTCATTGGATTACATTTGTAATGATATGGAAACTTGTTGTTGTTGTTGTTCTTATGGCTGAACGTATAGCAGTTCAGCACACATCAGCGTTTAAGCTTCTTTTCATCCGAACCCTTAATCATATGTGGGAATGAGTTTTTTGTCCAGGTACAGCCAGATATTATGAGCAAATATTAAGAGCTGAGGCATTTGGGTGCAGAAACATTTTTAAGTAAACTCAGCAGGACCCCCTGTGTTGTTAATATTCATTTTGATATTAAGACCTGTCAACTTATTACAGTTCTCGATAAGCCTACCTTTAGACTACAGCTGAGTGAACTTAAGGATTTATATTCAGTGCACTTACAAGTTTACTTCAAAGGAATTCATGAATAGCGTTTTTGTTTGAAGGTGTGCGGCTAAAGTTTTCCAGGAGCACTTTTTTTTTTAAACCGATCAGAATTCAAGACCACAACCAGTGCAGGCTCCTAAGGCTTCTTAGACTAACAAGTGAAGCAGAGTACAATCCTAGCTGTGGGCTTTGCTTAAACACCCAGTGGTTCTTGGGCAGTGCTTGGAAATAACCCCTGAATCCTGTCAGAGAACCTTAGAGCCATGGTTCTCAAAGTGGGGTGCGTGGTGTATATCCAGGCAGACCCTGACTGTATTGCATTTTTAAAATCACACAAGAGTGGTGGAGATTGCTACAAAGTAGTATTAGGGCTGGGAAATTGAAGAGCATGAGTGAAAGTATAGATAATGTGTCAGACAAAATCTTACTGAATTTAAAGAGGACATAAGATGTACTCAAGTGAAAATAAAACAGCTGCCAATTTTGACCACTGCAGCTAGCTCTTCTTCTTCTCCTTCTTTATTTCTGGTTGACAATATCATACTTAAACTTCACCAATCCACGTGACATTGGTATGGTAGTAGCCCCACACGTCTGATATGGAATATAAGATTTGTAGGTGGTATATATAGGTACAGGGGTTAGACAATGAAACACCTGTCATTTTAGACCACAATAATTTATTAGTATGGTGTAGGGCCTCCTTTTGAGGCCAATACAGCATCAATTAATCTTGGGAATGACATCTTCAAGTTCTGCACAGTGATCAGAGGGATTTTAAGCCATTCTTCTTGCAGGATAGTGGCCAGGTCACTACGTGATGCTGGTGGTG
>JAOVVG010000044.1:18652577-18664528 GCA_028566375.1 Leptodoras nelsoni | reverse complement strand
GTGCAATTAATGAAGATTGGCCACCAGGCTGGTCCAGTTTAGCCATGAAACCTCCCACACTAAAATGACAGGTGTTCTAGTTTCATTGTCCAACCCCTGTATATATATATATATATATATATAACTACAGGAAATAAAGCAGATCTCATAAACAATGGAATAGTGCTTACCTTAGTTCCATCCAGCTTCCAGCGAGTGGGAATTTCACAGCCTCCCGGGGTTGAGAGAGTGAAAAAAAAACCCACAGAGAACAAGCTGGAGAGAAAAAGAAGCGACTCAGAGAGCAGTGTTCTCTAATCCATCGGCGCGCATGAGTTGCCAGCCAAGTGGAGACAGATATTCCGTTTCAAAGGGGTGGAGAAGCCTTCACATGGAGCCAGAAATCCCAGAATGATGAAAAAAAAAAAATCTTCAGAACGTCTTTTTTTTATTTTATTTTAAAGCCACAGTTTTTCAATCGCCAGGTGGACCGAACGATGAACCGGCAAGGTGGAACGAATCCAAAAAAGTTCTACTTATTTACATTTACATATACACGAGCAAAAAAAAATCCAAACCAAAAATAACCAAGGTGAAGGGGAAAAGAGCATGCCCTCAAAGTTCCGTTGTGTAGCAAAAAAACGCCCGTCGTTTCAGAACACCACGGAAGGGAACGGACCGGATCCTCCGAAAGGTCGAAAGGTGATCCAGAGTTAAAAAAAAAAAAGAAAAGTGCCGTTAGCAGTTCTTGTTTCTTCTTATTTTGTCTTCGATTTGTTTTTTTTTTAAAGTGCGTAAATGAGGATGAGGTAAAAACGGAGTCTGTCTAAAAACAAACAAACAAAAAAAACGAGGATGGGGCGTGGTCAGGGGCGGGGCGAAAAACAGAGAGGGGGGAGGTGTAAAGTGTAAAACTTTCTGATCAGACTGGAACCATCCTGTCCTGTATCTGCTGCATTTGGGACAGCATTCCCTGCGCGCTGCTGAGGATCTTGTCCTGGTGCGTGGCCGACGAGATGCCTATCCTTGTCATGTCTCTGTTGGAATGGAAAAGAAAGAAGGGGTGATGAAAACATAACCGAAAGCACATTCTGCAAAAAAAAAAAAAAATGTCATGAAAACCTCAGACCAGCGCTTTAAACCCCGTATGTGTTTCCCACAAGAAGCTCCGCAAGGCTGTCTGAGGTGAAACCAAATAAAACAAAAAAAAACTAGCAGAGTAGCAGACACAGGAAAAAATCACTATCTTTGTATAGAAGCATAATGTTTTTAGAGCGTATGTCAAGGCAATGGTTCTCCATCTGCCCTGCTTTAAGAGTACGTCCATTATTTCAATTCGATGTGTTTGTGTAGACTGTTTAACAATAGGCATTGTGACAATGCAGCTCTACAGAAATCCGGATGGAGATTTATATTTAGATCCGAAACGAGACAGCCAGAGGCGACGGGAGGGGGTGGACGGGGTGGAGGGGTGGGCGAGGAAAAGCTCCCTGGGAAGACAAACGTACCAATCAAGCTTGAGTTTCGAAACTAACGATGCATCGGTACGATAAGTTAGATTTTTTAGATACGTTTACCCAGCGGCCCTGATGCGCACCGTCGTTTGTGTTCGCGCGCTCCTTTCTCGAGTTAGCTAGCCGATTTTTAAATTAGCTAGCTATGTTAGTAATCCTGGATCGATTGGGGTGCAGCTGTGTAAGTTTCGTGTCACGTCGGAAACGTGCTTCCTGGACGTTTTATAGTTGTCGTTCTCTTGGTGTTAATGACCCCCTAGATGCTGATCGTCAAGAACTCTTCACGCGGCATGTTTACGTTTGTTGTATTGTAAGAATAGCTTGAAAGTATCCGATAGCAGAGTCATTAATCACGCCACCACTACAAGCAACGTCTCGAGCATGCTCTCTCTCTCTCTATCTCTCTTTCTCTCTCAGTCTAAACGTGGGCTCCGGTGGGGACAAATTTTCATGACTTACTCTTGCGTCATGTGCACTACCGCCTCGGGAGTGGTGTAGCCGGCGGCGGTGAAGTTGTCACGGTAACGCTCCATGTTGATGGCCGTTAGCCAGTCAGACACGGTTCCGAGGGGAGCGGAGAATTCTGGACTGCTAGGCTCTAGAAGGGTGGTGTTGGGTCTGGAAAAGAGACAGAGAAACCGTTTTGTTGCTTGGGGAATCTCTACTTCATGGGTTTTTACAAGTAAGTATTTTACAAAGTTACGGGTTCACTGGGAAACATAAAAGTTAAGCGCAGCCATAAAAGGAGCTATTATAATAAAAACCAATAATTGGTTATTATTTATTGTAATGTACAGTAATGCAAAGCTAAAATATTTCATCAAACCATTTCACATGTCTCGACATGCCAATGAAAGATCTTAGAGTAACCGTCTTATGAGAAATATTATCACTTAAAAGAAACATTCATTTGTTCACATGCATTATAAAAAAAAAAGCCCCGGGCTCCCGAGTCATCCGGAGATCGCTAGTTCGAATCCGGGTGATCCTATAGCTGCTTGTTGCCGGGAGCTCAGGGAGCAAGATTGGCTGTGCTCTCAGGGTGGGAGGGGCATCATACGTTCTCCCCCCATGTCAATCAGAGCAACACTGTCCAATCACGGGCGTCTGTGAGCTCATGCATACAACCGGTGGGCGGGAGCGCTTTCCTTCGAGTGCGTTACACCGCTCCCGAAAGTTGCATGAGCAGCAGTTCGAAAAGATGCGGCGGCTTGCATCACGTGTATGGGAGGAAGCACGCGATGGCTTCGCTGTCCCTGACTGGCAGCTTGTTGTATGACAATGGGGGAAGCACTGATAGGTAGGAATTGGTGACAACTAAATTAGGGAGAAAATCTGGGATTTTTTTATAATAATAATAATAATAATAATAATAATAAATAAATAAATAAATAAATAAATTAATTAATTAATTAAAAAGCCCCAATTTTGTAGGTATCTTTTTAAAAATAATAAAAATGTTGATCTTTTGGCATAACAGTTAACCATAGGTTAAAATGAATTATGTACTATTTTCTAGATAATTTAGAAAATAATTTTCGATAATAGTTATGAAATAATTCTGTAATATACCTAGCTATTTCTCCTCCGGTCCTCTTTAGCGTGTTGGGATTACGGATTAATTTGTCCAACATATTGACGATCTGGCTAAATTTGGGTCTCTCGGCTCGCTCTTTTTGCCAGCAATCCAGCATCAGCTGGTGTAATGATATGGGGCAGTCCATTGGTGGGGGAAGCCTGTATCCCTCTTCAATGGCTTTTATGACCTGAAAAAAAGAAGAAAAATAACAAGAGAGGGGGTGAGAATGCTGAAAGAACCACGAAAGCCGCGAAATCCGAGAAAGCGAAAGGTCACAAACTGGCATCTCTGAATCAGCATGTTCTCGAAAGAGTCTTGTCACTCACATCCTGGTTGCTCATGTCCCAATACGGCCGCTCGCCGTACGACATCACCTCCCACATGACGATCCCGTAACTCCACACGTCGCTGGCTGACGTGAACTTCCTGTACGCGATGGCTTCCGGGGCTGTCCAACGAATGGGGATTTTTCCACCCTGCGATTGATAGGTTCCCATTATTTCCTTTCAAGAGACACAACAAAGACGTGCGACGAGGTTAATCACGCACACCCACCCACACGCATGCACCCACACGAGCAAAGCGCGGCGGTACTACGGGTTAGTAGCGTAGGAAAAAGCGACAGCTTGGCGCAGCCAGCTAAAAGCTGTGTTGTGTTACACAGAACATGGCACGGCTTTAAGAACTTACTCGTGTTGTATAAGCTGCATCCGGATCTTCCTCCAGCACCCGAGACATGCCAAAATCAGACACTTTACACACCAGGTTGCTGTTAACCAGAATGTTCCTGGCGGCTAGGTCACGGTGGACGTAGCTCATGTCCGAGAGGTACTTCATTCCCGATGCAATTCCTCGTAGGATACCAACCAGCTGGATGACCGTAAAGCGGCCGTCGTTTTTCTGCGCAGAAGGTGCCGGAAATTGTAAATTTCTCTCTTTTTTTCCCACACAAAAAGCATCGTAAGTATGAATAACGTTCCGGGTCTGGTTTTATGTCCGACTCACCCTCAGGAAGGCATCCAGGGAGCCGTTTTCCATGTACTCTGTGATGATCATTACAGGTTTACCTAAGACAAAAACAGTCTTTCAGTACTTTTTAGACATAATTCAGGATTTTCCTTGTCATTTTAGCACAAGTAAATAAATCTTGGTCGATAAAACAAAGTCTTCTGTTACAACTAATCATTTAAATTGACTAGAATTGACAAAACAACATGCTTAGCCTTTTAGATATGCTACATAATGAATTAACTTCTTCATCAAAATGCTAATGTTACTGCTAATCGTGTGATTAAACCATTCAACTGGGTTTAGTTCTCCACTAGCCTTCAGAAAAAGCTAATGTTTGACACTTTCATGGCTAGCTATGCTATATAGTTTTAGTAACTTTATTTAAACATATCTGTTTTTTTTTTAAGTAGCAGTACTTCATCAAAATGCTAATGCTAATCTTGTGGAGAAAATCTAGCAGGGTTTAGTGTAGCACTCTGTTAGCAATTAGGCTCCACTAGCCTTGGTAATCTTGTGAAGAAAATCTAACAGGGTTTAGTGTAGCACTCTGTTAGCAATTAGTGTCCACTAGCCTTCAGAAAAAGCTAATGTTTGAAGCTTTCACAGCTAGCTTTGCTACATAGTGAAACTTTATTTAAACATATCTGTTTTTTTTTTAAAGTAGCAGTACTTCATCAAAATGCTAATGCTAATCTTGTGAAGAAACTCTAACAGGGTTTAGTGTAGCACTCTGTTAGCCAATAGTCTCCACTAGCCTTCAGAAAAAGCTAATGTTTGAAGCTTTCATGGCTAGCTATGCTACATAGTGAAACTTTATTTAAACATATCTTTTTTTTTTTTTAAAGTAGCAGTACTTCATCAAAATGCTAATGCTAATCTTGTGAAGAAATTCTAACAGGGTTTAGTTCTCCACTAGCCTTCAGAAAAAGCTAATGTTTGAGGCTTTCATGGCTAGCTATGCTACATAGTGAAACTTTATTTAAACATATCTGTTTTTTTTAAAAGTAGCAGTACTTCATCAAAATGCTAATGCTAATCTTGTGAAGAAACTCTAACAGGGTTTAGTTCTCCACTAGCCTTCAGAAAAAGCTAATGTTTGAGGCTTTCACAGCTAGCTATGCTACATAGTTTTAGTAACTTTATTTAAACATATCTGTTTTTATTTTAAAGTAGCAGTACTTAATCAAAATGCTAATGCTAATCTTGTGAAGAAACTCTAACAGGGTTTAGTGTAGCACTCTGTTAGCCATTAGTCTCCACTAGCCTTCAGAAAAATGCTAATGCATTAGGTTTTCACTGCTATAGTATAGATATATGGCATAGCTATAGCTAGAAGTTCTACACAGCACATTATATGCTAGATCCTGAAGTGACTTTATATAAACGTCCTTTTTTTAAGTAGCAGTATTTCAACAGCATGCTAATGTTAAATCCTGTGAAGAAAATCTAGTAGAATTTTCTTTTACCAGGTAGCCATTTGTCTCCACTAGCCTTCAGCAAAATGCTAATATTTTCACAGTAGCTATATGTTTGCATACTGAAGTAACATTACCTCATGAAAATGCTAACATTACGTCGTGTGAATAAAATCTAGCAGGGTTCAGTTTGCAATTTGTCTCCAGCAGGCTTAAGCAACATGCTAACGTTTGAAGCCATTGTTTGAAGCGAAGACAAACTCCGTTTTGATGTAAGCTGCTGCAGCTGTAATACATCCTTCTCCCCCGCCTCTGACCTCACTTTATTTTCTCTTCCTTCTACTTCATACTTCTTTTGCTAGCACTACTTCATAACTAGCAATCAACGAACCCATCTGCTCAACAAACACTGTGTTGTCTCAGCCAAAGGCTCCACAGAGGCTGGCTCATGAATGGTAATCATCCCAGGCAGAAGAGAAAAACTAATCAAAAACCTTGAGCAAAAAAAAGAAAAGAAAAGAAAAGAAAACACAATACGCAGCTTTTCATTGTTTCGTTAGCTGTCTGGTTACGTAGAGGTCTACGGGAAATAGAGAGAAAATGGAGTTCTGAATGAAAGTTCTCGAGACGTTGCTCAGAAAGTTTGTTCTACTTTGTTTTCATGAGCTTTGAGTGACACTTCACAATCAAGAGCCTTCTTTTCTCACACTTCATCTGTCTTATTTGCATAGGTGTTATTTCTTCTGCTTTCCTCTCTGCATGTTTGTTTACTGAATGCATCCATGGCAGAGGGGCGGTTGGACCTCCGTTGCGGAATTACGAACCCCCCAACACCCCCCACCACCCCACCTGGGTTTCTCACTAACCCGGCGAACAGCGATGTTGATGGCTTTACAATGGATGACAATCGCACACACACACACACACACACACACATGGGCTCTCCACCTATGAGAAATCATTATGGTGTAAAAGCTGTGGCTTCATTATGCAAATGCAATCTCGCGCTGTCGCATTTAGCCCCAACGTGTTGCCGTGCCATCTTTGAATGCCTCCTTTGGGGACGGCTGGCATCTCCCGCTCTCCCCTCTCTCGCCTTCTGTCTGTCTGTCTGAAGCTTGGGGGCATTTCGGTGCTTATTTATTCAGGACACTTGCAGTATCATTAGCGATTTAACACATTTAATTGGCCCTGTTGGAGATGGAAGGACCACCATTATTCGCCGGCAGTAACAATCAGCTTGAGCCCTCTTTATTCAGGCTACGGTTTTTACAAGGCCTCGTACCACCATTAATAAAAAACCAACAGCTCTCGCCAGGCCAACTAGGCTGGAGTTAAAAAGGGCCACTTTGAACAGAAGGAAGGCTAAGTTACACACCTTCACATGCCTGCTTTCCTTCTTGGCAGTGTCTTATCTAATGCATTGCTTAGAGGCAGTGTGTCTACCAAGCGACCAAGCTACCTCTGCAAACGAGGCTGAATCCGACAGGACAAACCCAACTCTTCTTTCTCCTATAGCCACTTTAATAGGAACACCAGCAGTCCTGCAATTATCCAATCAGCCAATTACATGCAGTGCAAGTCATAAAATCACGCAGTTCTGGGAGATACTGTTCACATCTAACATGTGGGATGTAGGGCAGGGTGGGTGTCTTATTTAGAAGCCCAGCTTCCTTTAGGTTTGACTTGCTTTTCTGCTCACCACAGTTGTATTGAGTAGTTACTGCTTACTTACTACTACTACTAGAGTAGACTGAGTTACCATAGCTGTCCTGTTATTTCAACCCAGTGATTCTCAATTATTTTCTGTTAAGCCCCCCCTAGGAAGAAGAAAGCACTTTGCACCCCCCCCTTCCCCCTCTTAAACCCCACCACACCCCACCACCCACTACTCTCTTCCGCGATTATAAATACTGTGGGCAGTGACAAGTGTTTTTTACACGCCCACCGTAGCATCATTTGTCTATAAAATTGTTATAAGCACACCTCTTTATAACAATGTATATCTTCATTTTTAAAAAGTAGTAGATGTGCAATTACACTTTATTCTATACCATTTTACTTTCAAAATGAGAATAAGAAAATTCAAAATGGGGTCACATGCGCCCGCCCAGGCACCGCACTGCGCCCCCCTAGGGGCCCACCCCACTATTTGAGAAGGACTGGTTCAACCCATCCTCTGACCTCTGTGATTATTTTTCAAACAGAAAATGGGAACAAATTGTAGGTAGGAAGTTAGCAGCTAAAATTGTGAGTGGGGAACTGAAGAAGAGTCGGACCACACAGAATCGATCGAGTGAATCGTTCTGCTCTGTTGCTCTATGGCAGGGGTGTCAAAGGGTGGGTGTGGCTACAGATTTTCCTTCCAACCAAGCAGGAGCCACACCTCATTCCACCTGGGTTTAATCAATGAATCTAATCAGTTGATATTGAATTTCAGTAGGGTGTGGCTTCTGCTTGGCTGGAAAGAAAACCTGCATTGGATTCAGTTTGACACCCCTGCTCGATGGCATCCTACCTAAATTGCCTAGAAGTGATCAAATCTCAATCTCAATCTCAATCTCAATCTCAGTCACAATCACAGAGCGTATGCTGGTGAAGCCCATCTTACTCCAGGTTCTATGCATTCCATCATGCATTTGCATTACAAAAATGACTGATCACTAGTGCAAACATAGGGTCATAGGGTCATGAGAAATACAGAGCCTATCCTCTTCCACAAACGGGATGTTCAGACCGGATAAAAGTACTGGGATGAGCAGTGGTCAGTGTTTGTCATTATAGCAGCAGGTCAGTCAGTCTCTCCTAAATGTATGTATTGTAAATATGCTACTCCAGCAAAAAAAAAAAAAAAAAACGTGACTTGAGTATATAACAGCCATCTATTATTTGTACAAATAAAACCAGCTCAGTATGAGTTATGGCAGAGTGCAGATGTCAAAACGTTCTGGCTTAATTCACATATACAGGCAGATACTTTTAATCAACACAGCGATACTAAAAGTTGTGATGTGATACCTGCCAGTCTGCCAAGAATCCTGGGCTGGCAAAGAAGCAGCCACTGGAAAAGACGAACTTGATTTCCATAAAGGTGGAAAAAAGGGAGTAGGTAACGTAGTATGTAGTATTATATATGTACTTTAAGCTGGGCTTAAATGGTGATTATGATGCACTGGGTAATTTAGAACATGAAGCAGGAGAACAGCACTCAAGGGGGGCTTTCGATGCCAAGCGCCAAGCCAAAAACCCAAACTTGAGAATGTTTAGGGAAAAAAAAGTCTGAACGGTCGACTGAGCAAACTGAGCTCCAGTACCATGAGGTGAAGACTTGAAATGCCTCCAAGGCTCGCACAGACTCTGAGAATGAAATCTTTGATCCAACTGGACTCACATTTAGTGACGACTCCCTCAAGGCGGATGATGTTGGGGTGATCGAACTGGCCCATGATGCTCGCCTCGCTCAGGAAATCGCGCCTTTGCTTCTCCGTGTATCCGGCTTTGAGGGTTTTGATGGCCACGCAGATCTCTCGTTTCCCAGGCATCTTCAAGCGGCCGCTACACACCTCGCCGAACTCTCCTGCGATACACACAACACGAGTTATATAACTGTAGCACAATACAAAAGACTGCCGTGTATTTAGAGGACGCCCTTTTTTTTCCTGCAGGAACTGTTTTGCCGGGCAAATAAAGCGATGGGAACATTGTGAACTCTGAATGGGACACAGCCGGAGGGCTTCTTACCGATGCCGATGACCTTTTCGATCTTAATGCAGGAGGCGTCGATCTCTTTGGCGAATTCGCGCACGGCCTGGTTGGGGTCCTCGTACGTGAAAGGGTCCACATAGATCCGCACCCCTGTGGATGGATGGATGGATGGATAGATGGAGTGAGAAAGAAAGAGAGAGAGAGAGAGAGAGAGAGAGAGAGGTAGAGATGAATGCTAGAACTAACAGTAGTTCAGGCAAAAACACAACAAATGGAAGACATCTGTTTTCTATTCTTTTTTGCTAGCTCCTGTCAGCACTCGTTTCAGCACCCCCTTTGTTCCTTTTCACTCATCTTCCCAAGCTAGCTCAGCGTATCTTCTGTCTTTGTGTGTATGGATATGTTTAGTCAGAGCTCGCCTTATTACCTGGGTGTAGGTGTTTCTCTTCATCTGAATCCTGCTTGGCTTTGCTGTATTTACTCCTCCTAGACACAAAAAAACCACGACCTCAGCATTATTTTTTTCTGAAAGAAGTCTTAAAGTTATCACACAATCCATTTTTCAGAAGGAGTCATAAGGAGACAATAATGGCAAAGTTCTCAGCAGAGAAACAAAAGGTGAGTAAGAGGGAGTGAGAGACGCAGGCGAGATGCAGGAAATGGCCGAAACGCTTAACCCTATCCAAACACACACTTCCTCCTCTCAACACACACACACACACATACGAACATGACCAATTCCCTTCTTTCTCCTCAAAGCTGCAGGGTCACCTGGTCTAAACAGCAGGGGTTCCAATACACACACATATATACACACCCTGCTGTGTGCGGGGTCACCTGGGCGAGTCGAATCAACCTTTTCAGGAATGCGACTGTGTTGTTATTGTTTCTTGACTGCAGCCCGGTGTTGACAAAAGCCCCCCTGAGGTGGACGTGAGAGACAGAGAGAAAGAGGAAGGGTGTGTGTGTGTATGTGTGTGAAAATACAGAGAGAAGGAAGAAACAGAGACAGTATGTGAGGACACGGAGGAGGGGAAGATCCACAGGTAGAACAGGAGAAGGAGGAGTCCAGGCTTTAACGCCTGAACGCTCCAGTGTGTGTGTGAACAATCCAAGGCAAATTAATTAAAAAATGTGGCACCACCTGATCGTTAATTGTTTTCCTATAAGGACGCATCCCGAGTGTACTATTCCTTACTTAATATAAGTTAAGTTCGTCTTGTTTCCTGAAATAGCGATTATACTAATAAAGTCAATATCAGGTGCTGGTTGCTAAGCAACAAGAGAAGATTACAATGCTGCATTCCGTTTTTTTTTCCCTTCAAGCTTTTTGGATCCTCCAATCCTCCCAAAAGAAATGGTGAGAAAAGAAATGACAGTAAAGGTTATTTTTTTTGACATAGGGACAATGTCAGGAAGTGTCCAGTGGAAGCGTTCCGGGAACACAGATCGGAATTCGGGACGCAGGTCAATGTCATCGGGGCCGATAACGTTACGCTGTCGATCGTGGAAAAGAAAAGAAAAAAAATGCTCACTTAGTCGGAAGGATAGTCGGAAAAGCACGCTTTTTTTATTCGAGACACTTTTTTTACAAGAAGTAAAATGCGCGGGATCGAAAGAGACGTCAAGAAAAAGAGACGGAAAATATGTTTAGGATGGAGAGCATCCATGACATTTTGCCTGTGGGAGTCCTGACAGCAAGATGATCCCAGAACCGGCGCTGAAGAGATATGTTCTGACAGACAGAGACGACAGAAAGGTGGCCGGCGGAAACAATAATGAGGTAGAGTGTGACAGCGGCGGCGTTATTTCCAGAGTAAAGCTACCTGCGTCCGATGACGAAGACGGCGATGAAGATGAGCAGGAGGACGACGCTGCCGATAACGGACACCAGAAGGACCGTGGAGTTGGCGCCGTCGCCGATAATCGGAGAAGGAACTGTGGGGGAGAGGACAAAATAAAACAAGCTTTAGCGATCCGTACTTGTGCGAGCTTAAAGCCTTAGCTATTAGTATATGGACAGAAACAAACATTTTGTTGATGCTATTCTCCTTTCCTTTTATTCTCTCCGAGGCTTTTTTTGTTCCTTTGTCCTCTCAAAAAGCCCCGAGCTAACAAAGCCCTATCTGTTCAAAATGCAGTCTGTAATTATAGACACATCAGCCACTTTTTTTTTTTTTTACTAGACAGAGAAAGGAAAAGAAAAGCCTGATACTTGACACTTGGCTTTGTTTGTACGAAAAAGAAAGAAACCACGAAGTTTGTTTGTTGTACCCAGACATTTCTTAAAAGAAAGAGCGCTGACGCCTACATACCTGAGTTGGTCATGAATTCGAAAGGGGCGCTGAATTCTCCGTAGCCGGCTGCCGTGCGGGCCCGTACGTGGAAAACGTAAGAGGTGAGAGGGCTCAGGCCTTTAATGTCAGCGCTGCGGGACGCCGTCTTCATGATGCGATAGCTGCGCTCGTTCTGGTCCTGAGTGCACAGCAAAAATCGAAAAACGTCACAATGCAATCTTAATTCATTCATTTATTCATTTTTTTGACCGCTTATTCCTTTTCAGGGTCGCGGGAGAGCCGGGACCTAGTCGGCAGCACAGGGCAGGAGGCAGGAACAACCCTAGACAGAGCGCCAATCCATCGTAGGGCACACACACACACACACACACTACGGCCACTTTAGAGACACCAATCAACCTAACGTGCATGTCTTTGGACTGTCGGAGGAAACCAGAGTACCCGGAGTAAA
>JAOVVG010000044.1:17962650-17975323 GCA_028566375.1 Leptodoras nelsoni | reverse complement strand
CCCACCCGGGGATCGAACCCGGGACCTTCTTGCTGTGAGGCGACAGTGCTACCCACCGAGCCACCGTGTCGCCCAGATTACAAGTTATGTGGTAAAAAGAAAAGCAGTACAACCAAATTGAAGCTAAATCTATCATAAACGATGTAAACTCTCCTAATTATAAATAAGAGCGACTACAGAGAACTTTACCTGCAAGCTGCTTAATTTAACATAGTGACATAATTTTGTTACTGAAAAATGTGTAAGGAATAAAACATTGGCAGGAGAGTTCTGTTATAGGAAGTTAATTGAGTAATGGAAAAACAAACAAACCCAGTTATGTTATTGAGAAACTAGAACATGCACTGAAACCAGAGACTCCTAGTTTATTCATTTGGCAAATATATTCTTTAATTAGAGTGTTTTTTTTTTATGCACGGATTTCTCAATGTGAACACAATAGACAGTCGTGTACTGTGTGACTGTAATGTAAAAAAACATTGTGATTGGACACACAGGGTTATAGAACCTGTTTTACCTCAACACACAAGACTGAACTCATCAGGTACTTAACAAAGCCTTCATGACCTCAGCCATTTGTGTTGGAACAGGGAAAACAAAAATGTGCAACTGATTAGAGTCTCGAGAACTGGGATTGAGAACTTCTGTGGTAGACAGGGCAGCATTAGACTAATGCTTGGCCCGGGGCTGAGGAATACATGAGGCCCCACATTTCTGAAATGTTTCCTCAATGCACATGCAACAGATAGACTTCCATTTTAACAAGCACAGCAAGTTTGTTAGATGCAAGCCCGCACATCTTGCTGTGATGTTTCTGATACATTTATGTGTATATATTTTCATAGCAGAAAGCTCTGCCTTAGGAGATGATAGTGACCGTCCTGCGCTAGATATAGTTCTGCAGCTCCCATCACAACTCCTGGTGAAATGAGTTTGGTTTGGTTTCAGGTGCCACTAGTGTGTAAAGCCTGACAGAGATGGACTCATAAGTTATGTTAACAAAGTCTAATCAATCACTGATTGCTAATATGCCTAATGACCGTCCAGTAACCAATCACTGAGCACCAATGTCATCCCATAACCAATTGCTAAGCACCATATAAAAAAAAAAAAAAAAGCTGATTACCATTGTTCCAATGATAAATCACTCATCACCCTTTTTACCATCAACAAATTTGGACAGTGACCAATCACTGATCACTATTGTTATCCAATAACCCAAATGCTGAGCACTGTTTTTATTAACAATTACTGATCACAATTGTTCCCAATGATCGATCACTCATCACCCTTTTTACCACCAACCAATTACTAATCACCGTTCTTTCCCAATAACCAATCACTAATCACCTTTGTTTCCCCAACAACCAATCACTGAGTACCATTGTTTCCCAACAGTGAATTACTAACCATCTTTTTCATAACAACCAAGTACTCATCACCTTTGTTTCATAAGTTACTAATCACCTTTGTTTCACAACACTTAATTACTACTTACCTTAGTTTCATAACAACTGAGTACTAATCACCTTGGTTTCATAACAACCAATTACTAATCACATTTGTTTCCCAACAGTGAATTACTAATCACCTTTGTTACATAATAACCAATTACTATCGTTGTTTCATAACAACTAGTTACTAATCACTTTTGTTTCACAACCCTTAATTACTACCATAACAACTGAGTACTAATCACCTTTGTTTCCCCAACAACCAATCACTGAGTACCATTGTTTCCCAACAGTGAATTACTAATCACCTTTGCTACATAATAACCAATTACTATCTGTTTCATAACAACCAAGTACTAATCACCTTTGTTCATAAGTTACTAATCACCTTTGTTTCCTAACAACCAATTACTAATCGCATTTGTTTCCCAACAGTGAATTACTAATCACCTTTGTTACATAATAACCAATTACTATCGTTGTTTCATAACAACTAGTTACTAATCACTTTTGTTTCACAACCCTTAATTACTACCATAACAACTGAGTACTAATCACCTTTGTTTCCCCAACAACCAATCACCGAGTACCACTGTTTCCCAACAAGAATTTACTAATCACTTTGGTTCCCCAACAACCAAGTACTAAACACGTTAACACGTTTACACGTAAACACGTTAATTACTATTCACCTTCGTTTAATAACACCCAATTACTAATCACGTTTGTTTTACACAAACCAATTAAAATCACATTTGTTTCCCAACAACCAATTGCTAATCAAATTTGTTTTCCACAAACTGATCACTAATCACCTTTGTTTCACAACAACCAATCTCTAATCCCCTTCGTTTCCCCAACAACCAATTACTAATCACCTTTATTTCATAGTTTCATTACCTTAGTTTCATAATAACCAGTTACTAAACACCTTTGTTTCCCAACACTTAATTACTAATCACCTTTGTTTCATAACATCCAATCACTAATCGCCTTTTTTAAGAAACAAATTACTAATCACTTTTGTTTCCCAACAGCCAATTACTAATCACCTTTGTTTTACACAAACCAATTAAAAATCACATTTGTTTCCCAACAACCAATTGCTAATCATATTTGTTTTCCACAAACTGATCACTAATCACCTTTGGTTCCCAACAACCAATCGCTAATCCCCTTCGTTTCCCCAACAACCAATTACTAATCACCTTTCTTTCCCCAACAACCAACCACTGACCACCATTGTTTCTATAGACCAGTCACGGAATACCATTGTCTCACATAAGTACTGCTTTGTTCTTTTTTGGGTAATATTTACAAGAAATAAGCACAGCTTGCTCCATCAGTAGCCCTTTCCCTCATGTTTATTCTGACTACTCACTACCTCTGCTTCTTTCAGTCTGCATTCTGACACCTCCTTTCTATAAGAAAGAATTTATTATTTTTATATCCTAACAATTCTGTGAATATGCATGTTGGCTTTATTTTCAGAATTCTAACCATTTTTTTGAGCAGCCATTAGAGAATTTTCCTTGAAAAGAGGGAAGCGGAGGGTTTCGCTATCAGACAGAGCAGCTCTAGGAAGCAAATAACCTTTGTCTAAGAATGTAAAACATTGCTTGCCCAAGCATTTTGTATTTGAAATGCAGCTTGTGTTTGGAGAGCTTGCTGATAAACTGTAACCAATAACGTGAGCTATTCCTATCTTGGTCACAGTGGAGTGTGTCATTTCCGGTATGAGACATCTAGAATGGCTCATCAGTCAATGGAGGCTATTACTCCTGTTCTTTCCTTATTCCTTTTCTTTTTTTTCCTTTCTTTTTTTTGGTTTTAGGCTTGTTCCAATACAATATTATATTATATTATATTATAACACAATACTTGACTCAAATCATGGTATATTATCATAATGTTAATGAAAGTGTTAGCTTCATAGTCCTGAGTAAAGCGCATCAATTCTTGAAACATTCATGAAATTCTCCAGTGGTGAAGAGAATTATTGTCTCAGAGGACCTTGGTTTTTTTTAAAACCACCTTTAATATGGGCTTATCTCCAGAGCCGACAGTGACTATCACAAAGTATTTTTTTTATTGTACGTTAAATGTAAAACTGATTACTTGTTTATGCTTAGATGCTCGAGAGTTTTGGGGATTCAACCAGCTTTGCTTTAGTACTGAGGCTGATGCTTTAGTATGAAACATTATGAACAGAGAGATGGGGATGTGCGCGAGAAAAAGAGAGATAAACAGCGAGAAAGCACCGGTGCGTCATATGTTTTGCTATGTGAGTCATCAGAAAAAGCTCAACGATGAGCAGCCCCACCCTTCCCTACCAACTGGATACATCAAGCACAAGAAGCCTTCAGGGCTTTCATGCACACAAGCCATCAGTCTTGGAGTGTGTGTGCGCGTGTTGCAGAGAGATTGTTTTGTTAATCCGACCAAGACACAATTTTGGATGGTATACATTGTGAAAGTCTGGTGCACTTAATGGACTGTTTGGCCAACGTGATCGCATTACTGGTTCACCTCCGTTGTTTCTCCAGAGAAATCCTTGTATTCTAGAGCAGATTGGGTTTCCTTTTAATAGATGGTTCCAAGTAGAACCTCAGTTATAAATCTAAGATCTCATCGCTATACTTTTTCACTTTTTTTTAACGAGACTGTAGGCATGGAAACATGTCTAATGGAGAGAATTCACTGGGTGGAAAAACAACTCGGCCTACACCATAAATCAGACCAGAAGTGGTATTTTATCCAAACATTTAAAATTTTTTGCCAAACCTACATTTGTACAGTTGTAACTCTTTACAGGGATGCTGATTATCCCATAAACGGATTGTGAAAGGGCAACAAGCCAGAACTGCTGGAGACAGACAACGTATTGACTTGTGCTGGGTGACTAAGCCTGTGACGTCACGTGAGAAACTGAGCTCCAATTATCAACAAGGGCATGTTGGCAAGTGCTCATGGAAACACCAATCCAGCCAAATGGTGATAAGGCAGTATTGCATGTACAGTTGTTGTAGCCCAGGAAGAGATAACCATAGTTTGAGTGGTCCTAAGACCTACATTATAATGTTCTTCATGGGTTTAGGTCATTTTATGACGTACGCATTTGCCAAGGTTTATCAGATCGGTAAAGTTTCAACAAAGCAGTCTCTTCTGTAACTGTGCATCTAGTTAGTAATAAAACACTTGGCGTGGATGGTGCTGTTATCGGAAAAGTTCATCAGCAGGGTAGTATGATGCAGCTCAATGGGATGCAAAGTTCTTGTTAATACCCCAAATTTGATTATTAAAAAAAAATTATATTTCCCTCCACCAAGGAGGTTATGCTTTCAGTGTGGTTGGTTAGTTGGTTTATCGGGTTCACCTTTCTGCACGGCTTTTGGTCATGAAATTTGGTGGAAGGGTTTAGCGTGAGACAAGGAACAACCTATTAAACTTTGGGGTTGATGCATATATTATTATTGCAATTGTTTGTTGCACATGCAGAGACCCATGGTGAACTGAGTTTGTTTCATATGCACAAACCCTTCATTAAAAGACTTACCTATTGTCCTTGGTGGAGGTCTGTGGCACTTCTAGTAGTTCCTTTTATACCTAGGTTTAAAAAAATTTATCAAAGAGCACCACGTCATGCTTTTTTTTTTATTGATTTACATTACATTTATTACCATGGAACGTCCATGAAAGAAGTTCATTTGTTGTTCCGTCACCAGCCTTTGTCCTGAAGACTTTTTTCTATGATGCCAAACTTACTGTTAAACAAGCACTGACAATGGAGACTCCTACCCAAAATGCTACACAAATCTCCTCACAGAGACCATCACCCTACAGACAATTCCAAGTCACAATTGAGAATTTAAGTGTAACATTAGCTAGCTAACATTCAACATCCAATTCCAATCCAATGTCTTCAAATAGTATAATCCTTACATAATTAATACTATAATATGTTAACAATATTTTTGTTTAAGATATTAAACAATATCTAAACAAATACAAAGACCAACAGGAAAAATTAAGAAAAATGGCTTTCATAATGCTATACATATTAATCATTAAAAAATGACCAGTATACTCATGTATAAATATCTGTAATAATAAAATGTCATTTGTTGGTCTTTTTAAATTAATGGTCTTTATCTGAATAATAATATCTTTTTAGATTGCTAAGAAACAAATATTCAGAAATAAAACTTAAAAATGAATTAATTTTGAAAATAAAAATACTTTCATGCTTTTCAACATGCCTACAGTACTGAAAATGCATCTCTTCACATACTGGAATTAGGTTTATATCTCGTTATGTCATGCAACACCCTCCTCCATTTTACACAGCTTATTCATGTCACTCAGCAGGCCTGCTTGCTTGTTTGTCTCTTCTGATCATTCATGACTGTTAATATTTGTTTGGCTGTTATAAATGTTTTCCTGTGTTAATGCTTACTTTTCTGTTTTTAATTATATATTCACTTATACCAGACCCTTAGGTGTAAGAATGCCTAAATATTTAAATCATAATAAAATTATTATTATTAGTAGTAGTAGTATTGGTTTAACAAAAAAAAAAAAAAAACCCCAGAAAAATTGGACACGTCCCATAGTATAGAGCGTTCCCACTTTCTATGGTAGTCAAATCCCTCCACCTAGTGGCCGTGCTTGAAGTCAACTCAAACTCAAATACTGTATGTTTATCTAATAAACAGATTCAACTTCAAAAAAAAAAAAATTTGTGAATATACAGATCAAAACTTTTATTCAGATTTGATTCACAGCTCATCAGGAAATGTCAGTCATCCGGTGATTGCTTTCTAACTAACACATGCACACAAAAAAAGCTGCAATGTGAAGTCTTGTCAAATACTGCCACAGTACAGAGGGTCAAAATCCTTCTGGCTGGGAAACCTGAATCGAACCTTCTAGACCTCAAGGTGCCAGATGTGATCTCTGATGACATTGCAAGGTTCAAAGTCTGTGTCATACTTCGCCTTCCTCCTCAGAAAAGCAGCCTGGGCACGGCTCCATGGTTACACCCACTCCCATCCCACTTCGACCCACTGGCATGTCTGTCACGTACGTCCACTGGTTATTTCCAGGGCAGTAACACTCCACACTAGACAGGAAGCCATTCTCGTTGAAACCACCTTGATGCAGGCAAGAGAAAGCACCCATTAGCATTATTCATCAAGTGAGTACTTTCCAAAAGTGAACATTTTATAATGTTTTTGATCACAGCATTATTAAATTCTTCATTTTGATTGGTCAGAAGGTTTCAATACATCTATAGTAACACCGTACACAGGGACTTATATGGTTGACACTACTTGTATTAAAAATTGTCCATATAGTGATATGATGATTTCCTCCCACAGTCCAAAGACCTGCATGTTAAGTTGATTAGTGTCTCTAAAGTGGCCCTAGTGTGTGATTGTGCCCCCTACAATGGCTTGGCGCCCTGTCTAGGGTTGTTCTTGCCTTGTGCCCTATGCTGCCGGCTAGGCACCGGCTCTCCCGTGACCCTGAAAAGGAATAAGCGGTCAAGAAATGAACGGATGTTTATAGCTATGATAATGTAAGTAATATCAGGAACCTGCTTTGTGCTTTTATTGGAAAATAATCAACTTCTGTGTCTGGCAGTGTCACATGGTTCTGTTGTTAATTATTTTCCTGTAACAGCAGGCCCTGAAGTGTTTTATCCCTTACTCATAGATTTCCCAGGCAAGGTTGGACTGTAGTAATTAAATCACTGTCAGACTAAGAGGTGCCATCAATTAACACAATGTGTAGAGCATTCAAGGTAATCTCTCTCACATATGCATTGTGGAGGAAATTGTTTGAAAAACAAATAAATAAAAATCTGATTAAATAAAAGTTGGTAGTTGACTAGGATTGTGGATGCTACTACTGTATGCATGAGGACATTTATTACAAAGATTCAATTAGTTCGAATGACCTGTTCACTTGGTCATATAAATCTGTACAGGAAATATAAAAAAATAAAACATAAGCCAAAAAAATCATGCTTGCGCTTAGATTTAATACTGCATTCACTACTGCTTTCCTTGTTAATATTTTCTTGTCTCGAGGGAAACACCACCTTTTTGGAAAAGCCATATCTGATTTCACGTCATCTAAAATGGTTCAGATGTCTAGATGCTAGGTATAGACATTTGGGGAAAAAATGCACAAAGTGCTGGTTTATTGTGTGTAAGTACTGATTAACTTGTGAATGACTCCGCATTGTGTTCCCACTAATACGGAAATGGCCTTGTAATGAGAGCCCTGCCGCTTCGACGAGCAAATACAATCAAGACACAAAGCCTCCATTTTCTCTGTAAATAACCAACAGAGAAACAGAATGTCTGTCCGTCAGTCGCCATTTTGCAAATCCATCTTTTTCCATAAGGTGGACTGAGAAGGAAATATCAGGAAGTCATTCATATCATTATACCTGTCAAGTGTTATACACTCACCAAACACGAAGATCTTGTCGTGGTAGACAGTGACTCCATGGGCACTTCGACTGTGGATCATGGATGCCATGGGCTCCCAAATGTCTCTGGCTACGTTATATCTTTCCATAGTGTTGAGTTGCCTTTGGCCATCATAACCACCCACTGCATAGAGGTAAGAATCTATAGACACCACACCTATATTGTGCAGGAATACAAAAAACATTGATTGAAAAATTACCTTGTCAGACCATTTCCACCATTCCAATTCAGGCACCAAACCATTATATTGAACAAAGGGATTTGTTGCCACACATATTGTGATTATAATACCAGCCCTGGTGAATCACTAGTATTAGCCAACATTGAGAAATAATAGCACACATTGAGAAATATTCGGTTTATAAGAAATTGCTCGCAAGGTCATCCCAGCCTTTTTGATAACTGTTGTATGTGCATTATTTAATGCATTGCCCTGCTTCTCCATGATTGCATGAGTAAGCATGGGGACAGCCTTCCACCAAGTTGGTAAAAAAGCACTTTTAGTGAGATATTTGGTTTTGATAAAATAACAAATGTAATATAAAAGGTGTTAGTGGGCTATTAGAATAAATTAGTTAATATTTACCAAAGCCACTTCGTACACTGTTCATAGATGCTACATGTTGCCAAGTGTTGGTGTCTGGTTGGTAGCGTTCCACTGTTCTCCACCGATTTTGGCCATCGAAGCCCCCCACCACGTACAGAGCTCCCCCACAGGCTGCCACACCAGCTCCCAAGCGAGCCACTGACATTGGTGCCACATATGCCCAACTGTTTGTCTCTGGATCATACCTGTGAAAATTATGTGCAATTCAGAATTCATTCATCTTCAGTAACTTCAGGACTTTATCCTGGATCTGTATCCTATACCAGGAACCAAAGCAGAAATACAGTCATGGCCAAATGTTTTGAGACTGACAAAAATTTATTTTTTGCAAAATTATGCTGGCAATTTTCATTAACTCTAGTTTGTTAAGAGTGGTCAGATGAGTTGCAATTAATTGCAAAGTCATTCCTTGCCATGAAAATGATCTTAATCACAAAAGCCAAATGCATTCCAGCCCCACCACAAAATGACATGCAAACATCATTTCAGTGATCATTATTATCATTAGCTCAGGAGAAAGTGTTAATAAGGACTAGGCAGCTGATATCACTTTGTCAGTCATGCTGATTGAATTAGAAAAGCAGACTGGTTGCTTTAAAGGGGGGGATGGGGGGGGGGGTGCTTGAAATCACTGTCGTCTTCCGTTAACCATGGTTACCTCCAAGGAAACACGTGTAGTCATCACCGCTGTGCTTCACAGGCAAGGACATTGCTGCTTGTAAGATTGCACCTAAATCAACCATTTGGAGAGAGGTTCAATTGCTGTGAAGAATGCTTCAGGGCACCCAAGGTAGTCCAGAAAGTGCCAGAACCATCTTGTGAAGAGGATTCAGGTATGGGGTTGGGTCACCACCAGTGCAGAGCTTGCTCAGGAATGGCAGCATGCACACACAGTGAGGGGAAGGCTTTTGGAGGATGGCCTGGTGTCAAGAAGGGCAACAAAGAAGCCACTTCTGTCCAAGAAAAATATTACGGACATACTGATATTCTGCAGGAAGTACAGGGATTAGACTATAGAGGACTGGGCTAAAGTTCTCTGAAGAAGCCCCATTCAGACTGTGCAGGACAGCTGGAAAAATGATTGTCCAGAGAAGAAAAGGTAAGTGCTACCATGAGTCCTGTTTTATGCCAACAATAAATGATCCTGAAACCATTCATGCGTGGGGTTGCTTCTGATCCAAGGGAGTGGGCTCAATCACAGTTTTGCCTAAGAACACTGCCCTGAATAAAGAATGGTATCAAAACATCTTCTAAAAGCAACTTATCCCAACAAACCAGGAGCAATTTGGTGATGAACAATGCTTTTTCCAGCACGATGGAGCACTATGTCACAAGGCAAAAGTTATGGCTTGGTGAACAAAACATTTAAATTTTGGGTCCATGGAAACTTCCCAGAACTCAGTCCCATTGAGAACATGTGGTCAATCCTCCAAAACAGTTAGACAAACACAGAAACTGTGATAAACTGTAAGCACTGATTAGGCAAGAATGTGTTGCCATCGTTCAGGATTTGGCCAGAAAGCTGATATCCACCAGGTCAGGGCTAATTGCCGAAGTCTTGAAAAAGAAGGGTTAAAAAATGTTATCACGTGCTTATAATTGTCCTTCAATATACAATTAAAACATCTGACAAAAAGATCTGAAAACACTCATGCAGCAAGAACACACTTGGAGGAGAGTACTAACTTCCACCCAGGGGGGAAAGACTAATCATCTTCTCATGGTCTCGGACCAATGGTTGTGATGTGACTTGTCATCTCACGGCAATATACCTATGTATACGCTATACATTTATGTGTGAAAGAAAACGTCTTTTACATAATAGGGTACGCACATCTAATATCCTGGTGTCGTAAAACTGTGTCCTGACCTGAAATACTTTCTCACAGAACATGACACCCAACCCCAGGATTACTATAGCTTGCAGCTATGTTATGTGATCCACAGAAAAATGGTCCAAGTCAAATAAACTCTTTCAGCAACATGGAAGTGCGTGTTTGCTGCCATTTCCTTATAGAAAGGATTTCCGAAGCTTTGGATTGATCTGGTGCCAATCAAGGGACAAAACTAAAAGGTGTTTAATCTTAGGGTGTTTTCACAGCATCATGCAGCATTTAATCCATGGAAATCAAACTGTTGTTCAGTTACATCCCTCAGTGTGTTTTATTTAGGCAGATCAGAGCACCTGAGAGTGGCGGCTTTGAAGCGAACATCTATTTGAATCAAAATTTACACAACCGCAGGGACTAAACATGACGTGTATTTCAGACTTTTCAGGACAACTTTTAAACAATGTGAACTGCGGATCTCGAGACCAAAGACCCATTTCCGTATTTCAGACCAGTAAATAAAGAGTTTTATGAGTATGTTTTCGGCCTCACCCCTTACCACACGCCCTTTAAGCAGATGTTTTTTTTTTGCTTTTTGGTTCACATTCACAAGGTCTTGGTTCAGGTCCAAATGAACTCTAGCGAGATTCGACTGCTGTGAGAAAGCAATCGAATTCAATCCTGAATCGGCTCAGCTGCAGGAAATGGACCATCCTGCCGTGTATTACATGTGGGTAGATGCAAGCTGCTGAAATGAACCGTGAAAGAAATGAAAAGAAAATAAATACTGAATGCAACCCACAAAATATCCCAACTTGTTATATATAATTACTTTGCGCCATCCTTGTTTTCTCAGTGCTTGTGTACTGATGCTTGCACACACTTGGAAAAAGTTTTCCATTACCATACTTCTGACCAAAAAATTAAAGAGTTTTCCGGTTTGGAGACCAGCATGAACCTTAACCCAAATAAACCAATCCAAATAGCAAACAAACCAAAAGTATCATTTGTGCTCTGATTTAGACTTGCCAAACAGATCAATACACATGAAAGTGTCCACTGTATATGCGAGAATTCTCTTCAATGTTAATGATATCATTTTAGATTGAAATACGTACACACTGCTGTGTCTGTATGATGCATGCTATAAGATGCATCTTTGACTTTCTTTTTTTTTTTTTATAAAGGACAAACCTAGAGCACCCTTATCAGAACACTGTTGCATAAGTTTTAGGTCAAACTGTACAGCACACTGGAGATAAAGATACCAACTGTCATCCTTGGGCAAAGGTTAAACAAAAAAGGCACACATAAACCAATGCTGTTTTCCATTTCTGCATCACCTGTAAAAACAGACTTGGGCAGGAGAGCAGGTTGGCAAGAGTGACTAATATGATTCCTATTATAGCACCTATTAGGAATGGTATTAGAACTGGCACTGCTCTTCTAAAGCATGCTATTAGCTGTGGTATGGGAGTTTGCTCATCTAAAGTGACTTCTCTGAATCAGAACAGACTTTGGCTGTTGCTACAGGGAGCCCATGCCAAGTCAAAACATTTTAGACCACTTAACCACCGTCCTTTCACCTGTAATGCAATTCTTCATGCCTCAGCTTTTGTGGAAACGTTCGCCCAAGGCAAACGTCCTTCTCGTTAATCCTGCAAGGTACATAGTAGGGAAGTAACTGAATACAAATGCATTATTTGAAATGAACAGATAAGGTGTTCAGAACAGATACAAATACAGATACAAATAGGAATTCGTTGTTTTTGGTTTTTGTTTCATGGTTGAAACTAGAGATGCATATCAAGACTGCGAGGACACAACAAAAGTGTCACGCAGATTGGAAGGGTTTTATTTTCAGGCAGCCGCAAGTGAGTGGTCCAATAAGAAGCTTATGGGACAAAAAAGCTAGTATGCAATGCCTTTCCAGAGTTCTTTAATTCATCCTCAGTGAATGTCTTGTCAGGCGTGCGGTTGTTCTAATAAGTTTACCTCTGCAAAAAAAAAAAAGTTTGAAAAGAGCTTCCAGACACAATAAAGAAGTTTATGCTGGTTTTCACCTCCCATTGGTTGACAAGATTCTGTTGGCCAATTACTTGTTTTCATACAAATTATTATACCCTTGCTCATTTTTAGAAATTAAACATTTTAATTATTTAATTCCATTTTGTAGGGGCGGCACGGTGGCGCAGTGGATAGGGCTGTCGCCTCACAGCAAGAAGGACCCGGGTTCGATCCCTGGGTGGGGCGACCTGGGAAATTTCTGTGTGGAGTTTG
>JAOVVG010000044.1:17479304-17490791 GCA_028566375.1 Leptodoras nelsoni | reverse complement strand
TGCCAACAATGGTCTGGCTCCCCGGCATATCTCTCCCTGGTAGCCACCTCAGACTCCATATATACATTAGTGGTGGGAGGGTTGTTTGGCTCAGGAACAACCTGGGCCTCTGCCTGTCTTGAGCCCAGGGTCCGAACAGCCTCCCCTAGGGCGGACAGCTGCTGGGTTCATTTTGTGGTCACACTGGGAAAGAGGACTCAATTGCAGGGAAATCTGAGCTGTTATTTCTCAGCCCAGCCGATTATATACAGTATATTTTTAAAATTGAACTGTTTGGTGTAAAAACTGATGTGCTCCAGCACACTGCATTAGTGAGTGTACGTGTTACTGCTGAGCTAAACAGGCTAACACTGGTCAGTAAGGCAGTTAAGGTCAAACATAGGCCCTGCACATTTCACGAACTCAAACAAAAGAGAGATTTTTTAATCGAAAGCTTTAGGGAGAAAAGAAATCTGCAGGAAAAAATTTATGGGGCAGCATAATCAAATTCTAAATGGCGGGCTCAGTTGCGCCTCTTATAGGCAAATATGACCTGGTGCAGAAAGCGTGAGCAGCATGTAAATAAACAATAGAGTGGAACCAGGAAGTGGAGCGTAGTCCTGAGCGGCCAAAGCACCCTAGCCCCTAGGGGAAAATAACAGGGGAATAACAGAAAGTGGAGTGGGTGGAAGAAGCGCCAAGACCTTGAGCATAAATTAGACTCTGGACTGCCTTTCCTAATAAATAGATTCTCGCCACAATGAAATGTCTGTTAAACCTATAAGTCCCTAACAAATTACCACGGTATGGAGCCCTACCCCGTGGGTACGCTTCTACAAAAGTGCAACAAGAGGCACTACGCAAGAACCCCTTTAAATACTGTGGAAAGCAGGTGTGTCCTGTTGTGCATAATTGCAACTATGCATGCTGGAATATGAAGTCCTCCCAGCATGAATGTTAGGCCACGCTATGGTGAGCCCCCTTAAAATAATGTAATTGTTTCTATAGTAACAGCTCATTCAAGTGGACTTATATTCAGTTTAACTGAAGTTTTCTCTCAAGAAACATTTATTTAACATTTTTGGAAGGTGTCACCAGTCACTGCTTGGTCTTATAAACTACAAGACAGAGAAGAAAGAGAAGCTAGTGAGGGAATGTTTATAGCTGCTATAAAAGTGTTTTATTGAGTTTAAATGAAATTCCAAATAGATAAAAAGAATTCATTCTTTAATAATAAAAAGATTTAATCACAGGCAAATTACTGTGCTATAAGAACTTTGCAGAACATTGATTTATACTCAAACTCGGCATATACTGTATTATAAGCCTATAGCGTTGCAGAAGAATAGTTCCATATATGTGAGTTTGCAGACACTCAGAATTGGCTTCTAAGTTTTTGATTAGGGACTCTTGAGATGACTGCTCCTGCTGCTGTTACTGCTCCTGCTGCTATTACTGCTCCTGCTGCTGTTACTGCCACGAGACTTAGGTAAAAGCTCAGAAGAAGCAGAAAGTCCAAGGCTTAACTCAACTGTCTTTAAGGCGGGCGAGTGAACTGCTGAGCCATTGGCACTGCTGCCAGCTGATGATCCTGAGGATCTGGTCAAAAGGCACACAAAATACAACCATCTGATGTGTGTAATCACCATATTGAATAAAAATTGTGTTTATGTGGAACATGCCATGTGATCTTTTACTATAGCAACAAACAATGTAAGACTATTGTGCGATTGGGCAGGGAAATGTTTGAAGGTTTGCATCTGTGTTATTTGAGTTGAAGCACTGGAATGCTCTCACTGGTGTATATGAAGTGCTAGTTTGTTCCAGTGGTTTACCTGAAAGATACAGAGCTACGTGCAGAGCTTAGCTTTGAACTCCTGCTTGACGGGGTTGAGGCGGGAGAAGGAAGAACAAGACTGGCCTAAAACAGAAGAACATACAGAACATTAATTAATCAACTTCCATAATTCCATCCATCTATCCATCTTCTTCCGCTTATCCGGGACCGGGTCGCGGGGGCATAATTCCATAATTCCGTTCAAAAAGTTAAACTTTCATACATTATAGATTCAGGGCCTACAATTTAAACGATTTCAGGTATTTATTTGTTTATTTTTATATAATTTGGGATTCCAGCTCAAAAAACCCATGAAAACAGGAATTCAAAAAATTAGAATACTGTGGAGAAATCAGTCTAAAAATTAGGATCACATCAAATCAATCAAAATATGATACTGTCAAAACGATATCTCAATCTTCAATACTTGGTTGGGAATACCTTTGCTTTAATCACTGCCTCAATGTGATGTGGCAATCAGCCTGTGGCACTGCCTGGGAGCTATAGATTTCCCAGATTTCCCAGATTTCCTTGATGCTGCTGTCATCTCTTCTTTGTTGTTGGGTCTGGTGGCCCTCATTTTCCTCTTGAGAATACCGCATAGATTCTCAATGGGTTTTACTTGACTGTGGATATTTCACACTGGACCTCAAGAAGTTTTGGTTCTTTTCCTCATCTGTCATCCTCCAAACCCTACTTTCCACACTTTACTTTCATCAGAAAAGATTACCTTGGACCACTGGCCAACAGTCCAGCCCTTCTTCTCCTTGGCCCAGTTGAGATGCTTCCCAAGTTGGCTCAAGTTCAGAAGTGGCTCCCATCTCCTGGATGCGTCTGAATGTGGTGGTTTTTGAAGCTGTGACTCCTGCCTCATTCCACTCTTTCTGCCAGATTTTTTAATCTTTTTGATAATCCACTGAAGCCCACGGTCATCACTTTTACTGGTGCATCTTCTTCTGCCACATTTTGTCCTTCCACTAGATTTTCCATTGATATGCTTGGACACAGCACTCTGTGAACAGCCAGCCTCCTTAGCTATGAACTTTTGTGGCTTATCCATTCTATGGAGGGTATCAATGATAGTCTTCTGGCCAGTTGTTATGTCTGCAGTCTTCCCCATATTCAAATATTCATGCCCTGCAAAATTTGGGCTGATTTTCCATAGTATTCTAATTTTTGATTCCTGTTTTCATGGGTTTTATGAGCAGGAAGCCCAAATTATGTAAAAATAAACAAATACATACTTGAAATTGTTTAAATTGTGGGCCCTGAATCTATAATCTATGAAGGTGTGACTTTTTGAATGGAATTATGGAAATGAATCAACTTTACACACAATTTCCATGCATTGTTCATACATCTGAGCTCTGTGCCGTTCTTCACCTGCATGAAGTACATCTGCAATATCTCCTTGAGGTCAGTATGTTGCTCCATGACTTCCAGAAGCATCTTATTGACAACCTTCCTGCAGTCTTTCAGTTCTTTCAGATTGATGTCCCGTTCCTCAAAGGTCTCCTTTGTGGTGTTCTTACTAGAACGGATCTCCTTTGTCAGCTTGAAGGACTGCAGTGGAAGCAACAATGCCAAATTTAAAATGGTATTGGGCCGATTTAGTAAAAAGCTCAAATAGAGTTGTTATTTCAGAGTTGGTCTCTAAGGAATAAGAAAAGGAAACTGGCAAACACATTGATGGATAATATCTGTTAATCCACCATGTTGTGGAATCCTGTTTCCAAGAAAAAGCATTCTAAGAAAAATGCAATATAGCAAGCTGCTGCATAAAGATCAAACTGCTTCAGCTCAATATGGGGACCTGGGCCCTTAATAAGATGAATGTAAGATGTTTAACCTGTTTAGTGGCCCTGTCCAATTTCTCCTGCTGAGAACTGAGCTCCTTTTTCAGAGAGACAATTTGTGCTTCGAGATCTACATTTCTTTTTGTCTGAGCAGCTTCCTCTTGCTGCAAGCTGTTCAATGATCTGCTCATGTCCTGTCAAAGAAAGCAAAAAGGAAACCATTAGAAAACAGACCTTGAACTATATTTACTTATAAAAACAAAGAAAGCCGGTCCCTGTGACTACGTCTGTCAGGTACTATGACTTACAGTGGCTTGCATAAATAT
This sequence comes from Leptodoras nelsoni, assembly GCA_028566375.1. NCBI lineage: Eukaryota > Metazoa > Chordata > Actinopteri > Siluriformes > Doradidae > Leptodoras > Leptodoras nelsoni. Next base: position 17,486,853 of record JAOVVG010000044.1, on the reverse strand, counting down.
TCATCCCTTGAACCTTTCCACAATTTGCAGTGTTACTACCTGGACAACTATCTTTGTCAGTCAGAAAATAATTATTTGAATGGAGTAAATGCAAGTGTCAGGTGATTTCAAATGTAAATACAGCTGCTTGCTAATAGTGTGTTAGAGACGATATCTATACTGAATGATCACTGGATTAGGAACACCTGGCAAGTGGCATATGATCACTGATAAAGTGCCCCAATTGGTGGTTACATCACAACTGGCTCTCATATGTAAGGTGCAGACCTGTCCACTGCACAGCAGAAGGCACATTTATCAGCTATGGGTAAATGGAGCAACTGAGCGACTTTGACCGTGGACAGACAGATGGAGCCTAGAGGTGTGGTGTCAGTGTTTCAGCAACAGTTGCACTTGTGGGCTGTTGCCGTACCATGGTATCACAGGTGTACCAAGAGTGGGGGAACCATCAACAAACATCCAGACAAAGGTTACAAAGTGGCCGACCACATGTGGTTGATCCAAGAGTCTAGCATTGCTTGTCAGGACTGGTATCATAGCAACGATATGTCTCAGTGGAACAGCTCCCACCAGTAAAACAGTGGGCAAATGCAACCACTTTCGGCCATGACCGAGGGGACGAACCCTGCCCTGACTACAGTACAACAGCTGTAGACCAACATGTGTGCTGCTTTTGACCACCCGTAATCACAACCAATGCCTCGCATGGGCCAAAGAAATGCGTCAATGGACCTTGGACAGATATTAGCTGGTCATGTGGAGTCCTGTTTTCTGTTGAAACACGCCGATGGACGGGTCCATACCTGGCGTAAACCACACAAAGCCGCATTTCCTGGTTGCAATGTTGCAGTGCTACAGACTGGTGGTGGTGGGGTGATGGTCTGGGGAGCATTCCCTTGGTATGCCCTAACACTGTTAGTCATCGTACCACACAGCTTGAATGGCAAAAGCAACAGGGACCTCTTAGCTGACAATCTGCACCTGTATCTTCACCAAGTCTTTCCTGACAGCAGGACAAGACAAACTTGTCTGGATGTTTGCCACCTATAAAAACCCCTAAACATTGCATATTCCACTGAGCACCACTAAATCAATTATTTAAAAATATGATGTTACCTCTAACATGAACAGTCTTGGAACAAACCAACAGCCATATCTGTGTAACTTTACATTTACATTTATAGCATTTGACAGATAACCTTATCCAGAGTGACTTACATTTATTTTATTGGGTACTTTTAGTTTTATTCTCATTCCTGAGTAATGAATAGTATATAGTGAATAATAAGTTTTAGGAGTTAGTCATTAAAGAACAAGTACATTTCCCTGGAACAACATAAAATGTGAAAAATGATTATGTGTAGGAGAGGAGAGATTAGACATAACATCCACAGACGCTTAGACGGACCTCAATGTTTTCCTGAAGTTCTTTGATATGGCGTCTCTTGAACCTGACCTTCTCATCTGCTGCCCTTTTCTGTTCTTCCAACTTCAATTTCTCTTGATATTCAGGACCTACAAATAGAAATGCATGTGAGTATCATGTTTGCATCATTACACACCCTGGTTACATTTATTATTAAGGAAAAGCAAATGTGAAATTTAACATTAAAATACTTCCTGGATTTGGTTTAGTCAGTGAGTAATTTATGCAAAACAAATAACAGATCTAAAGAACAGGAAATTGTGCACATACTAGACTCTGTGACCTTCTTAAAGGATTTGCGATAGGTGCTGTTATGATTATTTAGCAGGTACATGGTGTTTTCCAATGCCTTATTTTCTTTCTCTGCCTTGCAGATCTTGGCATCCAAATCATCACCCTTGCGCTGAAGCTCCTCCTTCTCTTGAGCTGCCTTAACACAGAAACACCAATCAAATATAGGACAAGAAATTTCTCCATCTGCCATTGCCCATGAAAGGCAGAAATACTCAACTCAACTGTAATACTAACAATCATTAAACTCACTTATAATATTATAATGCAGTGAAAGATGACATATTGGTCAAAATATGATGTAAAATTTGTAAGTATACATAATATTGATAAAGTAAGTAAAGAATGACAGTGGTGCCAAGCTGAGTTACTGTTATCCCACAATAGGTCATTATTAATATCTAAAACATCATGTCTCTAAATGCTTTATTCCACTCATACCACAAAGATTATCCTTTTACAGTTACATTTAATGTTGTGTAATGTGCATGAACAAAGGTACTTCCTGTTATCACTTAAGCTATAAATATATAAACAGTCATTCCATCAAGTTAGTAACAAAAAGCAGCTTATCATTTTACCAAGAAAGCAAAGTCATTTGCAAGACTTCACCATGGTGAAAAATTAAAAGTTAAATCTATACGCTCTGACACTGGAGACTCCTTCCAAAAATGGTTATGTTCTCAACAATTACATATCTTAATCCGTTTATGTGGAGTATTGCCATGTAATATCTATCTTTGTAATTGGTACTATAAAAAGGATATCATAATAGAATGAACACAATAATATGAACCTGTGATTTGCAGCCAACACTACTATATTGTCAAAGCTTATGTTACTGAAAAATAATCAACACTTTCCAATCAATTGGATTTGAGAGTTCAATAGCACTGTGGTATAAATGTGAACAAAAACTCTATTAAAAATGAAGAGAATGGAACTGTAAGAATAAACTTACAGTAGAAAATTAGTTAGGCTCTAGAAATAAAATCTTGCTACCTTGATAATATAATAAGCCTGTGATTTGTCTTCCTCTCCCTCTGGTGCAGCCATGGAAATGGTGACGATCTCATACTTTTTCTTCATCTTGTTAACTTTGGACAGTTGTTCATGCAACTGGGCCCTGCAAAGAGGCATTAAGCATTGAATGACCATATGGGTCCTAGGATGTGGGACAAGGGACAGGAGCACACATTAAAAAGATCACTGCCTAATAGTGTTTGTGTCATGACCACGGCCCCCACAGGGTCCATCTAATGAGGCTCACTTGCTGGCGGTCATTTTGTAATCATGTTTAGCCGCGCTGGGGACATAAAAGGAAGGCTTCAACTCTCCCCAGCATGGATCAACTCTACGCCAAACTGTTCGTCTTGTTTGTCGGCACCCTAGTCTGCCAAATTTCTTGAAGCTAAGTACTTTCTCACGTTTTGGTTTCACTTTGTTACTTTGATACTTTGTCACTGGTTTCACTTGGCTAAGTTCCTGTTTTTGTCTTTGTTTTGTTTCCCTAGTTTGTCCCAGCCAGAGCATGGTGTCTACCCTCCCTTGCCTCCACGTTTGGACTGCCCTTGGCCTTGCTCTCAGTTTACCATTTGCCCTGTTCCCATTTCTCCTTGTATTTTGTTTACCACACTCTGTGCTTTCATATTTTTAAACTTTACATGTTTAAAGAACTGTTTAGTTTGTTAAGTCACTGCGTGAAAATAAATATATATCTGTACTTGACTACAACCTGTATGGGATCATTACAGATTGAATTATTGTAAAGTAGATTTGCACTAAATCATACTGTGTCCAGAATAAACACAAACACTGTGTGAAAGTACAGAGAAACTTGCCAATATAAAGCTATAGTCACACTAGACATTTGCAGTTAATGATGCTCTGAGAAATAGGCAGGGCCAGTGACGCAAGCAGCCATCTATTTTGTTGTTTACATGCTTTTTGCACTCTGCAAAACTCTGGAAGCCACAGTAGCCTGAATCAGTGCAGTCAGCATATTAGATTTGACTATTGATATTGTGGTGAGAATAAGGAAACCCTGGAGCATACTACTATCTTTACTTTTGCTTAGGAGGACAAGGGGGGGTTATACAATGAAAATTAAATAAATAATTAAATAAAATCCTAAGACTACAATTTATTTATTGTCATTTATTAAATTTGCTTGCCAACCAGTTGTTAACAAACTGGCTAACCCTCCAACCATAAACAGTAATAGAAAAGAGATATATACCATCTATTCCAACCTCCTGACTGAATGTGTAGCAGGATGCCTCATGGTTATGTACCATTTTATAATTTGGTCAGTGGGTGTTATATCAAATCTCATGCATTTCTCCCATTTTGGATCCAGAGTACTGCTATGTATTCTAGCAGATCCCTTCTGGTCACCACAGCCAAAGCAGTTGCACTATTGATCAAAGATGTGATTTTTGCACTTCAAGTGCATCAAATTTAAGCTCAATGAGAAATTTTGTTAGCAAAATCTATTTGCCCCAGAAATCTGCAGAGCAAAATCACTCTTCGCAGCAAATTCCATTACATTCAATATGATTTCACAAAATATCACTGACAAAATTCTAGTTGGAATGGATCAAAAGACTTACTTGTTACCCACATTAATCTTGTAGCCAAAATGCAAAAATATAGAAGCCAATGTTGCCTCCTACTCATGTCCCACCTGAGCCCTTGCATCTCCTTTTCAGTGATCTTGAGCTGCTTGCTGTGCATTTCCTGATGTACACAGATCTCCTCCTGCCTCTCCTTCATGGCCGTCTGCAGCTGTAGCTTCTTCTTCTCTAGAGAAAGGACGCCATCCGCCTTGTCATACAGCAGGGACTTGATGCGTTTCACCTCTAGCTGCAGGATGTTGTTCTCCACTATGCTGTCCTAATGCCGTGAGAGAATCAAGCTGACTGGATGTGATATGGTTCTTGTGGGACAGCATGCTTGCAATTTTTCAGCAAACAAACTTGCAACCAGACTATCAGGTAAGATCTACATCAGTATAAAGTAAACAGGACCAAAATAGAAATACATGCAGTCGATCATTTACTACTTTAACCAGTACTGCTTCTGTACACCAGATGGAAATGGATCATCTTTGTTGTTTCTAAGAAAATGTTTTTTAAATAATGGCTAGCTTGATTTACACAGGTACCTGGTCCAGTCTAAGTAATGAATGCTACCCAATTCATTTTACCCAAGATGACCAAGATTACCCAAGATGAATGGATGAATTCTGTTGAATGACTAATTAATTTTGGTCCTGGCTACAGAAGACAAAACACTGCTGTGATTTAGCCTAAATGAACATGGTTGTGGGTGGAGACCTGTTTCTTGAGACAGAGTTTCTTCAGGTCTTTGTCCAAGGTGTCAATGACGAGGTTCAATTCCACAGTCTTTGTGGTCAGGCCTCTATTTTCTGCCCCCATCTTCTCGTTCTCTTTCCTCACACAACGGATATCATTCTGAGAATACACAGGCACATAAAATCTGCTTCACTATAAATCTACTGTAAGTCTCTCTACACTTTCTTTAGTACTCACTGAATTGTACTGGCCAATAAGAATCTTACATAGCTTGATGCATGGAGAAAGGCAACATTCCCCTGCTACTTCTTTTTACCAGTTTATCTTCACCTGTAGCTTCTTGAGCTGTGCTGCAAGTAGAGCAGCTGTCTTCTTCTTTTCCTCCAGTGCCTCCCTAAGCTCAGAGATTTGCTTCTCCAGCACCTGTTTTTCCTCCTTGTTCATGTTGCCGCTAAGATGAGCCACCTTCCCCTCCAGAAGCTGGATCTGGAACTCCTGGTAAAGAAAGAAAAGTGTGCAGAATGAAAATTCAGGTAGAGGCATTTATGTACATCAATTGGAATAATTTCTTTTTGACCTCACTAACTGAGATACTGTAATGTGGCACTAATTATTAGACAAGTATGAATATTCTTTTTGTTCTGGATGCCTTACCTGGTTGTTGATGTAGTCCTGCTGCTTGAGAGCATTTTGGTCCAGTTTTCTAAGACGGTTGTCTAGGCTGGACAGAGATACACGACTGCCTGTGATATCTGCTGTGACATTCTTCTTCTTGGCTTGCAGCGTCTGCAGCTCCTGCTTTTTTTGGAAGAGAAGCTCATGTTCCCGCTGCAGTTGGGTGTCAGTTTCCTATATACAAACGAACACACTGCTATTAACTGTAGTGAGGAAAATGCACAATATCCCATACCACTGTTGAATGCTCAAATATGATTGGTGTTGATTAGTTATCTATAACAACTCACTTTGAGGTGTTTCTCTTGGTCTTGGTGCAACTGCTCCATCTGTGAGGCTCTCTCCTCCACGCTAAGGGCCTCCTCAGTCACGGCCTGAAACTTATTTTCTAGAGCGATGTTATACTGCTGCACATCCTGTAATCTGCAGGAAACACAGAGTGATCTATACAGGCTAAAAGCATTCAACTTTGTGCTGTTTTTACTTTCATCATTAACAGGTTTTACATAAGAGAAACTAAACCTGCAAGTAATATAAAAAAATCTGTAATAGTCTCTGTTTAGCCATGAGCACAGTGGTGAAGAAACAACTGACTGACACGGTTTACGCGGTTTAGTCCTTCTTGGGAAGCAAGATTTAAAGTGTGGGAAAAACACTTTATGTGTGGTGACATAAGATGGGCACAGCCCTCTGCTGTTCAAAAATGCTATTACATACATTAGATGGCATTATAAACAGAGTGCACATTATATTGTGATATGCCCATGATGCACATCGTCACATTTTTGCATTGCAATGCATCGTGGCATGATGCAAATGTGATATGCACATTTTTTATTTTGTTTGTTAATTATTATTAAGTTATTAAGTACATAATGTTAATATGTCCATATGTGTTTTGGGGCCTTAACTGGAGACTACCCATGCCCAAAGTATTCTTTATTTCTATGATTTTTATCTACATTTTTTTATTAACACATTTAGCTTGAACACAAATTGCATAGTGTGGAGCATTCTTGCAGTAAGAATTCACTTCTCTTTCTTTTTTTCCTCAAACTATATTCAAAGCAATTCAATGTTCATGGGCAAATGAAATAAAAAATTAATTTACACTAGCTACTGTATCTATTTGATTCCAATTCATTACAAATGAAATACTTCTCGTTTTAATATTTAATATATCTTATTTTATATTTTATATCTCTTTTAATATATAAATTTGATACAGTTGTTTTGGTTGGTGAAATCATTCTCCCTTCAGTATTCTCTGTCCATTTCATTGGGTCATTAAAGCTGTTTGTTTTATTGAGACAGAATTACTTTGCCAGTTTATTGCTGATGTCCTTCTTGATGCTTGTTAAGTGGGACCTCTTAGACTCCAGGTCTGTAGCGGTGCGATCCAATCTGCCCTTTAGGCTCACCAGCTATGAAAACAGCAACATATGAATATCAGTACCTCATCATTATAATCAGGTATATGATGTAGTCAGTGCAGCTATAGGTGCATGCCTCATCTTGCAAATGTGTACGGTTGTGCTCCTCTTCCTGAAACTGTAGCCGTAGCCTGTTGTCCTGGCGTTCAACCGCAGTGATCTTCTTCTCACAGTCCTTGTTGTTCTCCATCTCATTAGCCAGGAAGTTCTGCTTCTCTTTTATGAAAGCTTTGCGCTCACGGATCACATGGTTCGTCTCTGCCAGCATCTGAAAATTAAGATGAAAATAATTTGTTTAGGGCGGCACGGTGGCGCAGTGGCTAGCGCTGCCGCCTCACAGCAAGAAGGACCCGGGTTCGATCCCCGGATGGGGCGACCTGGGAAATTTCTGTGTGGAGTTTGCATGT
>JAOVVG010000044.1:16553070-16565254 GCA_028566375.1 Leptodoras nelsoni | reverse complement strand
ATTTGTTGATGGTGACCTTGAAGCACTTTTTGTAAGTCGCTCTGGATAAGGGCGTCTGCTAAACGCCTAAATGTAAAATGAATGAATGATATATTTTATGACAACAGAACTACTTAAGTGTTAACCACATGCTGACCACACTGAGAAGCAAGCGCTATCCACCCACTTCTATATGCAAATTCACAGATGCCCTTGATTGGCAGGTATCACTACATTTGTTGGAACGGAGTGCATCCCAGGGCTGCCTCCCTGAAAACATAAGACAACCTTCGATCGTGGGCTCCATCGTAGGCCTCATCAGGATTTGAACTCACAAAGTCCGGGTGATGGGGGAAACGTTTCTCTCTAGTGCCACTAGGAAGTAGAACACTGCTTTTTTTTTACACATGATCAACACTGTATATTATTTGTGCTCATCTATACAGCCAATAAAAAGCAATACACTTCTTGCCCCTGTAAAGGGTGTAGAGTGAGGAAAACTGGACAAGCTGGTTCGTCAGCTAACTAACAAATATTTACCTTCTAAACAAAATCTGAATAGAGTTCAACAAACAGAATCGCAATACAATATTAAGCACAATAACACTCGAATACTCCGCCGCATCTGAAAGGAACTGATGTTTGCGCCGATTTCAGAATCCGGAAACGTGAAACCTACCTCGATGGTCCATGTTGTAGGTGCAGAAAAAGCAGTTTGTCTTAATACACACTCCAGCAGGAAACTAAACCCAAGACAAAAGCATCGGGAATGCAGGTTGTGTGTTTACCAGGCCGCTTCGGGGTTTATGGACATGGGTTGAGACCCGTCTGGAAAATCTGGTTGAGTCGAAAACAGACTGAGGACGTTTCGCATAAGGAAGCAGTTACGGACTGATTAAACCAATAGGAGAAAGCAGAAACCGTAACAAAAGCGAACATGCTTAGACTCACTAAAGGGGTGTCGGACTTGCCAACGGTTCTTACGTCAGCCTGTTTTCCCACCAAATCCAGCTTCACAGCTTAATATGCCTCACAGACAGAAGAGAACTAAAGCTCTGTTCAGAGTGCAGGAGGTAATCATTACCAGTGCGAGTCTGGGATTTTAATCCTGTCTGAATCGGTCGTGTCCTTATATTTTTACACGTTCTGTGGACAGAATAAGTGGCAAAGAGCAAATGTAGTTTAAAACGTAGACCAGCCATGTAGCCATGTACACACTGCATGACTAAACCCCTATATAACCACCGATAAGTCCACACCATTATAACACCATTACTCAACATTCATTCATCTTCTTGTCCGCTTATTCCTGTTGAGGGTCACGGGGGAGCCGGTGCCTAGCCGGCAGCATAGGGCGCAAGGCAGGAACAACCCTAGACAGGGCGCCAATCCATCGTAGAGCCCATTACTCAACATCCGTCAGGAAAACTAACCCCATCTGAATAGTACTCAACAGACCGAAGCACATCGGTCCTGGATATTTAAACGTTTTCAGCTCCGTAACCAGGCGGCATTTTTATTTTTTATCCAGTTCATAACGTTATTTATAGCAACGAGAATCAACAGAAGCGTCTTGCTTACATATTCAATAAGTTCTAACTTCATTAAAGTTCAGCATACGGCACAATCTTCTAGGAAGCTGCATTTTTGATAAACCGGTCTCAAGCTGCTAAAGAATCTAAAGTTTGTTATATAAAGAGTCTCTTAACTCTGAATGAACACGGAGAAATCAAACATCAGCCTGAATATTTGCTAAAAATCAACATGTACACAATCAGTGCATGTCACAGCACTATAAACAAAAAAAAAATAAAAAAAAAAAAGTCGCACGAAAAAGGTCCTCGGACACGGCAACAAGCCGCGAGAGGTGATTTTCAGCAGGTCGAGCGCAAGGACAGTGCTGTTCCAACCCATCTAAGAGCTGCAGCCTGGAAACGATCAAGAACTTGAATTGCATTTATGGATCCACACAAATACTTCTTTAACCCAGTACTTTTTTTAGTGTTTGATGTCAACTCTGTACCTACCGCACCCCTCAGAACTGAAGGAATAAGGAAATAAATGCGTTTCGTTCTGGTTGGAATAGATTTATTTGATCTGTCTGTAAACAAGGTGGTTAATTCATGGCATTTTCCACGCAAAATCGGGTTGTATAGAGATATTTATATATAATCAGCTGGTCAGGATCTCAGTCAAAAAAAACAAACTATAATAATCAGGAGCAATGAAAGAAAGAAGAGAAATGAACATGATTTGTTGACATGTTTCACTTTAATCTGTACATATTCCACAAGCCCTGGAGAGTTTGAATTTCTTTTTTTTTTTAGTGTCGGAGATTCCAAAGAAGGTGCCATTCGAGAATCGACTCCTTGCAAGGCAGCGGTTTTTAAAATCCATCTCACAGTAGCAACAGATCAGATCTACATTATGGCACAGGATACACTGCTTTTTTTTTCGATTAACATTAACAATACCATTGACTAGTGGTCTTTTTTTCTTCTTTAACTAATACCACCATAACCCAGAAAATTTAGTGTACACAGTTACTTTAGTGTTTGTGTGCGCGTGTGTATGTGTGTGTGTATTTTTTTTTGCCTATTTAATGAAATATTTGTACCGTGCTATGACAAGTTGATACATTGCAGTCGAATAAAAGCACAAAATGACTTGATGTCTGAAAACTGTCAGGATCAACAGACAAAAAAAAAAAAGGGGGGGGGGGGGGTTAAAGGTCAACAACAAGACTGCCATCTTTCATCTATTCAAGACATTCATTATGAGAAAATAATAATAATAAAAAATAAATCAGGTAGTTACCATTAGAACTTTTAAATCCCTCCAAGACACGGACATCATTACCGGTGAATAAAAGAAGTTAGTTATATACTATGCATTTGAAAATTTTAATTTGGTGTTCTATAAACAGATGAAGCTAGCAGTCGATCCTTCAGTAATCTGTTAATCCTCAGATTTTTAATGCAGAAAAAAAAAATTGGTCCTACTGGAGAAAAATAATATAATATATATCTATAATATATGAATGGACACCAAACCAGAGTTACATCAGAAGGGTAGTGCTTTTAAAAAAAAATTACAATAAACCAAAATCACTAGCTGGTAAAATAAGTTGCTAAGTGGCTATATTTTAGCGGTGGAATGTCCTTAGAGTCCAGAAGTGATTTTTGTTTTAAATCTAGATGTTGTAAATGCTGATCTGCCATCACATTCAAAAAAAAAAAAAAAAAGAAAGAAAAATAAAAATAAAAATCCAACATTACATTGAGGACTCACAACACCACATTCAGATACAACAGTAAAAGCACTGGATGTTGTATTTTGAATAAAATGGGTTACAAGTATAAGGGCAAGAATTATGTAGTGTGGTTGAATTTTATTATTATTATATAATTTTTATTATTTTTTTATTGGAGGACACTAGTAGTGTATGGTAGTTAGGTATTTGATGATATTGAGCTAAAAGAGATATGCATGCACGTTTTAAACCCTCCTGGCCATGCTGGAAAGAAGAAGAGAAAAAAAATATCGCTAAGGAAGACCGACAGCTCAGCAAGGCTCAAAGCACTCGAGAGGCATCGATGGACCACTAGATAAGCGCCTCAGGAAAACTGGACGGTGACTATTTATGCAAATTTGAAAAGCCCGATGGTCTTAAATGCTTTATGTACAGTACTGTGGTGTTCGTTTTTTTTCGGTTTAAGCCTTCATAAAATGAACATGCTTGTTTTGTGGCACTATAAGGATGAGGGAAAAGGGGGAATGGGAGAGGTATGCTAAATAAAAGGAAAACAGGAAGTTAGGGTGTACATTTAAAAAAAAAAAAAAAAATTAAGGGACTGGACAGACAAAGATGCATCAACTAAATATCTGTAGTGCTGTGAAGGCAGGGGGAGGAGAAAAGAAAAGAAGGAGAAAGGGATGATGGGATGTTACAGTGAGCTGCTGTGTGGATGGATGAAAAGGGGGCTGCTTCAGTATCCAGCTTTCCTCAGGTAGTCAGCCATGGTAAATGCTTTCTTGTTGAGCTGTCCTCCATGGATACCTTCCTTTCCCATGACTAAAACCATTACTGGGGGTACATAAAGGGAGGGGAGAAAGGAAAAAAAAAGACGACAAATGAAAAAAATTGAAAAAGAAAGGAAAGAAAAAGTCTTTCCCCCCCGTAACACAGGGATGTTATAAGATCTTACCACCGTTCTTCTCATTAAAAGACATTTTAACTGTGTGAAGGAGAAAGCTTAAACAGCAAACCCTCTCTTCTTTCTGTCCCTCAAAATTGAAACTAAGCGAGCGTTAATTACGTTAGAACCCCGAATCCCTCAAGTATTTTGCCATCGAGTATGCCTTCTTATTCAAGCCGCCTCCATGGACCCCTTCTTTGCCCATTACAAGAACCAAGACTGAAAGAGAAGAAATAGAAACAAAAGAAAGAAGAGTTGAGAAGTGCTGCTGGTTAAAGGATGAAGGGTGAAGGAGAGAAAAATGGAGAGTAAATTTGCAGCTGCAGACCAAAGTGCTTGCATGCTCATGCACACCATTACAAACAAGGAAACCCAGAAAGGGAAAAGCGAATCAACCTCTGAGTATTTCAATAGTCTGAAACCTGATCACACACCAAATATTTATTTAAAGCGCAGGACAGAGGATGCAACAAGGGGAATTACTGAACTCATCCCACCATCAGGAACTGGTAATTATTAATCAGTGTGCTTAACCGGTTTAATATTAGCTGAATTTCAAAAGGCACGGCAGGACGCCCAAGTGGCAGTCTAAAGAATTACTGGTCCGGGTTAAAGGTATCCAACTGAACTGGCATTAGGTGAAGGGCTGCTAATCCCATTTACAGCTCCATTTATGGATCATTACGCGTCCGAGATGAGAATTTGATTCTAGCCCATCTTGGTCTAGTCTACTCAGCTTCCCAAATCAACTGATAAGGACTATTCCGGGGTAACAGAATATCACTTTGTCTATTTATGGAAGCCTAACCACTGACCTAAGCAATCCCTAAATTACAGTTGGGCAGCACAGCAAAAAATACCCTATGATGTTTAAAGACATTTGATACACGTACGCAAAATTTAGCGTCAAACAGGACATCCCATAATCTACTTCTTAATGAGACATAACTAACTGGGTCTGTATTAAACACTACAAAAATTATGACTGCCTCAAGAGAAGTGTGTGTGCATCTCTTGGGTTGCAGGGTAGCTCTTTGTAACGTGACCTTGGGTTTGACAAAAGGCACTCCACAAACCGAGATTATTTATTTGTTAAATCGGCGTGGAGAAGGGTGACGCGGCGGTTAGTCATTTACAGTAAACTGCACCGTCAAACGAGTCCGACTGAAGCAGCAACATGCCCAGTTATGGGCGCTGAGAACGACAGCATGCGGCTGCGAAGGGTTAAAAACCGCTTGTTCGGTACTCTCACTATGCATGTTCCTTCTCTAAATAATGAAAAGGTGCCAATTTTAAACCGGTTTCAGAAAAGAAAGCAGCCTGTACATGTTCAGCAGTTATTCAGGTAGTTAAGAAGGTGGGGGGAAAGTTCAAGGAAGGGGGAGAAGAAGAGCTTTTCAGTCCACTGTTCTGTAATCATACCTTTTTAGTATCATCGACTATTAGAAGGAGGGCCACAAAGGCAGACTGCACACGGTTATGCACGTTAACAAGGCAGGAAGCAGGGTAAATAAAATTTAGATCGTATTATCCGGATAATAAGGCGTTCTTTGATAGTTTTTGTCCCGTTATGGTAGCACGGTGTTTTTCCCTGTACAGCCACCTCTTACACAGCAATGCTTTAGTCATAAATGCTAAAATCTCCTTGTTCCGCTGATAAGCAGATTGCGATTGTTCCAGTTACACCCGTGCCAAATTCTGTTAACAGAGCGATGGGATTAACAAATTACCAACGTTAGCTTACTGTTCGTTCCCAATGTAGGGCACACTGCAATTGCAATACTCGACAATGGTCATTTTGGAACCTTATAGAGAAAGATAACGCCTTAAAAGTCCGGATAATAGTGATTTCTGATTTGTTGCCTTTTTCCCCTCATATCCTAAATGGCATGCTTGGACACAGAAGAAGTTGACTCCCAAGTTCTTCCATATGCATTTAAAACTAGCATACAGCCATTTACTGCACTGCAGGCAACATGTAGCAATGCACCCACCTGCTCCAACATTCAAATCAAGGCAGGGGGTGGACCACCGAATGCACAACCTCAGAGAACGTCCATCAATTACATAAAAACGACCAGAAAACCAGAAAAGAAGCCTAGCTTCAGTCTGATGCAACTGTACAAACCCTCTCTGAGGTTGTTCGCTTTCGTTGGTCGAGTTACATTTTCTTTTTCGTATGTAAATCTGGGAGTCATTTGCAAATACTCAAAGCAAGTTTACCTTTGGCAGCTTTGCCTATGGCAACATTGTACGTCGCCTCTCCACCATGACTCTTTGTCCTGATGTCCATAGTCCACTCGCCATCGTTCGACAGGCTGTCTCTGATCACAGAGCACTTCTTTTTCCCTAGGGTCAGTCCGTGGGTGAAGAAGGTTTCTCGGTCCTTGCCGACTAAGACATCGATTTCATCGGCCTGTAACAGGGAACGGACACGTGGTTAAGGATAGTGATTACTGCTTAACACTGGGGTGTGGTTTTCCTATTGAAGTCTGAGAGGTATAACTTCTCTTTCTTTTCTCATTAAACATCATGCTATTGCAAGTCTGACTGGAACAAATAAGTCAAGTAGCAGAAAGACTCCATTTACAATATGAATTCCAATTTTAATATATATTAAAAAAAGAATAAAAAAACAAACAGATATCCGGATTACAAAATGTCACTTGATACAAATGATAATGTGTCAGAGATAATCCTGTTAAAAAAATGTTCAAAGTCAAATTAATACAACTTCCTTAATAAGATTTATATAGCAATATAGCAAGCCTCTGTGCAATTTTTTTCCTGGCATCAGGAATTCCTAAAGACAGACCAAAATATAAATAGATATAAATATCAACAATATGTAAACACTATATAATATGACTTTTATTTAACAGCTAATCTCAGGATATGAGAAAGAAAAAAATAAAGTTTACCAGCTATTTATTTCCTTAAACTCCACCAATATGTAAATAATTATTATTATAATAAACAAATAACATTTCAGTTCAACAAACGGATTTAAATCTGTAATGACTGTAAAGCTTGGATAAAGAGAAACGGGACGCCATCTTTGAAGACACGGGCATGTTCCTGTAAGGAGAAGAGGGGGAAAAGGGAACCACGGGACAAATCCCAAATCCTACTGCACACCCTTCACACCAAGGGCACTAGACGGCTTGTAAAAACAGCGCTACTCAGTGCCCTAGGTAGTGCACAGGGTACAGACAGGAGTGCAAAATTGGGACCGAGCCAAAGGAAGAAAGGCTATGCCCAAGCACCCAGTCTAACTTCCTCCCAGCATGGCCTACGCCTAAATCTCCAGCATGATTAAAGAAAAAAATAATAAAACGCTAAAAGTATGAATGTTTACATTAATGCTAAATAAAACAGCGAACACTCATTTATAATTTATTTTTTTTTAAAAAAACACGTGGTCCCTTAATAAAGCGGTGAATCCGTAAAAACCCGTTAGGAAGCCTAATTAAAAAGAATTAACTTTTTTTTTTTTAATAATCAACGGACAACATGCTTACCATGCTAACTAGCACTATGCTAATCTTACTTGCTTCATAAAAAAAAGAAACCGGTTGTTACTATTACTATTATTATTAATAATAGCAATAATAATAATAATAAGTAATGAATTGAAGAATATTCTGGAAGTGCTCACGGTTGCAGTTCGCTGATCTTTTCATTCAAAGACAAAAAAAAAAAAAAAAAACAGTGCTACTACTGCTGCTGTCTGGGGCCTACAGGTTTGCTAACACTGCCGTATTCGGTTAAAATAGATTTTAAAAACTAAAAACAACGTACGTATATGTAAAAACGACACTTTATACAGAGTTTATGGTTAAATAAATAAATAAATAAACGTCACACCGAGTAACGGTTTATTTTTAAATTTAAAAAAGCGCTAACGGCTAACGCACGCGCGCTTGTCCGGGTTAGCCTTTGCTAGCTAACCGTAACGTGGCCCCACACACACACACATACATATACACACACACGGACACACACACAGACACAAAAGACCGAGGATTTAGACGTTCAAACGAACCGGGTGCAAATAATACAATCGCCGAACCGTTTAACGTGTTTGTATTTTAAAAGAAATCTCACCGTTATACCGCTAAAAGTGCCCTCTTGTGACGATGCCCAAACGTATTTGGCGTCCGTGTAACCGACAATGGCGGCATCCTGGCAGCTGCCGTCGCCCATCAGGCTATCCACGTAGCTTTGCCAAGACATGTTTGCTGCAATTTATAAACAACAGATATATTACGACGCTTCACACAGACTCTTTGGATGGATTTAAGGTTAAAGAAGGTTTTAAAAAAAAGAACCCGATTTGAGCCTCGCCTCTCCAAAAAGCGCTTTAGCTGCGTGCTGAGAGATCTGCTTTTTGGGGGGGCAGGGAAGAAAAGCCGATGTGAATCGAGACAGCGCCTTGGGTGTAGTCCGTGCTTGAGATCCCTCCGCGCAGGACGCAGCACTCACTTTCAGTCATTTTTATGCTCGCGCGCACAACTCCCAACAAACTAGTCCCTTTTTTCTTATCTAAAAAACATCCACTTCACGACCGGAAAACACCAAACTTTCCTCAGCGTCTCCTTCAAAATAGCTTTTAGACTTTAAAAAATATCACACGGTACAGATTTATGATTTGTCACAATTTCAGGCCACACCCTCTCGAAAAAAACTTTTTTTTTTGTGATCCGGAACCTTTTTCCGGGTTTTTTATATTTTTTTTAAAAAGGACCGTTTAAGATTAAAAATCGCTGATTCAATATTCACATCAGGATTAATACATATAACATACATTCATTCATATATATAATGTATTTAAGCAATCCATGAGAACACTTTCCACCATTTAACTACAGTAATTTTTCAATTAGGCTTATAATTATGTAGTTTACTACTATTACTAATAATCATAATACTAATAATAATGTGTTAATAATAAGGAAACAGTAAAAAGAACAATTGAACAATTATAGCTGCAGTAGGTCATATAGTAATTTATCTTAATTTGCACAATAGTAATGTTATTACAAAAACTACACACACACACACACACACACACACACACACATTTACATTTATAGCATTTGGCAGACACCCTTATCCAAAGTGACTTACATTTATCTTTATATTATTTATACAGCTGAGCAGTTGAAGGTTAAGGGCCTTGCTCAAGGGCCCAACAGTGGTAGCTTGGTGGTGCTGGGGCTTGAACCCCCAAACTTCTATTCAGTAACCCAACACCTTAACCACTGAGCCACCCCTGCCCCCACACACGTGTTTTGAACCCCACAGGGTTCCTGGGTGGTTCTCTAACCTAAAAGACCTTTTAAAAAAAATACCTGTTGAAACATCAGTTCTTAATCACAGCTTTTAGACTTTATTAAGATAAATATCCAATAATCCATTTGTAAACCAATTATATTCTGACGAAGCATGTTTTCGACGTGTTATAAATAATATATAATGCTGGAAACACACCACGTCCCAGTAACCAGTGACTCTTCCAGCATGAATGTTCAGCTTTAATCATGATCGTTCATCTAAGGCCACGCCTACACATGTCTTATATGACATCATGTTTTAGAAAATAAAGCTTCAATTTAACTAGTCTTTACATGTTTGTTATACTCAGTACTCCCCAGATTTCCCCACAGTTTTATAGTATTACATTGCTCTTACTACCTGACATATAGCACAAAAAGTAAAGGAATTTGTGTTTGGTAGGTTATTTCGTTGTTGTATCAATGCTTCTTGGCAATAAATCTTATACTGTTGGAAAGCCTGTTAATTTCCACTTTAAATGGTGCCACATATATAAGAAACATGCATTCATGGGATGAGCAGTAGAGCTGAGAATGTGGGTTGCGCCCATGAAATATTTCCCAAATCTTCTGCCATTGACTCATTTGGTGTTTGGTGGACTGGATGATTGAAGTTTGAAGAAACATTTAAAGACATAGTGACAATTTAATCATTTATTCATTTATCAAACAGGAGCCTCAGTAGCGTGTGGAAGAACCGTACACAGCCACAACAGCCTGGCACCTCCTCCTAATATTGGTCACCAGCCTGGTCACACTTTGCTGTGGGACAGCATCCTGTTCTTCAACCAGGGTTTGTCACAATCAACCAGCGTGCTTGTGTTGGTCACTCTGGCACGACCAGCACGCCCAAGCTGATCCCACAAGTGTTCAATGGGGTTGAGGTCAGGACTGCTGGCAGGCCATTCCATCCTCTCCACTCCCAAATTCTAGAGGTAGTTTCTGATAAACCCTGCTCTGTAGGGGCGAGCGTTGTCATCTTGGAGGATAGAGATCTGTCCCAGACTGTGGAGATATGGGATTGCCACTGGGTGCAGAATTTAATCATAAGCTGTTTAACAATGCCGGAGAAGATTTGGTACATTTTTCATTGCCGCAACCCACATTCTCAATGCATGTTCCTTACAAATGTGGCACCATTTCAAAGGGAAATTAACAGGCTTTCCAACCGTATAAGATTTATTGTTACCACAAAGAAATAATCCACCCAACACAAATTTCCTTACATTTTGTGCTATGTTTAGATACAGCACGCTCAGGTCAAGTACACGTAGACTACCGAGTATTCTAACTCAGCTGTCCTTCATCCTGTATTTCTACAAAAATGTTTTCCTTATATCCTTACGTCTTTATATATGACACAAATGGTATGATATATATAAGCCTGTCAATAATTTGTCAGGCAATTCAGTCATACTGGTTTATTATGTTGTCCCAGTGTCCCACCCAGAAAGCATTTGAAACACGGGAGTGTTCCTACGAGGCAAAGTTCACCGGATGGACGTCTGATAAGAGCCCTAAAAGTGTGAGCAGACGAACTGGTTATGTAAAGTTCCCAAGAAGCAGTAACAGCGTACAGTGGTCATTTTAACCACAAAAAAACCCCGTAAAGTACCAAAAACCAAACTCATGAATGATATTTGTGTGCGATATCCTGGTTAGGTTACGTTCTACACCCACAGTGAGTTTAGGACAAGGGTGGATCACTGAGCAACAGGACAAACACAGCTGCCTGTTGACATTCAGTCACACACCCACAAGCGAAAGTCATTGCAATGTGTGATGGTGTGGAAGACTTTCACAGACCGCCTAAGAGACAAGAGACAATATGCATGAAACGGTCACATGACTTAGCAAACCGAGTCCAGTTCGGGACGGGGAAACATCACCGGATTAGTGTTTCCGCATAGATTTTTCTGGAATCCACAAAGTGGCATGTGTGTGTGTGTGTGTGTGTGTGTGGAGCTGTTGAAGTGAGCCATTGTGCACTTCCTGCTTCTTCTCTGCACAGCTCTGGCATACACAGGAATTTTTTTCTCTCCTGACAGGAGAATGCGCCGCATGGCAGGAAAGCATTCTGAAGCAGCGAGTCATGTGCGCTCAGAAGGAACTTCCTCGAGGGGAAAAGTGAACACGATCTGCAGCTTTTTACCTACAGCAGCGCATGAATAACCCCAACTTCAACTTTTCACCGTATCTGCTCGTTAAACCCTGGTCTTTCTTACCTATAGCGAGAGGTGTGTTGCGAAAGCACTGATCTCTCTGATAAAAAGGAAAGGAAAACAACAGCTAAATAAAACATTATAACTATTGAACGTATTAACTTGTTTCCTGAAAAGGGGAAAGCTTTGCTTTTATGCTACACTACACTTATATTATACTTCTACTCACGTTTTATATCTTATTTTATATTCTATATTTCTGTTCTTTGTTGCCATTATCTTTACATATATACATATATACAGTTTATACATATATACAGTTTATACATATATACTAGATTTCTTTGTTGTTGTTGTCGTCTTTAGCTTATTTTTATATGTTTATATGTTTTATATCTTATATTTTTCTCCTCTATGTGGAACAACTACTGGGTGCCTTGAATTTCCCCCAGGGGATCAATAAAGTATCTATCTATCTATCTATCTATCTATCTATCTATCTATCTAT
>JAOVVG010000044.1:16438171-16449737 GCA_028566375.1 Leptodoras nelsoni | reverse complement strand
CCTCCTTCTAATCCCTTCCTACTCTAAACTACTCTTGTCCTCCCTCTGGCCCTAGTGATGTGTACCATAAATCTATGGGCTTCAATTACTCTTGGAAGTCGCTTTAGATAAAAGCGTCAGCTAAATGCTGTGTAATGTAATGGAATGTAAAAAGTTTTGCCTTTTCAAAGCTTTCACACATCATCACCGAATAATACACACACCGGTGACCCGATCAACACGACTCACTTTTATTCAGGTGCTGATTCTGCTGATGGTGCACTCCTGCTTGCGAGTTCATCCGCTCTGCCCCGTAAGCCTGCACTGGACGTAGCTCAAGACCTTGCACCAAGGCCTTATGGGTACCCAGACTGCCATGCGGCCACGGTCCACCACTCACTTCGTAACTGCTAGGGATCTTCACCCGGATGAGGTCGGCGATGGCCGCTACCACTTCGGTGATGTTCTAAAAAACGGCAGAAGAACACATGAATACGAGTCTGGTGTTTCACCCTCCCTGCTCTCATGTCCGTGCTTCCTCACCTCGGCGGCGGACGGCTTCAGCATGATGGCTATGGAGACGAGGCCAGGGCCGTTCTGCGGCGTTCCGAACGGAGAGCTGAAGAACATGGACGAGGGCTCGGTTTTAATCTCCCTCAGCTTCGTCTCAGTGCCTAAAGAGATGAGACGGAGAACACGGTGTGGAGAAACGTCCAAATGTCCAATGTTATGTTTGTGTTGTGTTGTAAAGTACAGGTAAATACCTTTCGCTCTGGATTTCGGGAACATGGGCATGACTGGAGAGAGTGACGGAGACGGAGGCTCCTGTTTGACCAGGGACAGATCCGGGTAGCGGCTGATCTCCATGCCGACCACGCTCTCCGGAGACGAGGAGGGAACAAAACTGTCCGGCGTGTCCCGGTCCTCACAGTGCTCCTGTCCCCTGCAGCAGAAAAACGGACTATATAAGTTTCAGCCCGTAAAATACCGCTTTTTTACTCGACTGGTGGCCCGTTTCCGACGACACGGTGCTGATGCCAAATCTGGAACCACCGTGTGTCAAATCTTTCAACTGTCAGTTTCAGTTCCAGCACCAGAAAGTCGTCAGCCTGGAAGTGAGAACTGGTAACGAAAATGGCTCCAGGACGACAATCTGAGCAAGTCTACAACTCTAGACTGTTAAACACATCAGCATGAATCAGTGACCCAAAGGAAGACCAACTCCAACAAACCTTGCATCAAAATACGTGTGTCTTCCAGATTTGTGACTACATGAAGACGCATGCCATAATAATGTATTCACATTACATCCAGCACACAAAATGAAAAAACAAACAGACAGATAAGATTTACCTGAGTTCTTCCTGGTTGTTGTGAGGGGGCGTGGGTAACGAAGCGGGTACGTCCACCGTCTTCGGGCCGTGAGCGAGAGCCTTGGCAAAAAGCTCCTCCTCGGTCTTGAAAGGTACGTGCAGCGGTCTCGAAGGAAGACTTTTGGTCACTACGTAGGTGAAAAGCAAACACATTTCATCCGTCCGTTAAAAAAAAACTGTTGTAAGAGCATGGTCTGAAAATCTCCACTGCAGAGCTGGTGGTTTTGGTTTTTGGTGTTCAGTGTTTCTGAGCCTCACCATCATGGCTGCCCACGACAGCTGCTTTGCTGGACAGTTCCTCGGTGGTGGCGAAGCCGTTAAGCAACTTCTGGCGTGCCACGGGGGGAGGCGTAGGAGGCAGAGACGCCGGGGGTGTTGGAGGGTTACTCAGGTTGTTCTGCTGTTGTTGGTGTTGGAAAAACGAACAGAAGAACACAATGAGCGAACTCTAACACAGTGAACTCTAACGCGATATAAAAACACTGGTTCTGATCATCGCTTCTCGGACGTACTTTGTAAATGAGCTGGGAGTAATAATCCGACATTCCGTCCAATGAGGCACTTCCAAAAGTGCCTGAAAGACGGCTTTCGCCGTCAAGCTGCCCGCTACCGTAGGGCACGAAATGGGCAAAATTTACACCGACCAGAGGCTCCATCAGGGGCAAGAGAGAGAGCTGCTGCTGCTGATGGCAGATGCAGACAGAGAGAGAGAGACAGAGAGAGAGAGGGAGGAAAAAAGCAAAGAGAAGATGTGAGTTTCAGAAATTAGAAACCGATTAGGAGCCTAGAGAGATGGGCTCTCGAGGTTATATGACAGTGTAATTAACAGCGAGCCCTGATGTCTTGATACCTACTGATGTAACATCTTAAGACATGGTTTGTTTGTCAGTGCTAGCAGTGGTACCGGTCACTTTACACGCCGTGGGAATGGCAAACTGTTAATGTAGAGTTTCCCCTGGTTTAATGGGGGATCTCACTCAAATCAGAAATGCATATGAAATGATCGATCACTCAAATGAACGATCACTCAGCAATCGTCTGATTGGTTAAGCCAAAGGCACTGAAGTTCAGCACTGTGACAAAAAAAGGTGACGCTTTATATACAGGTCGCATTCATGTACGGGTTACGTGTT
The DNA here is from genome assembly GCA_028566375.1 of Leptodoras nelsoni. Classification (NCBI taxonomy): domain Eukaryota; kingdom Metazoa; phylum Chordata; class Actinopteri; order Siluriformes; family Doradidae; genus Leptodoras; species Leptodoras nelsoni. The sequence continues at coordinate 16,447,252 of JAOVVG010000044.1, read as the reverse complement.
GAGTAATTTACGTAGTTAGGCCATTCCCAACACGCCTGACTGGGGTCCTGATTTTGAGGACAGGGACACCTTGGACTGCAAGACTGGACATTCTAATCTACATTAGTGTTTAAGTAGGTGAGAGATATTCCATTTGTCGTACCTGTTTCAGGTTGGTCATCACTGGTTCAGTGCAGGGATACATGGCTTGTCTTTCATCCTCCTCCTTCTTCCTCTTTTTGGAGCGAGGAGCTGGACGTTCTCCGCTCTTTGCAGTACGCTTGGTCCTTTGCTTTTTCTTGTCTTCCGACATCAAGGGGCCGCTGAAATCAGGGTTAAACGAGAGCTGGCTGTCTGAGAAGGTCTGTGTGGAAGACAAATAAAAAGCATGTGAACTCATGAAACCGATGGAACAGACTTTAGCCAAGAGGACAAAGACAGTCAAGCCAATCTTTACCCCGCTGCTGTCTATGGAGCTCTGTCTCAGGAGATCCTTGCTGTCTGCCGAGGTTTCCTCCTCTGATCTCATGCTGTCCTCAGACTTCTGGTGGGGTAATGGGGGAGGAGGTGTCTTCTTGTTCTTCAGGAGATGTTTCAGAAGCTCGTTCCCACCTTCTCCTTTTGAGCCACTTGCTGGACTTTGGCCTGTGGGATGTGGCGACATGACATCCTTGTCCCCTTCCACTTTTACTCTGCCCATTCCCATGTTCATGTCGGCACCTTTTGGACCATGGCAGTCAGTGGTTTCAATCCTTTCCAATTTGATGTTAGAGAGAATCTTGTCCTGTATGTCCTGCTGGCTCATGGTTACATCAGAAGCTCCGCAGTAGCTTCCTTCGGAAAGCTGTCGTTCCAGCTCTGAGTGGTGCTGGCTGCTCTGAGAGCCTGGGGTGGAGGAGCCAGGGTGGGAGGTCTCGCACAGCTCCTGCTCTCCGAAGAGCAAAGGATTCCTGGTGGGTGTGGATGAAGTATCTGATACACACGGTGTTAATGGGGCAGTTAGGTCAGAGTGTGGTGTAGATGGTGCCCTTAAAGACTCAGAGTCCTCATCGTTCTTCTTCTTGCGGTTCCGTTTTTTCTTGACCTTTTCATCTGGGATGATGTTTGAATAAAGCTGAATCAGGGAAGGACCAGATCCGGGAAAGTTTGGTGGAAGATTTGTTGATTCTATGCCAAAAGGGTGACCCTGACCTGGATTCTGTTGTAGCATATTTGGTCCCGGGAATCTTGGTGGTCTGGGCTGCCCCTGAACAAACTGAGGTCCTCGTGGTACCTGGTTATCTGGCCCAAAACCTGGCCTAACTTCCTGAGGGAAGGGGCCATTTCCCATCATGGGTCCAGAAGTAGGGGCTCCAATTCCTGGTTGCTGGGGGAATCCTGGTCCTTGCATTTGCTGCTGAGCTCTGTGCTGCTGCATGAAGTCCTGAGGCAAATTCTGGTTAAAGAAAGGCATCTGGCTAAGGAGGCCTTGCTGCTGTTGCTGCTGCTCAAATTCCATGCGCTGTTTCATGCGCTGTCTCTCCACCTCCTTCATCAGCTGCACCCTCTGCCTCTCCTGCTGCTCCCGAAGTCTCTCTTTTCTCTCTCGCTCCTGGAAGCCTTCACTGAATGGATTGGTGTCATCAAAATTCACATGAGGAGATTCGCCCCCGACTTGCCCCTGACCAGGCCTGACTAATGTTTGTTGAGGAGCAGGGCCTTGCATCATCTGGGTAGGCATTACACCTGGCATCTGAGGTCCAACAGGGCCTGGAGCTCCAGGACGCCAGCCTGGCATATTTGCCTGGTTAGGATGCACCTGCATGGCTGGACCCATAACAGGTTGGTTCACGGGGCCAGTTGGCATCATGCCTGGATGACTTTGCATTGGCAACATACCAGGCATCATCTGAGGCTGCAAGGCACCCTGCTGCTGTTTGACCCTGTATTCCTCTATCAACTCCGCATGCTCTTTCTGTTGTTTCCGAATCTGATATGTGGAAAACAAAACACCAGTTGCTAAACAACCATACATCCTTTCCTAAGGTACCATTGATTTAAAAAACAACATGTATCTACGTCACCTGTTCAAGCTGTTTCTGAACCACGCCCTGCTGCTCTGTGACATGTTTCAGCTGCTCAGCATCCTCCTCTGGAAACTCCCTACCAGCTTTCTTAGCTGTTCTCTGCTTAGCCGACAAGGCCTTCTTTGACTTTCTGTGAGCCCCAATCTGCTCCTCAAGAAACTTCTGCTGCATCTGAAGAAGCTTTTGGGTCTCCCGAAGCCAGTCTTCATACTGTATCTTCTGGGCTTCGTCTTAGAAAGAAAGAGCAAAATCAAGCTGAATAAATGTGACTGAACATCTAGCCGTTAGCAAGGAGATCAGATTGTGAAAAGCACTTACTGGTGAATCCTTGACCAAAACTGGGAGGACTGGGTCTCGTCATGTACGGAGCCAGTTTGCCATCCTAAATAAATCGAGTCCTTGTTAGTATGAATGAGTTTTTGCATCATTTTGGAAAATGGGAATGAAAATGAATTTCATACCTGTGCCGCTGTCTGCTGGGGAGGAACACATCCATCCGGAGCCTGGGGTGCCTGAGCTGCTTGAGCACTTACTGGAAATCTGAAAGAAAACCAGACAAGCATAAAGAACGAATAAACAATCCACTGTAGAGGAAATATACAGGGATATTTTAATAAACCTCAACTGATGAGAAACCGCTTACTTGTTCATGACCATCTGCGACATTCCCATATTGTTTTGAACCATTACTTTATTGATTCCTTTCAAGGCCACCATCTTTGCTTTCATGATCGGATCAGTAATGGCATCAAAATCTAAAAAACCCCAAAACAAAACAATTTTATGTGGACTGTTTCCATCAGTGTGAAATGTTGGACAATAAATGTGACACAAAATTTCCCTCCCACCTTTACCTATATTATGGAAGAATGAGTCGTTGGACCGCTGCCTGATCATAGCCTGCATCTGCTTCTGCTGCTGCTGCTCCTGTCTCTCTTGATCCAGAAGATCTTGCAGCAAGAGTGGCTGCTCCTCCAGCAGCAGAGGTCGATTCTGCTGGCCCTGCTGGGACAACATGGCCTGTTGTGCCTGAGAAAGAATGCCAGGTTGTTCTACCGAAAGCAGAGCATCCTTCTGATCCACTCCAAATCCAGAACCTGTTGCCTGATCCTGCATAGAACCTGAAGGGACATCTAAAGAACCCTCAGGCTGAGCAGAAACAACTGATTGGCCTACCACCAGGCCAGAAGTCATTCCTTGTACGGACATGGCTCCTTCATCTAGTAGAGTCGAATTAAGTGCCTGCTGTAGGCCAGGTTCCTGCAGAGTCACTTGCTGACCACAGTTCTCTTGTTTATGTGGTTTATTATCTGGAGGCACACTGACTAGTAAGCTAGATAGCACTGGAGTAGCATCAGGGTGAACACCAGGGTTTGGAATAGTATCTGTGCTACCTCTGAAGTCTTCTTGATTAACAACTGGATTGTTTGTTATTTGATTTTTGCAAGAAGGCTCTTGTGATGAATTACTGTTGACCTCAGTTTTGATATCTTTTTCTGCTTTCAAAGAAACCGGATTATCTTCTTTTTTGATGTCTAATGACTGCCCAGGTTTTTCCTCATCATTCCCTTCTGCAGACATGGAACCGGAAGGTAAGGATCCATCATTTGGACTCTGAGGCTTTTTGTCCACTTGCTCCTTTTGAACGTCAGCGCTGTCATTGTGGTCATCAATGGTATCATTAAGATCTAAATCCTCACTAAGGTCTAGGTCTGCATCTGTGTAAGCAATTATATCAAATTTCCCAGATGTCAAGAAGATATCGTCTAAGTGCAGGTCATTAGCTTCCAGATCCAGATCTTTTCCATCATCTGCATCAAGATTTAGGTTCTCCAAATCTGTATCTACAAGGTCCTTGACCTCCACATCTTCAAGGTCCTTGACAGCAGATTCATCCGTATCAATCTTCTCCTCAGGGCCTTCATTTATGGGTAAATCAACCTCATTGGGTGGTCCGGAAGATGCTGCAGGAACATTTGATGGGGTGGCTCCACTGAAGGTCTCATTTGAAGCAGGTTGGCTCATTGACCTCATTAAAGGAATTTGCCCGGTTCGTATTGGAACACTGGTCTGATGCAAGTTCTCCATACTCATTGTCCCATGTATGTCTGCACCTACTCCCTGAGTTTGACTCATACTAGAATCCATGGGTTTAGGACCCTGATTGTTTGGAAACCCCATTTCTAGTCCAGTCATGAAACCTGGAGGTCGCTGAAGTTGTGCAGGTGATTCAATTCGGTTTCCCTGCATAACAGGAGGTCCAAAGGGAAGCCGGAGCCTGGTCTCAGAAGGTCTGTGTCTGAGTTCTATAAAGGGTTGTCCCATGATATTGTGCTGCTGCACATGCATGCCTTGAGGTGGTAAAGCCTGTAGTCCCATTTGGTTGCCTCCTAATGACTTCCCCAGATCTATAGACATGGACCTTCTCATTTGTGGATGACCTTCCATCATTGAATCTTGCATTTGATTCATGGGAGGTCTTAACCCAGGCCCTTGAACACCAGGGGGAAAGCCCAACCTATAATTGGTGAAAATATTCATGATTGTTATAACTTGCATCACTCTCAGTTACACAGTATGTTATATTAAAATCCCCATGTACCCACCTGGGTCCGGGTTGCCTGAGATTGTTTGTGTCTCCTGGAAACTGGGGTCTTGTAAATTGCCCATCATGGAAAGAGCCATGCTGATCTCCTGGGTATAGTCCATGGAATCTCTGAGGGCTCCTCACAGCTCCTGGACCAGGATATGGTGGAGGTGGTCGGTTGAACATGTCATTTTGCTGACCTCGGGCTTCTTGACTCCAGTGTTGAGGGGTTCCTGGAGTCATGGGCCCCGGCTGCTCCTGTGGGCTCTTTTCTTGACGAATGGCACTTTTTTGCTGCTGCTGCCTGAGAAGCAGCTCTCGGATGCGCTGACGCTATAATCAAAACAGTATAAATTAACATAATCTGTCAACAAAGACGACTTAATCTTAGACATCAAGCAAATGCAAAAAATGTCAAGAAATATCTACACTGTCCTCTCCTGAAAGTATAGCTGTTGTGTTAATGACAACAAAAGTTAGCTATCCAATTTAAAATCCTTTAAATGTGGTATCTGGCATACTGTACCTGTCTTAGCCTTTCCTCAGCTTCTGCAAGTGGAACAGTTTGAACATCTGTGTTTGGTTGCCCCATTGCTACAGTGCTATGTCCCAAACCTGGCTGCTCCCTGTTTTCTGCAAACTGAGGGTGAGGATTCATGGGTGCTTGTTCGAATGGGTCATGAACTGGAGTCTGGCTTGGCTGGCTAGATGGAGACTGAGACATACTGTTTTCATCTGCCAGACCAGGATGTCGTGGAGTCTGAGACCCTGGAACTGCCGGACTGGCAAATGTGTCCTGCATCAAGACTTGAGGTGGTGAAAATGCATCCTGAGTGGACAAGGGTCCTGGTCGTATACCCTGTGCTGCACCTCCAGGATGAGGTGTCCTAGGTCCTTGTACAAATGGATCATGGAGTAATGACTGAGTGACCCCCACTGGCTGATTATGTGGGTCTGGTCCTATTGGTCGAGCCATTGGAGGGGGATGATTAAATGGGTCTTGATTCCTTTGGTAATTCTGGGGTCTGGGGAACCTTTCTGGTACCCCTGGGTGTGGTGTCCCAGGTTGCTGAGCATAAGGATCCAACGGCATGGGTGGCTGCATGTGATTCTGTGTTTGTTGTGAAGGTTGGCTCATCATGACAGGATGAGATGTAGCAGATTGGCGAGAGTAAGGTTCAGGGTCATGTGGTCTAGGAGTTCCTGGCATCCGAGCATATGGATTAGAGTATGGGGACTGGGCAAAAGGATCACAATGAGAGAAATCTGGTCTCGATGCAGAGGGGGTACGTACATATGGATTTCCAGTGGACTGATGTGCGATTGGCCCAGGTTGTGCAAAAGGGTGAGGCTGAGGTTGCCGTGTAACTCTTGTTAGATTCTCAAAGCCTTCGTTCATCGTAGAATGTGAAGTTAGTGAAGGATGTGCATATGGGTCATTCTGCTGACCCTGCGCAAAAGCTTCTGAAGGACGTGGGGGTATCATTGGTCTTTCAAAGGGATCCCCACTTGGTCTTCTTGCATGCATGGACACATTTGAATCTTGAGGCTGAGGTGGTGGCATGGGGGTTTTGAAAGGCTGGACAGATCCAGATTCATTACTTCCTGGGATGGGAGCAAGTAGAGGGCGAGCATATGGGTCTGAAAGAATCATCTTGGCAAGAGGCATCCGTGGGTATGCTTCCTTTCTCACGGCTCCCCTGGAGAATGGATCGTGTCCTGGAGAACCAATTATGTGCCTCCCTTCAGTTGGCTGACCCACCCTTGGAGGGCACATAGGCTTGAGAAAGGGGTCTGCTGGACCTGCAGGTCTTGGTGTGTCTGGAGGCTTAGCATATGGATCAACATTAAGGGCTGTTGGTGAACCGATAGATTCATGTGCTGATGAAGGTTTTCCCCGCTCCTCTGAGAGACTCCTGGGGGATTTCCCAGATTCAGAGTTCCGACGGACGGCACCTGGGCCACTTGGTGGTGGTCTTGGTGTGCCCACCATTTTGGCATAAGGATCCCAGGGTGATGATGGCCTAGAACCAGAAGAGCCCGGAGAGAACATCTGAGGGGACTGTGGCTGAGATCCCGAAGACAGGGGAGGAGGGTGTGGACGTAAAAAGACATCATCTGGAGAACCTGCCGTGGGAGTTCCTGGAAGTTGCGGTTTAGAGAACCCATTCTTGGAGGTGGGATGCATAGGAGACATGTTCCCATTGCTGGACTGTGATGAAGTTGGACTCTGGAGGCTACCAGAGCCGTCAAGGTCAGATTGACCTTTGATATTTTGCTGTTGCTGTTGCTGCTGCTGTTGAAGCTGCTCGTTCTTTACCTGTTCAAGTTTTTGTGTAGCTTCAATCTTGGCTTGTTGTTTACTTTTCTGTCTCATTTGCTGCAATAAAACAAAACATTTGCTAAATAGAGGTGAAATAATTTGTGGACTACTAAAGATGATGTTCTGGAAACCATTGTAACTACGGACAAAAGAAATCATTTCACTCATTTTCCCAATTTAAAGCTCTTGTACATCATTTTAATAAACGTTCTACCAGGTTATTCTGTTCTTAGCAATCAGTATGGAATTAGCTTTCTTCCTGGAGGTTCTCCCTGAGAGCGGTATAAGTTATAGATCACCTGACGACCTTTCAAAGCCGGCAAACACAATTCACTGAAACGTAGCATGAAGCTAGAAGGAAGTAAACAGGGCAACACCTTTTTGTAATCATTGTTTCAGCCTTTCCACTGTATATCGACTGTACGTCTCTCTTTTTCATGTGGAAAAGCGATAAACGGCCCGTTCAGGCGTTTAAAGCGCTCTCAGTCAGTAGGAAACAGAAGAACCACCACATGGCAACGCAATTAAGTGAAATCTTTAAAGCAAAGCGCGGTTCCATGACTGTTAATCTACAACAGCTGTAGAAAGCGATCAGCCACGCAGGACATTTCCCAGCTTCACTTGGTGCCGTTCAGCAGATTTGATGAGACAATAATAAGGGCGTAATGCTAACGGAGTGATAAAAACACAAGCGTTGAGTGAAGCTGAGTTTTCAGGCGTCGTGCCTGTCGTAGGGACCGACTGAGCAAAACGGAAAAGGAAAAAGAAGAATAAAAGCTTTCAGTTATTATTAATTAATTAATGAATTAAAGGGACAAGTATTTCAGATGAACTGATATTACAGAATTCATTTTCAATGCGACATTTTATTACTTGGTAACTAGTAACATTTCATTGCAACGTCCAAGAAATACATAAATGAGGAAAAATGCCACATTCTGCAGCGTCCTTGAAGTTTTACTGGCTCCTTGAGAGTGCTTTCACACTTTTAGAGAAAGTTCCTGGCCGGGGGGGGGTGGATTTTAGTGCCATGCTTTGGAAAAATAAAAGAAAATAAAAAAGCTTTTACCCAGAGTACGTGTTAGCCTAGTCATCCAGAACGTGGACGTTTAACGGACGTTTCACTGTTTTAACCAGACTATAGCCATTAGCTAATCATCATCTCATCCTGAAGAACAGCCCTGGCTCTACAGATAAGGTCTGGGGGTTCCAAAACAGATGTACTTTACTTTGAGATGGTTACCTGTCTCAGCTTCCATTCTTGCTCCTGTTCGGACTCCTTGTGCTTTAGAGGATCCTTGAACAGAAGCTCAGGGTCCAGAGGAGGAATAGCGGGGTCAAACACCTCCAAAGGCTGCGAGGTCTGCGGCTGCTGCTGCCTCTTTATGGTCTCGTTAGACATTTGGACTTTGTTGATGCGTAGTGCTGCTCTGTTATCCCGGGCCTTTTGCTGTAAGCAACATACAACATGATGAGCGCGCTGACGATGGCATTAACGACAGACTCTAACTGAAGGCTGTAGATCAAAGGTCGTACCACATATGGAGCTCGGTCTTGAGAGCTTGCTTTCCTCCACAGCTTGGCGATTTGTTTCACTCGTGTTTGCCAGTCTGTCAGACAGATTTTAACAATAATAATAATAACAACAATAAAACAGCAGAAGTGATGTATTAGACGGATAAGCGACACCCACCTGGGTATTCCTCTTTCAGGTTGGGGAAGTTGACATTCGTGTAGAGGACGGGGGCCACGGTAGCAAGTTCTCCCAGAGTCTCCTCCTTCTCCCATTTCAGCATGCTCTTCTGAGCCGTGGATAAGGAATCCGTCTCGGACTCAGCCGCAGGAGCCGGGGTAGGAGCTGGAGAAGGACTCGGACCCGGACCGGTGGCCGACCACGGACCTGCTGCGTCCCGCGACATGGGGCCAAACTTCCTGTCCCTGTTCAAAAGACACAATCTTATAGAGTCACAGACACATCTACAGCGAGGTGTAAAAACTTGAGTTCACTTCTAATACAGGGGTTGGACAATGAAACTGAAACACCTGTCATTAGAGCACAATAATGTATTAGTATGGTGTAGGGCCTCCTCCTCCTTTTGCGGCCAATACAGCGTCAGTTGGTCTTG
>JAOVVG010000044.1:16262811-16274342 GCA_028566375.1 Leptodoras nelsoni | reverse complement strand
AACTAGCGCGATTCTTTTGCTTTATTAGCATACAGGTGTAACCATAACTAGCGCGATTCTTTTGCTTTATTAGCATATAGGCATAATCGTACCTAGCACGATTCTTTTGCTTTATTAGCTTATGGATGTAACTGTAACTAGCGCTATTCTTTTGCTTTATTAGCATACAGATGTAACCGTAACTAGCGCTATTCTTTTGCTTTATTAGCTTATGGATGTAACTGTAACTAGCGCTATTCTTTTGCTGTATTGGCTATTCTTTATTTACACTAACAATCAGAATACAGACACTAACCATACTAGCAGAGTTATTGCTTTATTAGCGCACTGACTGCACTAGCGCGAGGTGAACTTTACTAGCTCTGAGAGCTGTCGCTGGTCTGAAAAGAAAGATCCACAAGCCGACATGCCGTTATATTTACCATATAAGGAAACACTTACACAGACTGGAAAGCAGATCGGCACATCTGGAATGAATTCATTATTCCATCATTAACTTATTATGTTTATCCTTTATTCCTCAGGTAACGATACTTTACTTTCAACCGACCGTACTGTACTGCGTTCTCCTGAGATGGGTTCGCCTCCTGGGCTTCGCTACGGTGTACGGAACGGTGATCCTCAAGCTCTTCCGGTACGTAAAGATCAAAGATCTGCTGATATTTACAGTTCCATGTTTGCTCTTCAGGTCGGGGGCGTGGCCGGGACATGTTAAAGGTGTCCAAAAAACTGGTGCATGAGACATAATAAAAACCAGAATAACACTTTTTCCTCCTGGTCAGCTTGACGAGCAGATCATCTCCGTACTACAGAAGTGTACCTACTGTGATTAGTTCTGTTTATTAGCATACAGATGTAAACTGTCCCAGCGTACACCAAGCCTTTCGCACTGTACTAGCGGTGCTTTACTTTAGCATATGATATTTAGCTTCACTACTTTATATTTATTAGCATGCAGATACAAACTAGCCTGATCCATTTTGTCGCGATCTCTGCTTTTCAGCCATTCATTCAAAATTTTTGAGTCAAATTGTGGTCACTGTGGTCCAGGGTGTTGAAGGTGTTCCTGTCGCGTACGGCCCAGCGGATCCCCTACATGACCAGCTGCCGCGTTCTGCGTTTGCTGGGTGCCATATTGCTTGTAGTCCTGTGGTTCCTGGTGGCCTGGACGTTGGCCGTGTGCCAGAGCCGCGATGCCCAGCGTGGCCTCGTCGAAGAGGGCGTGACGCTCGAGGGTCTGCAGTTCAGCATGTGCAAGCTCGACCGCTGGGACTACATGATGGCTGTTGGTAGGATCTTCTCCGTACTCTTTATTTAAACTTAGAAGAAGTATTTATACCCGTGATTTCATCTTACCCTGTCTCCTTGGAAGGAAGTAGACGAGCGCCTCGTCACTGCGACTGTACTAGAGGCAGCACATTTGGATTGTGGGGGCACTTTAAGTTTAGTTCGGATCAGCAAACCATGTTCTCTCTCTCTGTAAAGGAGAAGAAAGAAAACTCCAAACTTTCAAGGCTTATGGAGTCAGCGCTGACAGCACAGGCGTAGGATTTATCTTCTAATCCTTCTGGGGTAGAGAGAGAGTCGGTGAGGCGTGCGAGATGTAGAATGTCAGGAGATAAAGTGGTGTATCTCCTGACGGAAGCACAGCTGCAAATCAGCGTGAAGAACCGGCAAATTGAACATGCAGTTCTCTCAGATCGCTGGGAGAGGAACCAGGACGGAGCGTTTAACGGGTATGGTCGCGGTAGGAAACAAGCCTGCTGCCTTTCCATTACCGCTGACTGTAGATTATATATAATTGTGCACCTCTTTATTTATCTGTTTATTTACTTATTTATTTTACATTTTTCTTGCCGTTAAGTTCATTAAGCTCAGTTCCATATGAGGACCAAATCCAAAATGCCGAATACCGAGTACCCAGTACAAAAATGTAACTTGGGTTCTGCTCATCAGTTCCTAGATGAGATGAACCTTTAGTATCGCAAACAAATGTTACATTTCTGCAGTCTGACATGTCGACGTGCACTGAGCGCTTTTTTACGAGCACCACCATCTACTCATTCATGCAATTACCTAACCAGCCGATCGGTTCCATGAACTTGAGTTCTTCTGTGGCCTTCCCCGTCACTGGGTCTGAATGCAATAGAACACCGTTGGGATTTGGTAGAACGGGAGATTCTTATCATGAAAGCGTCAAGATGAACCAGAATCTCAAAGGAACATCTCCGACATCTCGTGGAACCCCAAGAAGAACTGATGGTGTTTTGATAGCAAAAGGAGGCCCCACCCAGTGTCAGTATAGTGTTCCTAATAAAGCGCTCAGTGAGTGTTGTGTGACTATGACATGCATCAAAGCAACATCATGCCCATGTGTTTAGATATGAGCTAGCATGCATGGCTAAGATCACTACAGGAAGTATAATCCGATTTTAAATAGCACTGTCACCTAATAGCAAGAAGGTCCTGGGTTCAAAGCTCCAGCAACCAGCAACCAGGCTCCTTTGCATGTTTTGCCTATGTCTGTGTGGGCTTCCTACAGGAGCTCTGGTTTCCTCCGACAGTCCAACAACATGCAGATGAACTGGAGATAGTAAATTGCCCCTAGGTGTGTTGAATGTGGGGGCCATACCCCCCCTAAACGTGACCCAGTAGTAGGATAAGCAGCTTAGATAACTCATTTATAATCAGCAGACAATCCAGCAACCCCCTTATGCAGTGAAGGATAAGCCAAGGTGTCCTGTACAGTCTTTCTCCTCCGTCTCTCTGTAGCCGAGCTTCTCTTCCTGCTGTGGGGTGTCTACCTGTGCTACGCCGTTCGCACCGTACCCTCCGCGTATCACGAGCCACGCTACATGGCAGTCGCCATCTATAACGAACTCCTCATCTCAGCTATATTTCACATCATCAGGTGGGTTCCTGTGCACAGCATCAGATCACCATCAAAATATCTTAAAGTAAGCTTGGGTTAAGTTTGGGACAAAATACGTACAAATTATAATGTTTCTGCTCTATACCTAGCACTGACTAGGCTAGCAAGTCCAAATGCTCAGCAGGTTCAAGTGGCCACAGTTAGTGACAAAAAAAAGTACCACAGTCAAGGAGCTTCAAATGAAATGCTCCAGCCAGCAATCTCCGCAGTTCTGCACAGTTTGAATGCTAATAACTGGACCAAGTGATGGAAAAAACGAAATCCACAATTGAGATGTGGCTTCATAAGTTTCACCAAATGAGCTGTTGATTCTGCATACCTGAGGTTATTAAACGGCTTTAATCCTTCATTATCAGAAACGACAGCAATAAGAGCCTACATATCCCAAATCAAACAAGAACAGTGTCCAAAGGTATCTGCTCATGAAGCCACTTTAGTCCTACGTCAGCAGGAGACGATCTGCGGAAGATAAAGGGAACTTCAATCGGCTAAATCGCAGGTGCTAGCACAGATGAGCGAGTTGAAATATGCCTCCTCCAGACAGCTTGTGCACCATTCTGCCAAGGCTTAAAATAAACCTGTGGTCTCACTGTAGATCTGAATCTTCCAGTTTTGATAGAAAATAGTCTGTTCAGCTCGGGCTGTCAAGAGACGAGCTTTCAAACCTCGCAAGACGCACACTTCTCCTTCTACAGTCTCTCTGTTGGAAATAAACAGCCTTTCAGCAGACAAAGTTCCCAGTCATGTTCTTCAAAGACATGCGGACCAAGAACAATTGCTTCTCCTGGTGTGAATTGTTTTTTTTGGCACCCCTTGGCAGCGTGACTGCAGGCCCTGATGGTGCTCGGTGATAAGCTTAGTGTTTGCTTTCAACTCAGAACGAAATGACTAATGTACTAATGAGGCGGAATCTTATTATTCAGGGCCACAGCAGACAGACAGCCTCCTCCGTAGCACCTTTGCCAGGATTTCAGTCCCTACTGAGTAAAGATCTTCCGAGAGCCATCTTTTGGTACTTACTGTCTTTGTCTTCTGTAATGAATTGTTCGTAAACACCACATCGTATTAGTGGTTTTGGATTAAAGAATGACTTTAGGGTAGGCGTAATAAGCTCCAAAAATATTACTTTTATCCATGTCCAAGCGGAACCCAGCACTGATACTCCAGAATTGGAGCAAGGTGGCACTGAAGAGTGGTGTGTGTTGTACGTCGCACCATTGTGCATAAGGTTGCAATATGGAATCTTTGGATAAGCCGTCTACCCCTACCAAACTGGGGAAGGTGAAGGCTATCACATGATTCCTTCAAGACTCATATGGTGGTTGATGCCAATTCTAAGAAGAATGGTGCTGTGGAAAGTGTAACAAAGTATTACGGGAAAACCTGCACATGCAACTATCTTCTCTAACCAGTTGGTCTTCTCTATAGGTTCACCCTTGCTCCTGGACTCCACCCAGACTGGATGCTGATGTTATGGTTTGTTCATGCACATTTGACAGTGACGGTGACTCTAGGATTGCTGCTTATCCCAAAGGTGTTTCGTTTGTACACGTTGCATTTTTCCGCCCACTCATGTTTGCGTTATGAAATGTTTAAACTAAACCTTGCTGGTTTCGCTGCAGTTTGTGTTCACTGGTACTCACAGGCAGGACGACATCGCCACTGAGGCCTACGAGGACGAGCTGGACATGGGCCGATCCGGCTCCTACTTGAACAGCAGCATAACCTCTGCCTGGAGTGAGCACAGTTTGGACCCTGAAGACATAAGAGTGAGCTTACCATCAGATTTCTGATTCTTTGACTGTATTGCAAAGCTGTATTTACAGGAGACCTCATCATCACAATGCTTGTTTGGTCCGTAGGTAGGTCAGACTAATGGTTTGATCAGAATAGGAAAACATTGGAATAAAGTTGGAGTAAGACAATTGGCGCCAATCAAACAAGCAGGAGAGTTGGAATCTAGTCAAGCCTAATCTACAAATGTGAATCAGTTTGGTTCGGATTAACGTGTTTAACAGGGATTGGATTAACAGGGTGCTGTGTTTGGGGTACAGCTAAACAGTGTTCATAGTTTATTCAGTTTAATGGAAATCTTTGCACTCCAACATAACCAACATTCAAGCAGGGCTTTAAAACCAGATATACTGTTCCTGTGTATTGGGTTATTAATTGCCTGGTTTGTTTTGTGCCTAGGAGGAGCTAAAGAAGCTTTATGGCCAACTAGAGATCTATAAGCAGAAGAAGATGATGGCAAATAACCCTCATCTCCAGAAAAAACGCAACTCCAAAAAAGGCATCGGACGTTCGCTTATGCGGCGCATCACAGAAATACCCGAGACAGTGAGCCGTCAGTACAGTCGGGAAGACAGGGACGGGAGCGAACACGGCAGCAATCGCAGTACCCTACGTAGAAACCCTTTTGAATCCTCCCATAGTGGAAAAACCAGAGATGACTCTCTAAAGAGTAAGGTATTCTCCTTGAAAAGGTCCCACAGCTATGACCATACGCATGACCAGGTGGGGAACGCGAATGGTGTTCCGGCTGATAAAATAGACAACTGTACAACGGAGTTGTCTCTGCTGGACACTTTAATGGGGAGAAGGTCTGCAAAGAAAAATCCAGAGGCACCGAAGGTCGAACCTGCAGAATCTGCAGAGTCGGTGCCACTTGTGTGCAAGTCTATCAGTGCACACAATCTTGCAGCGGACAAGAAGCCTATGCATCTCCGGTCCTCGATGATACAGAAGTCTCTGAGTGTCATAGCTAGTGCCAGAGAGAGAACCATGGGGCTTGCAGGGAAAACCCATAGTGTTGAGGATGCAAGTAAGAAAGGCCTCAAGGCCAGGGACACCAGGATGCTTTCAGAGGTCAACGAATCTTCTGAATGCTTCTCAAAGATGATCATCAGCCAATCTGTCGAGTACACCAAGACCCCAAGCAAAATGGGCATCATGAAGCAGCAAGTGAGCGGAAGTCAACCTTCGATTTGCTCTGAACCAGGGAGAAGCAAGGACCTTTATGACCTTTCAGAGGTTTGCCCCTGGGAAATGGAAGATTTGCCCATTCTATCAGAGGGGAAAGCTCAGAAGCATGTTTCCATTGCCCCAAGTGAGACTACCACCATTCATGAGAGCAGCTCTAAAAGTGGAAAGTCACAACACAAACAAAGGATGGGGCTTCCATCACCATCAAACCGGCACCGCTCCAAAGATAAGGGTACCAGCAGAGAGAAAGGGGGTGACAAGAATGATGGGAGGAAATCCAAAGCACCGCTTAACCTGACTGCTTACAAAGCAGAGGTCTGCCCTTGGGAATTTGAGGATCCATCCTCCAAAGGGGTCGAGAGTCTTGACAGGGCTAGTCGCAAGAAAAGTGTGACTCCGACAGACGGAAAGCCCAAAATCATCCTCTCTGACATCTCCAAATCCACTGGAAGCCTTCTGCAGCCTCCAGCCCTCATGATGGAGGTTTGTCCATGGGACTATGACCACCCACCATCTCCTAACCAGGAAAAGACCTCAAGCCCCACACATCATTCAAAGAGAAGGGACTCTAACTCAAAAAGGAAAGGTTCTTGTTCATCGAAAGGGAAGGGGAAGGATAAAGAGGATGACTGCCAAAGATCCAAAAGCAGGGAGAGGCGAAGCTCTTCCAGTAAACCCTCTGAGAAACGCCGTGTCAGCCAGACATCAGATAGTGGCCAGGTTATTGTGACGGCATCTGGTAGAAGGAGAAGTTCGACAAAAGAGGCTGGAATCACCGATAGTAAATGTGCTGAAGCATGCCCCTGGGAAATGGTGCCTAGTGTCACAACAAAAGATGGGGACGTCCACACCAGATCCCAAACAGCTGCACCTGCTGCTAGTAAACCCAGCATGGCAGAGGTTTGCCCATGGGAATTCCATGACAAAACTTTATTAGGGAACCATCAATGACACGTTTACACACATATCAGTGAAGGTTAAGCTCTCCAGATCTCCAGAGATGACGAATGGTGATGTGAGAATTGCCTTATCTTCACTTGTCCCATTATAGTTTTCAAAAGGCTCTGACACATCTTAAAGAATCACCGACTTCCAGCTTGACCATTAAAAAAATCACCCGGAAAAGCGTTGGAACATCCTTCTTACACTTCTTACGCGGTTTTGAAGCCACTTTAGACACGAGTGCTTTCACGTGTTCACTCTTCATACGAACTGGTCTCAGTATCGCTCCCAAGTGGATTCCAGTAAGGAAGTGATTCGACCGGAAAGAGAAAACACGGCACTGACGCACAGGATTTTAAACCAGTTCATTTTTCTCCATGACCGGGAAATGTTTGTGATTTTTCCCTACCTGTATTTCTGAACAACGGAAAGGCGGTCGTTTCATGACAACGTCTATTTATTTTTTTAAAACACTACGTGCACGTCAGCCAACGTTTACCGGACGAATTAAAGGAAAGTATCACATTCCAAATGCGAGTGAAACAAAAACTTGCACAAGTTGTTACGAAGGGTTTAAATACGTTCACCAGTTCCGTGCACGACATACTGTACGTTCTAATCTGTCGAACATATAGACGTTTTTAACCTCACACGCGCGATTAATGATACATTATTAGCACCCTCAGAACACACGTGACAATCGTCCGTTTCTTCAACAGGAGAGCACCACATGGTTTCTTTGCATGGACGAGTGGCTTGTTTGCGTTATTGTTGATATGGTTTTCCTCCCACTTGAATCCCGCAGTGTTGTGATTTTTGCATCAGTACTCTCCGCTGTAATAACACGTCGTCACTCGACTGGATATTTATCTCCGTATTCCTATGAAACAGTGTTCCAGTGCTTTCTGCATGACCATGAAGAAATACAGTCCCCGTTGTTTTATGAAACGCCCTGGATGGAGGACGCTTCCCTGAGCAAGAGCAAGCTGCGACGTCCAGCCTGCGATGTTCCTACTGTACCTTTATATCGTGCTTGTCTGTGATGGCATGTACAGAAAATACCTCCAGCCTGCAATAAACATTTCATGTTCCGACGTTAATAGCGTGCCTGGCGAGTCTGTTACCTTTACCTCATTTACCTCATTCCGTTCTAGAAATCATTTACTTTTCTTCGCAGGAGTTTTCATTTAGGAGTCACTTTTATCGTCTCGTCTGCTGTTCTTCATAGCCTAGCTTCACAGATTACACACACATCAGTTGATGCATTTAAAAAATATATTTTAAAAATATGTATGTGTATGACTGATGAAGGTAACTCAACTGTACAACGGCGCCGCCATGTGGCCACACACAGACCTACAGGGTGAAACCACTGAGATAACCATAGCAACGTTTTCATTTTTGTCACTTATTGACAATCAGATGTGTAGAAACCGAATTCAACAACTAATATAGTGTAATATAGCCTCTAATTTATAACAGTATCATAATGACAAAGATTAGATTCATTTGAGTAAAAAGCAATTATTATAATAATAAAACATATTAATTATATTCAAAACAATTTGCCCCAAAATAAAGTCTAACACGTTTCACTTACCTCAGAAGGCGTCAATTAGCCGCAACGTCTTTGCTAGTTTTGTACTTAGCAGCGAGGCTAATGTAGCTAATCATTAACACAAGTTTGCCACCGTCAGATTAGCATTTAAGATGTTTATTTTTAAACACTTTTAACACCTTTTCGGTTTATCTTCACAACTTTTTAGTGTGTGACATAAATGTGTGTGTGTGTGTGGCACTGCCTAACTAGCTAGCGGGGATAATTAGCTAGCAGAAATTGATGCTATGTAGAAAATCAAAAAAAGTGGAGCTGTTCTTTGAAGTATGAAGCGTTTTTCTGGTTTTGTTCACGTTTAAAAAATACCAGCCAACTTTCTTTTAAAAAATTGTTAGGGCTAACAATAATTTAGTTCCGTTCTTTTTGAAAAAAAAAATGCAATTCAAAGCAATATTATTTTAAGTTGAACATTTCAGTCAACATTTTTAGCCATAGCTATAGCAAAGAACAACGACAACAACTAGAACAGAATTTCCTGGAGGAAAGACAAGGTAGCATTAGCATTAATAAGCCCTGCAGATGCTCCCATTCATGTTTATAGGACATTTTAAATTTCTAAACTTAAATGTATTATTATTTATTATTTTTAATTCCAAAAAATGTATAGCACGTCATAGAGCGTGATTATCTACGTGGCGCTGTCTGATCCGTGTCTGTACTTCAAGCGGGGCGGTCTGTATTATTTGTGGAAGAATAATAATATTAATAATACGAAGAATAATTATTAGGGAGCACTATGATCAGTAATCAGTCAAAATATCTGGTTAACACTCAGAGATAAAGAGCCATTTGGGAGACGAATCGTCAAATCGAAAAGCACCGGACTTTACATCACTACCCCTGTATCACGCTAGAGTCGATGGCGTAACAGAACAACCCCGATACGACGGCGACCTGGATCCAACAGAGCGCATTTTACAAACGAAATAACATCAAGAAAAAGTCAAAGCACATCCAAAGGCGTAGACAGTTTTTTGTTAAAACAAATTTATTAGTTTTTGCCAAATCTTTTCCACCCATGCTAGTCGTAGTAGCCAATTCCCAAGATGGCGGTTCCATCCAAAAACATCTCGACGCGGCCCGATAACATTCTCTCGCTGCGTGAAGAAAAGAAAAGAAGCGTCCTACTTGTTTTTTTTTCCCTAGCAGGCAACGTCATTGTACAGATCTTCAGAAAGACACACTGGTGTAATAAAACTATATTTATAAATAAAAGCAACAACTCTGCTCTGAAACTTCCTGCCTCCCAGACACGTGAACAAAACGCTGGCAAAACTGCGAAAAATATATTCCCGACTTTCCGTGTGAAAGTGAAACGCGGAGGAGAAACTTTAGTGTTTTAGTGAAGGTATATATAAAAAAAAGAAGCTAAAAAACTTTTTTTTTCAAAACGCACCACGACCAAGTGCAATCACGCGTAGGCATGTGCCGATAGTAATCGTGATGATCGCTGCAGTGTGTGTTATACACGTGTTATATAACACACGTGTTACTGTTACTGTTATATACGCAATAATACAACAAGAGGGTCCCGGGAAGTGTGGTGCAACTCGGCAACCCTAATGAAAAACGTACGCATCTAACGTTAAAGGCTAATGTAGATAAGTGTAGGTTAAGCTAGCGCATAGCTACCAGGGTGGCGCCGTGCCGGATGTGGGCGTGGCCTGAAATCAGAAACGACTCAGATTTTTTTCGTATCTCGACATTCTGCTATCTTTATGAAGTCGTTTCCGTCCACGCGGTGCTTCTGGTGATTTAGAGATGATACCTGAACAGGCGGATTGGTTATCGGCACATGCCTAATGACAGGATGTTTATTTAACGCTCCGTTCCCTTCAGCTAAATCTAATAACAATAATAATAAAAACCCAATATGCTTTACAGGTCGTTTTTTTATTCCTTTAGTGAGAGTTAGCATTAATTTAAAACACACTACCTATGAGGCATGTTTACAAATTATCATCATGATACTGTATTTAAAAAAAAAACACTCTTTTGCTAAAATATTCCCGCTCACGTGGACTGAAACGTCTGAAACGGCCAAAAGAACACAAGACACCTGGAATCCCCGCACACTCAGACACGCCGTTAAACACAAACGCGAGAACGTTCTGTAATTTCAGCGCGGTGGGTGATGAGACGCCCGAGCGGCTGAGCGGTCATCAGGCTGGGCTTTGTCTCCCGTCATTCCTATCCATTCTGTGCCTCATCTCACTTTACATTTAAATAACGATCCCGCTGTCAGGGCTACGCGTTACAGTTTGGACTCTACTCTTATTTTAAATGCAATTCTTTATAAAAAAACAAAAACAAAACAAAAACAAACAAACGCATGAAAACATGATGCTGATTTGGTTCACAGTCCGGGCGTGGTCACATGATGTCGACGAACAGCTCCCCGTTGGCGGTGAGGCAGGAGCGGCGCGAGCCCGAGAGTTCAGAGGGCACGTGGGCGAGGTGACGTGGGCCGGACACGCCGCTGTAGGAGTGAGAGTGAGAGTGAGAGTGAGAGCGTGAGCTGCGGATGCTGCCCTCGCTCGGTGCTCGCTCCCTGCGCAAGTCGAACTCTGGGGCGTCGGCTACGTCCTTCATCCCAGCCGCCGTCTTCCCCTCCGTCCGGCTCCAGCTACTGTTCGAACCGCTGCTTCCTGAAACCGGACACAACACACAACGGGTCAGGAGTAGAGACAAGCATGCATGGATGGATAGATAAATACTCAGACAGACAGACAGACAGAAACGGACAGGTAGATAGACAAATAGATAGACAGACAGACCACCAGACAGACAGACAGATGACCAGACAGACAGATAGACAGACGGACAGACAGAGGATAGATAGATAGATAGATAGATAGATAGATAGATAGATAGATAGATAGATAGATGACAGACAGATGACAGACAGACAAACAGACAGATGACAGATAGACAGACAGAAAGCTGACCAGACAGACAGATAGACAGACAGGATAGATAGATAGATAGATAGATAGAGACATGAAAGACAGATGACAGATAGACAGATGACAGACAGACAGATACATGACAGAC
>JAOVVG010000044.1:15593033-15605631 GCA_028566375.1 Leptodoras nelsoni | reverse complement strand
AGGCTGGTCCAGTTTAGCCATGAAACCTCCCACACTAAAATGACAGGTGTTTCAGTTTCATTGTCTAACCCCTGTACAAGGTCTATCCACAAAGTAATGAGAATGAAATTCCAGTGCTCCATAAGGCTTAAGCATGGGAATGTACTTTAATCTTGGGGAACAAGAAGAGATAACAGGGAGCCTATTCAGGGCTATAGGGTGAATGTGTAAGGACCGGAATGTTTTTTAAGCCAAAATTTCTTTCACAGCCTGTGAAGTGTGTGCGTTGTCATGATGGAGGATCAATGAAGAGGAGATCTGACTCAAGCAAAACCCTCTTCCTCAAACTTTCTAAAACTCCAAGGTAAAATGTTCCATTTAGCACTTGGCCTTCTGGTTTGAAATTTATGTATGATCCCTTGAGAAACAAAAAAGATGGTGACTTGATTTTTGATTTGCTCATGCAATCTTTCTTTGGGATAGGTGATGTTGTCATACTCAAACACCCATGATTCATCTCCAGTGATCACTCTGTTCAGGAAATTGGACTCTCGGGAGACAAGAGGGTAGCTTGTCCATAAAAATTCTTCAACATTTCAAGAGTTTCACTTTGATGAACTGATTATTCACACAGAATTTGATCGTGTACTGTTGTTTCAAACTTGCTTGCATTGTTCCAGTGATGAGGCACTTCAGCGGGGTTTCACAAAAACAAACATCTGGGCACTGTGAAGACTAGAATGCAACTGAAACTGGGTCCTACTGTATATCTGTGATCCCACTCTCACTGACCTTGAACAACCATCCCCATGCGTAAGCCCTATGGAGTGCATACATACGATCAGCAGTAAGTGTGTGAGCCGTGCCCATCAGGCTGCCACTGCTTCTGCATGCTAATGCAAAATCATGTGCCTGTATAACTTAGGTTCCTATGCTGGATAGTTCCCACTACACTGGTAGTCGTTAAGAAATATTCCTTTTGTCTTTTGGTCATTTACCTTACACATACCTATGTTACTGAGATAATAAAATGCTCAAATATTACAGTAGTCCTATATTATACATTTGGCATTCAAAGTTGCTTGAGGTTGCAGAAAATCCATAATGTCCATTTGGGGTCAATTACTGAATGACTTTTGGGAATCCCTGGTTTACACTCAGTAAACACACATACTGTATTTAAAACAAATAATACTTCAGTTAACACTAACTCTCAATAACACTAAATCTCACACACACACACAGACCTTCATGTATGTCTTGCTTGTAGCTTTCTCATTGACTCCTCTCCATTTCTCAAAATCCGCATCAGCCTCCTTGATGTCAATGTAATAGCCATTGACCTCATCGCGACCCTGGTACACTGGTGGTTTCCAGAGCAACACCAAAGAGTCTTTACGGACTTCCAGCACTTGGAGATCATGTGGGGGACCTGGGTATAATTATATTTAATTAATAATTCTATATTATAGTTAATAATGATATAACTTAATCAATTAATTATACATTAGAATTAAAGAATGATCATTAAATCATGAATGTCATCAAATTCTCCCTCACACACTCACTCCCTCACCTGGCACAGCAATGGTCCACTCTTCACATGTAAAGGTCTGACTGGGCACAGATGGGATGCCAACACCAGCTATGTTCGCAGCGCGAACCTGGAACTGATACAACATGTTCTCCTTCAGATCAGAGACCTGTGGAGAATAAGAGAGAGAACACCTGAATGACATAAATGGCAGGATTCAAGTTGCTATCTTTTACTCTTTGGTCTTAAATGAAAGAGAACACCAACAGATTTACCCTGTAGGCTCTCTCACTGACTGCCTTAATGTTAGCCTCATGCCATTTTCCAGGAACTCCACCAATGACCTCACGATAATCCACAAAGTACCCAGTGATGTCAGCACCACCAATGAATGTTGGCTGCTTCCAGGCTAGCACCATAGAATCCCGTACACTCTCCAATACAGAAATGCCATAGGGTGGAGCTGGGGAGGCTGGGTTAATGAAAAACTGCAGTTAGGATTTGAGAGGATGGTCAAGATTCTTTCAAGAAAAAGACTGACAACTTAGTCTGGGCATAATAAATGAAAGGTTCTCTTGAGGAAATACTTATTTAGATGCTCTGGAGGTTTTGTTACTTGTATCATATGGTACTTTCTGTGTAAAGAGTGTTTCCTTTTCTACTCTTTATTCCAGTAATCAACCTTTTCCAAGGGGCAGTAAATCTCTCAGTTCATTCATAGCAATAATTTGATGGCCTTACTTTATATAGTACAATGAAATGGTGTTTTTCAGAAAAATGTCAGAACCCTTTTTAAGAAGTAGTAAGGGTGGCCAGTGCACTGCGAGCTGAAGGTTCTGTGCAAGAAAAGTGTTATAATCAGAGGTTTAGTAAAACAAAAATGCTAATTACAAAAAACTACACAGTCAAACTTACCTTTGAATAATATTTAATTATCCACTCCTTTACAACATGTTGACTAAATGCTGTCGGGGAAAAATATGCATATCGAATCCATATAGTCACATAAAATGTATACAGAGTGTTTGATCTCACTGAGTAAATATGATGAAGGATGAAAAGTCTGCTTAAACATTACGTAACCTTCTAAATCTTATTAACTGTAAAACAAATGATATGGTAACTCCTATAAATTATTCAGTAAATGACACACCTTTGGCAAAACATTTTGGGGGGAGATACATTGGAACAACATGATCATGGATTTTGTAGCTCAGTGTATTTCTGGTATGTCAGCCACATAATGGTGATGATGTAAGTATATTGCCAAGTATATGAACTGGAAAACTTGACAAATGTGAGCAATGACATTTTAATGTGACAAGCCTGGATTACAAGATTATTGTAATAATCTCATGTCAGCAAAAATCTGTCACTTGACTTAGATATAAACATAGCACAAACAATATACGGAAATTTCTTTGTAGTAATAATGCTTCTTGGCAATAAATCTTATATTATTGGAAAGCCTGTTAATTTCCCTTTTAAATGGTGCCATATTTGTAAGAAACATGCATTTGTGGGATGAGCAGTAGAGCTGAGAATGTGGGTTGTGCCCATGAAATATTTGCCAAAACTTCTCTGTCATTGCCAAACAGCTCATGATGAAATTCTGCAAC
This sequence comes from Leptodoras nelsoni, assembly GCA_028566375.1. NCBI lineage: Eukaryota > Metazoa > Chordata > Actinopteri > Siluriformes > Doradidae > Leptodoras > Leptodoras nelsoni. The sequence continues at coordinate 15,602,499 of JAOVVG010000044.1, read as the reverse complement.
CAGTGGCAATCCCATATCTCTACAGTCTGGGACCGAACTCTATCCTCCAAGATGACAACGCTCGCCCCCACAGAGCACGGTTTATCAGAGACTACCTCCAGAATTTGGAAGTGGAGAAGATGGCATGGCCTGCAAGCAGTCCTGACCTCAAACCCTTGTGGGATCAGCTTGGCCATGCTGTTCGTACCAGAGTGACCAACACATCCACGTTGGCTGACTTGCGTTGGCTGTGTATGGTCAATATGGTCAAACGGATCAATGGCAGAATAAGCTGTTTGGCAATGGCAGAGAGGATTTGACCATTTTTTCCTGAGCGCAACCCACATTCTCAGCTCTGCTGCTCATCCCACAAATGCATATACCTTACAGTTGTGGCAGCATTTAAAATGGAAATTAACAGGCTTTCCAATGGTATAAGATTTATTTATTATTAAGCATTGTTACAATAATCTACCAAACACAAATTTATTTAGTTTTTGTGCTATGTTTATAAGAACTTTACAATAACAGGGACAATGCAGATTTTATGACACCTTTCTTTTTCTTGGAAGAAGCCTTTAAAATTGTTTATGACAGTTGAATTCAACTCAATGTAATTTCTAAAGTGCTTTTAACAATGGACATTGTCCCAAAACAGCTTTACTAGGACATAAAACCCAGGCATAACCTATAGGTTTATCTCTAAATGTTATCCCTAATGAGCAAGCTGGAGGCGTTGGTGGCAAGGAAAAACTCCCTCAGATGTTAAGGGGAAGAAGGCTTTCCTAAAAACTGTCACAAAGTGCTTATGCTGGAATCGTATAAACCTATAACCCTTAAGGAAGGTGTTTAAAACAAAACCAGCAATACTAATATTCAAAGCAGTCAGACATACCAGAATTACTGGGGAGAAAATGTGTTTAAACATTTCAAGCAAGTGAAAATAGATGATGAGCTAAAACAAGCACAACAAAGAAAAAAGACATTTCAGCTCTGAGGAAACTTGTGGCCATCCACAGAGTCAGTGGTAGAAGCTGAGTGGAAGAAGCTGACTCCAACTAGATCTCCTCACCTGAACTTCTGTGTCCATTTCCATGTTCTTGTTTTCTCTCTTGTGGCGAAGAAGGGTCTTTTGAGGACTTACGTTTTTCCAGCACTTCAGTTTTGGTTATGGGTTCCAATACTCTATGAGTGGAGGTATGGGGAACCTGATCAGCCATAGGCCCTGAAGTGTTTGTGCCAGCATTTGATTTGGTACCAGTTTCAGCAGTACCGATTTTATTGTCTAAATTGGTGCCAGGTTCAAGTCCTAATTTGGTGATTGATTTGGTGTCAGGTTTAGATCCTATTTTGTTCTGTAACTTACTGCAAGATTCATTGCCTATTGTGATATTTGAACTGGTGCCAGGTTCACTGACCATTTTGGGGTCTGAATTAGTACCAGATTGAAGATCACAGCTGGGTTCAGGAGCCCAAGTTACACTGCCTCTCTTTCCCGCTTTACCTTTACTTAGTGTCCTTGGAGGAGCTTGAGGGCCTGCACTATTAGCCCTCTCATTAATACTAGCTAAGGTAGTTAGCTGTGTGGTAGCAGGGTAGCAAGGGAGCACATGCCTGCCCTCCTTGCCTAGCCTGTGCTGGGTTAGTCCAACTGCATTACCCCCTGACTCCAGAAACACACCATGAGGAATACCGCCCCCTAAAGTAGTTAGCCAGGAACAGCAAGAGAAAAAAAAAGTGAACTCAGTAGAAGTCTCACAAATGTTCACATTAATTCAAGCTGCTTCATACACACAGTAGTTCTGCATACACATTCATATGTAGCATTTCTGCATTTTCATTTAGTCTTGTAATATTTACATTTTCAGCATGCAAGCGCTTGTCAATATTGCTATTACACACAGCTCATTTAACATCATGTATTACAAATTGAAAAGGGTTAATCTAAAAAACATCATGAAGTCTTCATTTGTCAGAAAAAATGAAGACAAGATGGCTGAGGAGACATCTGAAAGTGGATTAGAAAGTAGTAGAAAGTGAAGAGCATGAATGATGTGAGATTGAGCAGAAGTATACATAGACAGAGGAAATTGGGGAAAAGGAATTAAGTTCATGCATGTAAATACAACGCTTTGTGCCAACCCTTGGTGAAAAAGCACAGTTGTTTGGCAACAAAACAGAATGATTTCCTTTAAAAAACTTAATTGGACTAGATGAAGTTTACTTTAATAAATCAAATGGAATGTACGTTAATAAGCATAATGGTATTTTTGCAAATAAAAACAATGTTTTGTGATCTAGCTGACACTGCCTTATAATGATATAAGAATATTCAATAACTGTATTAAATCTTAGACCTATGGAAAGCTACTGAACAAAAGATTAAATAAAAGAACAGAAATCATAATCATGTTGCCATGTGCGTTTTACAAGGGTACACTGGTCATGCAGCTCTGCACAAAGCCAAACACAGTTGCTGCATTGCTGAGTGGCTTAGCTCAGAGGGGCTTTATGATTAGAAGAAGAGAGAAAGAGATGTGCTCTAGTGGAGCAAAAGGATATGGATGCTGAGGAGTGGAAAGTCTAACAGAGGGTGTGTGTGAGTGCGGGTGAACTGGTTTTGTAGTCACCACTATGTTGGATCACTTAGGACCCAATCAAGAGGAAATCTACAAGTCCTAACCCCACCTTCTGGGAGAATCATGGGCGGAGCTGTAGGGTATGTGGGTGTGGCCTCATAGTGCAGTTGAAAAGGTGAGAAGTTAAAGAGTGGAACAATGGTGTGGAGCACAGAAGGAATTGCTTTGCTGAGTGTACACAGCTGAAAACATGTTCATGAAAAGATGATCATAAGCAAACCAACTGGAAACTTGTAATGTCACACTGCTCTCCAAAAATACCTTAGATAATACAACATACTCCATTCCATAAGGAGGAGCAAACTTTACACATATTTTACACAACTTTACACAAGCTCAACTATAAGCAGTATTGACTCACCAATGGCAGCTTTAACTTCGATGGCCTCGGACTCCTGTGAGAACTCGCTGATTCCGGCTGCGTTAACCGCCCTCACGCGGAAAACATACTTTTCACCTGTTGTCAAGCCATGACACACAAATCTATAGACAAAAAACAGAGGGCACTGTATAAAAAACTCTTTGTGTAATATACAGTATATGTTATTAGATTCATGCTCTTGTAAGGTGTGTGCATGTCTCTTTGTCTTTCTTAATCTGGAATATACCTGGTGGCTTTGACAGGCTTATTGTTGCAGGGCTCCCAAGCATTGCTTCCAGCAACACTGGTCTCAATGTAGTAGCCCACCAGCTCTTTAGCTTCCCGTGATGCCTCCCATGACACAACAACGGATGTGTCTGTGTTTCGGGTGGGCACTACGCGGCCTGGGGCAGACGGAATATCTGGAGTGTGGAGGATGTGAAATTATTATTATTATTAACTAAGACTTACTACATTAAATCTTATATTTAAACTTATATTACAGATATAATAATAATAATAATAATAATAATAATAATAATAATAATTATAATAGCAAAACATACAAATAAAAAACTCACTATCATAGTTTAAAATACAATTTATAACTTAAGATTACCAGCCATTTAGGATCACTGAATAAAGTACAGGCATGACCAAAAGTTTTGAGACTGACATAAAGGTTTTCACTAAGTTTGCTGCTTCAGTTTTTATGGTGGCAATTTGCATTAACTCTAGATTGTTATAAAGAGTGATCAGATAAATTGCAATTAATTGCAAAGTCATTCCTTGCCATGAAAATTAACTTACTCACAAAAAAAACATTTCCACTGTATTTCAACCCTGCCACAAAACAACCTGCTAACATCATTTTAGTGCTCTTCTCATTAGCTCAGAAAAAAGTGTTAATGAGGACAAGGCAATGTTGATTGAATTAGAAGAGCAGACTGGTTGTTTTAAAAGTGTGGTGCTTGAAATCATTGTTTTAGTTTTTTCATAGGATTCAGCTACGGGATCGAGTCACCACCAGTGCAGAGTTTGTTCAGGAATGGCAGCAGGCAGGTGTGAGTGCATCTGCACACATAGTGAGGCAAAGGCTTTTGGAGGATGGCCTGGTGTCAAGAAGGGCATCAAAGAAGTCATTTCTCTCCAGGAAAAGCGTCAAGGACAGATTGACATTCTGCAGGAAATACAGGGACAATACATTGGACTGCAGAGGACTGGGGTAAAGTTATTTTCTCTGATGAAGGCCCCGTTCAGACTGTTTGGGACATCTGGAAAAATGATTGTCTCGACAATCCAGGAGCAATCTGGTGATGAATGGTGATGTGTTTTCCATCATGATGAAGCACTGTGTCACACAGCAAAAGTGATAGAAAGCATTGAAATGTTGGGCCAGGAAACTCCCCAGATCTCAATCCCATTGAGAGCCCGTGGTCAATCCTTAAAAAGAAGGTGGACAAACAAAAACACACAAATTGTCACAAAATCCAAGCACTGATTAGGAAAGAATGGCTTGCCATCAGTCAGGATTTGGCCCAGCAGTTCAGATCCAGCATGGCATGGTGAATTATAGAAGTCTTAAAAAAGAAGGGTCAACACTATAAATATTGAGTCTTTGCATAAACTTGATGTCAGAAAAAGTCAAAACTTATGAATTGCTTATAATTGTACTTCACAATACCATAGAGACATCTGACAAAAACATCTGAAAACACTGTAGCTGAAAACTAAAATTTGTGTCGGTCTCAAAACTTAAGCCACGACAATATATTCATGCAACGCACTTTTAAAATGTATTTTGCTGAAATGTAAGACTAGTTTTGCATCTTCATTTACTGCTTGATATCCATCCACCCATCCATAGTATGGATCCATTTATCAGCACAGATTCTTATTGAACAATGTTACAGAAATTTAATGTGAGAAGTGGCAGCTTTCTTCACCAAGTTTATCACCAACTTGTGTGGCCTCTGTGGGGTCTGAAGGTTCACCGACACCAGCAGAGTTGCAGCAGCGGACACGAAAGCAGTAAGATTTCCCCTCAGACAGGTCGAACAGAGCAAAGCGTGGAGACTTCACTGGAAGCTCTGTGTTCACACGTTGCCAGCTGTCTGTGCCAGACACACACTATAAAATGCACATTAACCCTTTTAGTTACTTCAAGTAAATAACTTCGCCGACCATCTTTCCAAAATAAAAGAGAATTATACAGAGTTTCATATACTTTAGTGCATTTTTTATCTGATTATGAACAGCAGTTATACACTGTATAGCTCTATACTCACATTTTCATACACTTTTCCCCTACACTTTATATTTACATATATAATTCAGCTCATTTTAGATATGATTATTTAGTTAAAGGGATTTTGGACCTTCTCAACGTAGTACATGACACCCTCATATCCCTTGTCACTTGGGGGCTTCCAACTCAGCACCACATAGTTCTTGGTGGCCTCAATAACTGTGAGGTCACGAGGTTTGCCAGGAACCACACCCTCTAGAAAAGCAAGAAAGGTCAAGAAATGTCGCTCGGTCTTACTGACTTGTTTTGTTTTAAAAACATTAGTATCCCAGTAATCTATATGAATCATGTCATATTTGGAAAGACCTTGTATGTTACAGACCTTGTATGTAATGGTGGCACCATTACACTCCACTGAACACTGAGCTGTCCGCATAAGAATCTGTACAAAATGTACACTAGAATTGTACTGCTTACCTACAGGCTCTTCCTCAGTAACAATGATTTGGCCAGTCCAAGGTGCAGAGGCACCTTCCATCAGAAAATGAGAAAGAGAGAGAGAGAGAGATAAGAGAAATAAGATTAATATTTTATTTTCAAATGTGTATTTTGTAGAAAATGCTATAAAATTATGCCAGACCAAGATGCGGACTTGATCCGCTGTGGTGACCCCAAGGAATGGGAGCAGCCGAAGGAAATACCATACCATATCATTGTTTAGAAAATGCTTACCATTGTATAGAAAACAATTTTGAAATTAGAGCATTTCAAGAAAAAGCAGTATAGAACTCTTTTTCATCATTGTTATTATCACCATTATGCCATGCTATGGTCTACAGTTTCGTAAAATGTATAGTAAAGAAGCTTAGCTCTGGGTGATGTGTGTTTGAATATCCACACCTTTGCGAGCACGGTCAGCAGGGTCCATTGCCGCCACGGGTTCTGACACTCGAGAAGGATGACTCATGCCACACTTATTCACCGCACGCACACGGAAAATATAGCTGCGGCCTTCAACGAGTCCAGTAACTGGAAAACGGGCAAACTTGACTGGAGTATCATTGCACTGAATCCAGTGAGACGTGCCAACTTCACACCTGGTGAGACAAAGCAAAGGGGAAGGTAAGAGAGAGAGACAATTGTAGAATGTAAACTATTATGCTCTGTAACCAGATTGCTGCCTTTCTAGTAGTACACACAATCCTAAATCCTTCTGCACGATTTCAAATTTGTAATCATGTCATAGCAAGGCCTTAGAAAACGCTATTTCATTCTACTGTATACTTGTATATCGCTAAAATGACAAAATATTCTTGAATTCTATAACTCTAAAGATTATTATAACATAGTTATCATGAATGGTTTCATGCATATTTAAGGATATTTCCATAAGGGAATTTCATATGAGCTAAACATTAGATAAAAAGGATCATTTGGTGAATATCCTTCCTTTTCTTTCTTTTTTTTTTTTTTATAAAAAAAGATTTATACATATGCACCTGTCTACAAAGTATCCTAGAATGGAGCTGCCGCCATCCACAGCAGGCTGTTTCCATGTAACAATGACATAATCTTTATTAGCTTCTTGACAAAACAAATCCAGAGGAGCACCAGGAGCCCCTGCAACCTCTGCATCGGTGTCTATAACACACAAAGTCACACAGATCAGTTATCAGTTTAAATAAGTTTATATGATCACATAAAACGGATGTCAATATTTGCTATTCACTAGAAAGCTCATTTTCATCAATCATGCTTTAAATTTAGTTCAGATAATAATCACTGCTGATTTTACTGTATAGCAACATGATATTCCTGAATACTATTGCTGGAGACAGAGTATAATTACATCATACAATATTATGTGCTACAGTAATCCTTGTACTGCAGGATTAACATGGTACTCAAAGGACATTCCTCTCAGAGGTTCTGATTGCTACTTAACTTGAGCTGTTGCACACTTTCAGAAGATAAAATTAGAATGAAACCTGAGACCTACGAGAGCCTCAAGCCCACACTTTTAAACACACAGTCTAACACTCCACTCCACTTAAATTCATTGCTTTATAAGTTTTTGAGGCCCAAATTAAAAAGAAATGTCCATGAGTCATGCGTTCATGTTTATCTTTATGATCAATGGTATGTGCTGAATCAAAACTTTGAAATGTACAGCAGCACAATATAATGACAGGCCAAGACTGCAGTTAATCTGGGATTGTGGACTAATTGTGGAGGTCATGCTGGTTAATTAGGGTCAGTAAACAACTAAAAGCCGGCCATCAAATTTTCCACAGCTGCTCTTGAGCTGTTGTATGTAGGTGGGGGAGGCTGGTGTCCATTGTGGGCAGATGATGTTCACACAGAAGGCAAAAACTCATGCCATTAGCTTTGAACAGGCCAAATCTCACCTCGGACAAAGACATATGCTGAGTGTGTCTCGTAGCCAGACTTTGTGATGACACGAAGCGTGTAAAGCCCCTCGTCTTCTTTATTCAGGTGTGTGAGTGTAAGAGTAGCTCTGTCTCCACTCCAGTGCGTCTGAACCCACTTAGATGGCACCAGCAACTTATCTAACACATACAGTTCACACAAATACATAAACCTCCAATCAACAGTGAAGACTAACTCATTCAAAAATAAATCCCTAACAAATGAAATAAACAATGCACCTATATCTGTACCCTGTGAAAGTATATTCACTCACCATCTCTGTACCATTCAATCTCAGGCTGGAAGCGTTGCAGTGATGGGTAGATGATAACAGAGCAGCCGAGACTCATCGTCTCACCCTCACGTCCAAACGACACACCAAACTTCTCTACAATATGTGTCTCGAAAGTCACTCCATACTCCAGGCAGGGCACTAAGATGCACAAATGAATAAGAACTCGTTTCAGGTAGAGCTACAGATAAATAATGTACTGAGGTCCACAGAATCACCAGAACGCGGACAGGTGAGAGAGTGCTCCACATCAGACTTGGTGAATGTTACCTGTGCAAAAATGACATTCCATATCATGTGAAATTTGCAGAATGGTGGTGAGGATACATGTTAGTAAGAACAGGAAGTAAAATGTAACGTGAAGATATTTACATGATTTCAGATTGTATTGCTCTAAGCTGAGTTATATGAGTTTTTGTTTCATTTTTGGGTTGTTTTGATTTCTCCTTACTATTCTTTTCTTTTCTGACAGAACAGACACAGGAGGTTCATTGGTCCATGGTTCTGTCCTAAGCTTAAATATTCTTTTTTTTTACTTTTTGGCTCTGCGTGTTCTACCTGTGTCCACATGAGTTTACTCCTGGTTCTCCTGTTTCATTCCACCTCCAAATGTCCATGTAGGCAGATATTCTACACTAAATTGCCCCTGAGGCATGTGACAGAATGTTCATGGACTACAATGGTCTTTCAACCTGTGTTCCCACCTCACAGCCAGTGCTGCTAGGATAGGCTGAAGATCTATTCCAGCCCGGACCAGGATAAACCACTGACTGACGATGAATGAATGAATGAATGAAGTGATGAATTAATTAATGGGTCAGGCAAACAGACTAATAGTTTGATTATAAGACAACACTTTAAATATATAGACAGCAGTAGTTGTCTTTGGAAACATTGCAAACAACACATACAACTGCCACAAGATATGAAAGAAAAGTTCTTACAGAGATATCAATCATTTCACAAATACCATAGAAAAGAAAGGACAGAGAAAGATCAAAAATCAAAATCCATATAGTGCAGAGACAGCTGTCATGCAGACATTTATAACCATATGGTGGACTAATATTCCAATTATTAAAGCTACAGTGCAAAAGATTTTTTTGTTAAAAAAAAGATTATTATTTCATGGAATGAATAAAAGCATATGTTGGACGATGATGTTCCTACATTTCTCCTGACTGTCCTGTAATAGTAATTTGTAGTCAGTGCTGTGAAAATTTGTATGCAGAGATATGTCAAAAATGCCAGCACTTCCTAACTGTCTACCTTTGGATGTTACAGAATTAATGTTGCAGTGTAAGATCATTTTTACTAGGGGTGCAGGAAAAAATCGATTCGAGCTCGAATCGCGATTCAAACATTGAACGATTCAGAATCGATTCTCATTTTCAAAAAAATCATTTTTTTCCGGGTGCAGGTGTGCCTTCTCAGCCACCATAGTGCTAGGCAAAACAAGGAAGCAGTGTTGGCTATGTGCAGGCATGCAGGCCTAGGCTACAGAGGGGTGTGTAGTG
>JAOVVG010000044.1:15404060-15414680 GCA_028566375.1 Leptodoras nelsoni | reverse complement strand
CTGGTCCAATTTAGCCATGAAACCTCCCACACTAAAATGACAGGTGTTTCAGTTTCATTGTCTAACCCCTGTACATCCCCCACCGAATCTTGGAGGGAACGTTGCACAGTCCTCACGCTGATGTTTTTTGAGGCCCCAGCATTGAATACAATTTTACATGAGGCAGACACCTAATGCTTGAAACAATTCTGGTCATGTTCACCAAGAGTCGTTTTACAGCCACACTGCCGTTTCAAGTTCGAGGTTGACTCGGAAATCTGGTAGTCATGGTACACCCTTAAAATGCTCATACATGAAAATCCAAACTTTGCTTCTACCTCCAAAATGCTATGACCCATGCTATGGCTCCAACTATTAAACTGTGTTGAAAACTGTGATAACTTGCCATTATCATGGTGGAAACGAATCCAGAAGCTTCCATAGATGTCCTTTACTTTATATACCTGCTGGTGGGCACAATTAATGATGTGTGTAGGTGGTGTTGCTATGCATTTTACACAGGCTCCAGTACCAGTTTTTCCTGGTACTTCAGTGTAATTGCTAGGCAGTTCTCTCACAAGCAATGGTACAGGGTGACAAAAGCATACGGTCACCTCTAACGTAGGAATTTCCAGCACTGTCCTCACACAAACGCAATGCTGCACGCCTCTTGGTCTTGTTAGAGAGTGCAGGCTGAAGCAAGTCATACACTTGCTCATTGTAGATCTCATAGTAAGCAACCCACAGCGAGTACACACACTGCACGTCATCGACAGCGCCCTCTGCACTGTCCACTGCGAGACAGGAGAAGAAACATTAGAAACACTGTCCAGCACCCTCTGCACTGTCCACTTGTGTGATATTGCAATATTACCTGTCTGATCATAAGAGACTCCAGAGAAAGAGAGACTGTTGATGGAAGAAGAGGATGAGCTCCGACTCCTGCTGGTTCTGGTGGACTCGGAGTCCTGCAAACACCAATAAGATTTTTCATAATCCATTCTCATATTAATCAACAATTAGTTTGTGCCGGTACCTCTTTCAGCATGCTGAAGAGCGCAGTCTTGGCAGCTTTCTCCATTCTAAGCTGATCAGAGTCCAGTTTCTGCACATCCGAGCTCAGGTACGGCTTCAGGTCCATGTGTTCATATAGCCGTCCATTGATGTGCCTGAAGACCGTGTCAAGGGCACGTGGTAAAATACCAGGGTCTTTTGGAGAGCCTGTGTTCATAGAACATCAAAGCAGATCAACAGCTGTAAGAAATGTTCACTTGCACATCACAATCACACAGTTCCAGACTGACAATTGAAATATAAATTCAATATAAATATTAAATCAATACATGGCGTCTGAAAGGTATCCTCATAAAAATGTTACACTTCATACTTTATTCCCACCTTAAAAAGCAAGTCATTTATTTATGGTCATGATATAGCAAGTATGGAAAAATCTCACACAAGCTATTAACACACGCTTTAAGCAGCACCAGATTATTTGGATTATATCAGTTTTATGCAATTTGGGATATTCAGTGTGCTAACTTAGTAGCAGGGCATTAGTTGTAATTTATACACACTTTTGCCTAGTGTTGTAGCCCAGAGACCACCTTTTCATTTGTACTCAGTATCGTCTCAGAAATGAAAGCAATCATGACCCCGAATCAGTGCCAAAGTAGAGGAGCATGGGTTGGACTCAACTGTAGAGGAAGACCTCGAGACTGAACCACCACCGGCCAGAGCGACGAAGATAAACTATTACATTTATCATACTCTTAAAATAATTAAGCAAAAAAAAAAAAAACACAATTAATTGAATAATTAAATTAATTGATTATACACATTGTATTAACTGGTGCTATGTATACGATATATAAAGATTTAAGGTCTCGGTCTCGAATGTCCCAAAGTCGCGGTCTTGTCTCAGACTGGTCCCTTTAAGGTTTTGGTCTCCAACGCGATATACTGTAGGTGGTCATGTCCCCATCACTACTTCTGCCTCATGTAAGTGACCCCGTATTATTCAGTATGATGTCCCAAATCCCCATCAGATCTAATCATGTAAACTCCGACTTAATTTTTAAGATGAGATTCCTTTATTGATCTCCATGGGGGAAATTTGAATGATACAGCAGCACAGAGAAATACAGATGTACTGTAGATATAAACAATACTTAAGAACATTTAGAAAATACTCAGACAAACCAGGACTTTCAGAACCTACAGACACCTTGCATTATGGCCTTTGTGTAGTGCTCCACTGTTATATTCTGACCTTGTATGGTATGTGTCTTCCCAGCGTTGGTTACTCCATAGCTGAAGACGAGTGCATTTTTGCCATGAAGAAAATCCTGAACTTGAGATCTGATCGTTCCGTCAAAGAACTCTGCCTGAGTCGACTCTGGACCAAAGATCTACACAATAAGCATACCATTTCATGAAGCTGCATAGAATAAGTCATAAAGAGAATCAGAATCAGCAAGGTACCAGGCACTACCTTAGTGAAGCTGAACTTGTGCACCTGCTGGCCAATGCCTTTTTCACTGCACTTCATGGTGGCAGAGCCTTTAGGGGCATGAAGTGTAGCAGTTTCGGCACTCTCAAACACTACACAACCCTGAAGGAGGCAATACAAATGTAACAGGCTTACTACACCTTTGGTTCTCAAAAACCAAGCATCAGGGCCCTCCAGACAGTCAACTCACACAACACTGGGAAACAGTAAAAACACAGACAGTCTGGGAACCACCGGTTTAAACAACATGGGAAACATCAAAGCAAGCAGAAACAAACCTGGTCCTCGTTGTTGTTGAGCTCCTCCTTACTGAAAGGTCGAACTCTGAGGAAAACTCGAAGCTGCTGCTCACATGCATCAACAGACTCACTCTGTAAACACCCACACAAGGTCAATTTACCAGCAGGACTACATGCAAAGCCAGGCTTAGTGACACAATCCCTACCTGTGAAGTGATGGAAGACAAGCCAGAAAGTTCTGGTAATGCAGCGTGGTGAGGATCACATGCTGTGGACTCCATGGCCACCAAAACTGTGCCTTCGTGCGTCAGGTCAATAGTTGCTGCCATGACTGGGACAGGAAATGACTAGCACACTTGTTTCAGAAAGTAATGCACAGGTATGTTTTGTTTACCAAAGCAAGGTTACAAATACCTTCAGAAACAACCAAAAACCAACCAACCTCTTCAGCTCCAGCTCATCTAGGGATAAAAAACTGGCTCTGTTACAAGCGAGATGGATTCAATACATTTAGATCTCCAACTGCCTGTCAGCAGCAAATCTAGAGTAAGCAGCTTTATCCACTTTCAGTGATGAATCAAAACCCCACCCCAAAAGGCCATCTAGCCAATTATGTGTGAGTTGCAAAACCAGCCCTCCAATCAGAGCTGAGCCTTAATCAGCTTCATGAGTGCAGACTTCAACTATCTTACAGCTTCAAACATTACTGATACTTCATTCCTCTTTGCATACTAAATCTTATACTAAATTCTTTCTGGATAAAGCTAATAAAACTTATCTATTGAAATTATAAAGCCAGACACACCTTTGTTAAATAATAATCATAATTATGTATGCATCAATCTGGTCTATAGTATACATCAGGTCTATTTAACTATTTGGCAGGTGAATCTATATTAAATTATTATGAATTAGAAACAGTCGATACCCAGAATCAGTGTTGGGCTAATATTGGCAAAATTGATATTCAATCCTGTAACAAATAGAAAAAATGTTTGGAATTGATTTGGAAAAAGTGTCTTGTTTTTTTGTAACTTGAAATGTTCACATATACAGAAATCTGTTTATGTTAGGACAGATCTTTATTTTATTTGCAATGAAAGTGAATTTATGAAAGGGTTAACTTGAATTCTGAAAGCTGCAGTTTTGTGCAAATAGTTTTTAGCTACACTATATTGCCAACAGTATTCACTCACCCATCCAAATAATTGAATTCAGGTGTTCCAGCCACTTCCATGGCCACAGGTGTATAAAATCATGCACCTAGGCATGCTTCTACACACATTTGTGAAAGAATGGGTAGCTCTCTGAGCTCAGTGAATTCCAGTGTGGTACCATGATAGGATGCCACCTGTGCAACGTCCAGTCGTGACATTTCCTCACTACTAAATAATCCACAGTTAACTGTCAGTGGTATTATAACAAAGTGGAAGCGATTGGGAATGACAGCAACTCGGTGGCAAGTCATGTAAAATGACAGCGGGATCAATGCAAAGCGTTAGATGCAGTGCTGTAAAGCACACTACCACTGGACTCTAGAGTAGTGGAGACTGAATTAATCATTCATTTCAGCACACCATTTGCTCTTGAGAGCCATCTGAAACACTTTAAACATATTATTCTGAACGTGTCTAAAAAGAAAAAAAAAAAAATTTGTTTAACTTCCTTCACAAAATACCTGGGCAAAACTCAAAACTCCCACAAACTCAAAACTGCTAGCAATTGTTGCACTCTCGGGAAGGGGGGGACAGGTCACAGTTCCTCAGCGATTCAGGTCACCAACACTTCTCTGAATGGGAACCCTGGGTTGTATCACTATTAAAACCCAAGTCAAAACACTTGAACATTCTATAGCCACCCTTTCATTCATCTTAAAAATAATTTTAAACATCAAAGTTAAGTCACTGGCATTCAGATGTTCCATTTCTAGAAACTAATTCAGTGCTCAGAAAATAAATTAAAAGCATGCATAGAGCTTTCATATTTACTTCAACCATTACAGCTGCATGCAATGAACCCACTCATCTGCTAAACTGGTCCTCAAGGTTATAGCAAAACCTTAAAGTAAACTGGACCAAACTAAGGGAATATGAAGCAGGGGAAAAAAAACCTCATTATAAACCATAGACCAAAAATCATGTTTTGCTTGAACACTCAGACCACAAAGACAAAACCACAGCATCTCTTGTATCCGAATTTTCCTTTATTGCACAGACATGAATAGTTCGGTGCTGTTCATTGACAACCCAAAGCAGCTTTATGCGTCTGCGATGGTAACCTCGACTTCGACGCCAGGCTCGATGCTGATGCTGGTGATCTGCTTGACAATCTCAGACGGGCTGTGAAGGTCAATGAGGCGTTTGTGGATCCTCATCTGAAACCTATCCCAGGTCTTGGAACCTTCTCCACAAGGAGTCTTACGAGTGGTGATGCGCAGAGTCTGCAGGGGGGGGAAAAAAGAGCTTGGATTACAGCACAGAACTGACATGAACCTTTAGCTCAATCACTGCAAATTCAGACATTGTAATACATGCTTTAGAGGCTTAAAAAAGGTCCATTTGGTGCTGAACCAATTCATATAGTCAAGAATAGCATGAAAACTTTCCAAGATAACCTTGATGCAATTTGATAGAGTAGCACATTTCATACTATGGTCACACCATATATTCACCCTGGATTTTTCCACAAAACCAGCAAGTAAACATTTCTTCCTCAAATTCCAGACCTTCAAGGTTTGTTCCCAATCACTTTCCAACAGACCCCCCCGGTAGTTCATAGGAACCATGTTTGTCTATGAAAGAATCCTAGAATACCATGTGATCAATCTATATAATAAACAAAGTGTACTGCACAAAAACTTACAACACTGTCACCACACATTTAAAACCAGGTGATAATTAAGAGCACCTCACTATGATCAAAATGTTATCCAAACAAACACCATCAGCTCATCATGTTATTTAAAGGGTAACAAGAAGCTAGGCTTAGTCCAGTCTTACAGTTGTGTATAATTGGACAGCTGCCTACTTTTCAAAATACAAATAAAACCCCCTTTTGTCTCATTCCATTCCCATGTTATTATATCTGTACTAACACTTGAAGCATCTCTGTTCTGGGTAGTATTGTGTTCTGCAGTATGCATTACTTACCTTGGTGGGCATGCGCACAGGTCCTTTCACCTTAAGGTTCTTCTCCTTGGCACCACGGATCAGATCAGCACACACTAAAGGCACACATTAAAGTTTTACATTAGAGGAAAATACACACGGCAAACCCCAAGAGTGGACACGTGCATTGGCTCAGAATAGCGTATAGTTTGTAATTCATGCCATATCATTTATATGTAGATTGTCCTCATTGCCATGGGATGCAAAAAAATATAAAAAGGAAAAGAATGTTTGATTACCGACCTTTTTCAAGAGACTTGACGTTACGGCTGGTGAGGGTGATCCGGATGCGGTGAATGGCCACCTCGGGCTCGACGGGAGCTTTGCCAGTGTCTTTGAATGCCTACAAGTTAGGAGACCATCAGCCTATTAGGAACAAGTTATCTCTAGAGCTTATAGTACTTACACTATATTAAATTGTAGACCAACATACACTTAATTCATAGCTCAGCACAATCTAAAACGGGCAACTGAAGATGGGACAGTCTGCACACTTAAGGAGGTTTTAGTCTAAAACAGGTGGGGGTCCAGTGTTATCCACAGAGGACTGGTGTGGCAGGTGGTCTTCCTTTCAGTCTAGCAGGAGCTGCACCCCATTCCACCGAGGCCCAACCAGGGGGATCTAGACCTTCAATAGGGTGGCTTCTGCTTGGCTGGAAAGAAAACCTGCACCTACACCAGCCCTTCCTGGATAAGATCAGACACCAGTGGTCTAAAATCCTGGTGTGATGCACTGAGGCAGGTGGAAAACTCCACTAAGAAACTGATGACCCCCTTAATCAGTGACAATGTAAAAACCTGGACCAGTCGCAGTGCATTTTGGATAAGTGGGCTTTTTGTGCAAGTAGTTAAACTGAGCTGAGACGCATGTATGGATTACTACTATATGGATATTTCTAAAAATCACTAGGTTCAATATACGAAATTATTTAATTATTCACATTTATAGTTAGCTTGTGTAGCAGGATTCACTCCTTCCTGATCACGCTTTACCTAGAAACACCTTTACAGCAAGCATGTCAAAATATAAACAGGAAGACGTGCTCTTCCTTTTGTGTGACATTTCTACAAATTCATAACACAAGCCACACAATTAATCCAAATCTTTACACTGGACCGTAAAGTCACCAGCAGGCTTTTTAACATGTCGCTACAAAATATAATACTTTTTTTTTTACTTCATGATAACACTGTGGAAATAAATAAGTAACATTAATACAGTTAAGCGCTCCAGCAAAACCCAACACACATTAGCCTCTTCAATCACTACCAAGGGCTGTTCTCTTAAACAAGCTAACCGGCTAACCGCTCCGCACGTGCACGGAGAAAGCAACGGACTTTATAAAAAAGCCGAAATAATTTTCACATGGTCGAAAAAAATACTAAAGAGACAAACAATTATAACACTTACCATAATTAAGTATTCCTGACCGACTTATTCGTACGACTAAAAAGCGAACAGCGGTGAGTCAGGAAGCACAAACACACACCGAGTGCTGTGTTCTTGCAAAAAGGAAGGCTTTGGGGCCTGCTAGGAGCTTTATATAGGACATCCGGGTACTGTGCGACCTCTGTAAACGGTCATAGCGGACCAATAGAGAGAGAAGGGAGACGGCGGGAGAGGAGCGCGCGAGCAGATTGGCTGATATGACAAATGATTGACAGTGTCTCCGCCCATTGACGTCAGCGTCCAGAAGCAGGACAGAGGGTCAGCGGGTTCACTGGGCGCTTCAGGATATGCGCTCACTGACGCACTGTTAGTCCAGTGCTGACTGCCATGTTGTGTATCACTGCAGCTATTAGGACAGAAAATATACCGAATTCGTTGATTTCATGTGTTCATTTCTTTCCTTTAGACAGCCTTTCATCAGAACGAACTGTTCTCATAACTTAACACCAGCAGCTTGTAAATGTG
Organism: Leptodoras nelsoni; assembly: GCA_028566375.1. NCBI lineage: Eukaryota > Metazoa > Chordata > Actinopteri > Siluriformes > Doradidae > Leptodoras > Leptodoras nelsoni. The sequence continues at coordinate 15,406,868 of JAOVVG010000044.1, read as the reverse complement.
TATACATTTATTTATATATATCTACATATATAACACCCTGGAAGCACACAGCAAGTAAACAATATGAGCAGCCTGGAGCTAATGCACTTTTATACTATAGTGCTAAATTATAAAAAAAAAGCTAAATGAAATAATTATAAGCCTACATGCTCATTATTTCACAATGTTCACAAAAAAAATATTCACAAAGCCAAGGATTAATAAAAGCCAAAACAAATAAAGAGACATTTAGAATGAATACAGATGGGATAAAAGCAAGGACTCATCTTGGGTGAATAAAGAATAAATATAATATACAAATAATGCAGATTCATTTCATTATTTTTGGCTTGTCTGCATGTTTTGGAGCTTTATGCGTCCAAACCTTCTGAGGCGTAGCTACTGGTACAGTCGGTTCATTTTATATGCATATGTATTATATGCATTCAGTAGAATTTCTTTAATATGCATCAATTTGATGTTTTCAGGTTCTGCTCTTTTGTTCTGTGTCAGTCTTTGGAATTAGTCAGGAAAGAGAGTGAGGAACAGCATAAACGTCTTCGTTCACAACACTGACACCCGGGCAAGAAGAGTTTACAGCTTTTAATACCTGTAAAAAAAAGACAATAAAAGGAACATTGTGCTGCATGGTCAGCAGCGACCTGGTAGATGCTGTGTACAGCTGAGTCACTGAGAGCAGCCCCAGGCTCCCTCACTTTTATAGCTAATGTCACTATACATCATCATCTCAGCGATTTCAGGAGACGACAGAAACATTTTGTCCCATTTTGTCTCCCTGGACACATCAAATCTAAGCACTGCATCACTAAGTGCCTACAGAAAGGCAATTTCCAAAAATACCAAAAATACTCACAGTCCTTGTGAGGGAGGAAAAGTGGAATATTTTGGACTGTCCAGATCGATTCCCTGAATTCAATAAAGAGAATGCTGCTCTTAAAAAAACAGAGAGACTGCAGTCAGAAATCCTTCAGCACACATAACTATCACTGCAGCGCTGCCAAACTATTGGAAAGGATCTAATGGCTACAAGGTAAAGTAGCCTGTCCTGTACAATTATGGCATAAAAGCAAATATTAACATTACTTTCTCCCCAATATGTTAATAATAATAATAATAATAATAACTATGCCACTAATCTGTAAACACAAGTTTTTTTTAGATTTGCATTTTATAACCTTAGTTTTCTTTACTTCTTTACTTTTTTTTTATAAATTTATTACAGAGTAATAACGTGTTATTAACAGATTCATGAAAAATGTAGGCTTTACTTTATATCTGAAAATAAGATTGGCTGTTACCAATAACTCTTTCAATTAAGTTCAATTAATCATTTCCCCTGAGCATCATGATGCTCTGTTGTCCTTCATGCAACATGTACAGGGTTTATGCCTGGCACTGGGACTTTACAGCTGCCCCATATTATTACATCAAAACAAACTTTTTTTTTTTTTAATAATAAGTCGGTCAAAACCAATTATTCCAAATCTCCTTTTTGTTTCGGTTCTCTAATAACATTTTACACAGAGGAGAAAAAGAACAAACAGTCTGTAACGTGAGTCCTTCTGGTATGTTTATTGAGCTCTCAGTACTGTGAACAGTATTAACACTGGACCAAATCTCTCCTCTCCTCACATAGCAGCAAAGGTCGTCTGAATGCACACAGATACACACTTTCTTTCTCAGACACAAAACACGCACACATTCACACACTGCCATTCACCTTCTACAGCACACAACTGGCTCATCCAGCCAGCCACTAAATAACTTTCTCTTTGGATGATGTCATCTGGAGACAAAAGAAAACGCAGGCTGCAGTAGCAAGTTCTCAACACACACACACACACACACACACACACACACATACACACACACACATATACACAAGCACACACAGATAATTATGAATCATTCTGTCTTGGGATATACACATACAACAGTAGTTTGTAAAAGTACATTATGGTAACATATACATTGATTAGCGAAAGCCACTATCACAGGATGGCATTACAGAAATGTGATTAAAACAATAACGACACCATGTAAAACGCCATTATGGCTGGAATGCCGTCTCTTGAACAAAGCACGCTCTCGTTTTCTTCTTGTCTTCTAAAGGTCACTCAGAGTTCAGTTTGACAAAGACCCTTCCCTCGAAAAACACGGCTGCGGCAACGTCCAGCTCCTAATCGGCTTTGATAAGAACTACGCCTTATTGAAACGTCACAACACAACACGACACGCAGGACGCACGCACGCTCCCTCTTTGAACGTTTCATGGATTTGAAAGGAGGAGGAAAACTAAAAAGTTCTGTTTGCGCCATCGTGGGCTATATAAACCATGTCCATTAGCAGCATTATCCAAGTCGAGAGACTGTTCCACTCTCACGTATACACACACTGCGTGATGGTACCACTGAAACTGAATAGGAGAACTGCTAAAGGTCTGTGTCTCCCAATGAAAACATGCTCGAACGCAGAGCAGAGCATTTCCATCAGCTTCTCTACGTAATCAGTCAGCCACTCAGCAGCATCAAATGACATCACACCTTAAAATATTGAGGCATTCTGGTCTTCCCAGTTTTATGTACTTTTCTCAATACTGAAGTATTTACATTAACTGCAGATTTATGAAAAAAAACCTTTGAAAACAATGGAAGTGCTTTGAAGAAGGAGGAGTATGGGTGGAATAAACCATTCGCATTAAGTCTCAGTGAGAGACACAGACATTTTGTGCAATAAAGCAAAAAAAAAAGGAGACATTTACAATATTAAACACTGTATGAAGTGTACCTGTAAAAATATCACACACAT
>JAOVVG010000044.1:15392685-15403923 GCA_028566375.1 Leptodoras nelsoni | reverse complement strand
ATGCTAACAATCTGCTAAAAGCTATATATGACATCTAAACATTTTATGCAAAAGGTTGTTTAACATAAAATACATATTCATAACATGACAAAAACCAAGGCATCAGATTCTTTAGAAAGTGCTATTATGAAAAAAAATATGCCCAGCCTGGAGGCTTTCCAGCATCCAACAACCTTCAGCTCCCAATGTATATTTAACAAGACCCCAGCATTCACTCAGCACACACCTCTATCACGCCTGCCCACACACACCACACACAAATACACATCTTGTACAGGGGTTTGGCTGGCTGATTTGGGAAAAAGGATTGTGCCAAACTTAGGCTTGTTTTTACAGCCTCCGGAGCCTTCTATAGTCTCTGTCAATCTATCTGTAGAAATGCATCTTATTCACAACAGAGCTTCTTCACAGACTGCGTATGGCATTCAGACTTCCGCGCCTGCCTCGGACGCGACGGCGCAGATCCATACAATTTTGTTTTATTATTGATGAGAATCAGAATCAGTGCAATGGACAGCATTCTGGCGGATGAGGTTGAAGGTTGTGTTGGTGTCTAAAGTCCAGGAGCCAAAAAATAATAAAGAAACGGAAGGGGGGGAGAGACAAACGGCAGGGGGAAAAATATAGAGGGTGTTTAAGATCTGTTTGTCTACACACGAAAGTCTTTGTAACGTCAGTCCATGTTTCCCTTTATTGCTTTGTATAGTGAAGCAGATCTGCACTGGTAAAGTTTAAGGCCCTTAAAACGAGCAGCAGCATGAAGGCAAACGGCCGTAAAAAAAATAATAATAAAAGAAAAAAAAAGGCAAAACACGATGAGCCGTCCACACTCTGGCTTTGAGGGGTTTGGTTGCCTTTGGCTGTGTATAGTCACTCGGATGCTGGCGTTTCAGTACCCATCAGCTTGTGAGCCAACAAACAAAGTGATCAACAAAAATACTGGGGGGAGGGACTTCAAAAGTTTAGCTTTGATGGAACTTCACTAGAAATTCAAAGTGCTAAATGGGAAAGCTATATGCACTCAGTGTCTGAGAGCAAAACTTCACTGCAAACCAAGGCACATACACATTCGTAAACCAGACAGATTGATTTGAATGACAGTTGTCAGATGTTCAACATCTTCTATTGCTAACTACTAAAATGTAGACTGAAGTAGACTTAAATGATCAAGTGATATGTTCTCAAAGGCACATCATTTAACAAGTGTCACTGACTTTTTTAAGTGAAGTTTTAAGTGTTGACTTGGTGTGTGTTTTTTTTTTTATTAAGTGCCAAGTTAATGCAAAAATGTAGGTGTGCTATGGTGCTAAGTGCTAGAGTAGCCAAATGTGTGCTCCTGTGTACGTGTGAATCACTGGAAGGCCTGGTGAAAGCGAGGCAGGGTGGTGGTTGTATTCAGGCTTGGTGAGTGTGTGTAACTTGTGGTGAGTGTGGGTGTCTGTGAAAGTGTGTGTGGATGCACGAGCGTGTGAATTGGGCTAAGAGGATCGGGAGCATCCTGAGAAGGCGTCATCACAGGAAGCCCCTCCTCCTGGCTATAGGAAACCCCTAAGGCTGGCCCTGCCCCTTGCCCATAGGGCAGGAAGTTAAACAGAGGCGACAGGAAGTCCAAAGACGGAGGTGTCTCTCCGGAGGACGTGGCAGTGGCACTCAGCTTCGGCACCTCCTCCGCCTGCAGCTCCAGAAGGTAGCTCTCCAGCTCGGGACGGAGTGGCGGTGGTGGAGGAGAGTAGGAGGCATGGCCAAACAGGTAGGGGTGTGGCTCTGATGGTTCCAGCGGCTCCGCCTTCACTCGCAGCGGCTCGTGGCCATGGCTCTTCTTTACGTGCCGAGTCAGGTGGTCCTTGCGGCCGAAGCGTTGCGCGCAGTATTGGCACAGGAAGTCCTTGCGGCCCGTGTGCACGACTAAGTGGCGGCGCACGTCCTTGCGTGTGTAGAAACGGCGCTCGCAGTGCTCACACTGGTGGCGCTTCTCCTTAGCTGCAGCCGTGGCGCTTTTGCCGGCGTGGGCACGCAGGTGCTCGAGCAGCAGGGTGGTGTTGGGATATGGCCGCAGACACACCTGGCAGGTGAGATCACCGCGATGGGCTGCGTGCAGAGCCTGGTGCCTCCGGAAGCCCAGCTTGGTGTTGTAGCTCTTGCCGCACTCGGCACAGCTGAAAGCCTCCTTGTTGGGGTCGTGTGTGTGCAGGTGGTTCTTGAGGTGGTCTTTGCGATGGAACATTTTCTCGCAGTAGCTACACTTGTGGGTCTTCTCAGGTGAGTGTGTGGCCATGTGGCTGGGGAAACAAACTAACACACATCAATATACTGAAAGGAGTGGTGTTTGTATGTATATGAAATATCATATAGCAGCACTTTTCCCACATTTTTTAAATAAAATTGCAGCTGGGTAGAAGACAATAATGTATGTTAGTTTTCTATGTAAATAATTCAGCTATTACTCTAAAGCCACCCAATTCAACTGACTTGTCTTTGTCAAAATTAACCACAACTGATTATAACGATTATTGATTATTTTCAGTTTGCAGCTCTATAAAATCAGTCATTACTAGGTAGTGAACAGAATATGAGGGACAGTACTATATTTTTAAGCATCTGCTAGACAGAATGAGTGTGTGGGCCCCAGAGGGACCTACCGTAGCAGTTTGTACTTTGAGACGAAGGCCTTGGTGCAGTCGGTGTGTGTGCAGCGGTACGGCCTCTCGCCTGTGTGCGAGTAGGAGTGCACCTTCAGCTTCTCCACGCTGTTGAAGGCCTTCTCACAAAGCTGACAGGAGAAGTTTTTCCTCCCTTTCCCCTCTGGCCTCCTCTTCCTCACTCGATCGTGCTCTGCCGGGTTGGGGCAGTCATCGTCGGGGGTGACTGTGGCCATGGCGACTTAGCGCGGGCCAGCCACGCAGTGGACACAAGCGACGTGTCCGATCACTGACAGAGTGACAGAGGCTGAATCTTCAACACCACAGAGAGGCCAGGCACTGAGGAAGTGAGAGAGGATGATGGTATGGTTCCAAAAGAAGAAAGGAAAAAGCAGATCGGAGACTGGACAAACATCCTGCATTTCTGTTTGATAACACAGTGATTCTTAATTCTGTTGCAGTGCAAAAACACTGGACTAAACTCAAAGGTTTGTTAGTGAACAGTGTTAAACAGGGTTAACACTAACATATGCAATAAACAATGGTGCACATGTTCACACATAAATGTAAGATGAACATGACGCTCATTGTGTCTGTGTACTCAGGCACATTTGAAACGTCCGCCTGCATGTGTCTTTTGTCTTTACATCTCTTTCAAGTGTTGACAAACAGCAACCACAGTTTATTTTATACACAGTCTCCCTTTTCATCTCAGAGAAATATAAGAAAGTAGATGTGAACATATGAACACAAATCTTAATAAAACTGTAACTTAGCACGTGGTTGCAAATCCCTTGCGATTGATGACTTCCTGAAGTCTGTGACTCTCAGACATCACCAGACGCTGGGTATCTTTCCTGGTTATTCTCTGCAGGCTGTTTTCAGTTCCTGCTTGTTTTGGGGACTTTTGCCATCCGTTAAAGTACAGCTTTCTAGGCCATAAATGGTCATAACACCATCTTTCATGTTAGATGAGGTAGTATGCTTTATATTGTAAACAGTTCCCCTTTTCCCCAAACTTTCCTCTTTGTATGACTCTTGGTACATGTTCATCTCCATCTCACTTACTATGTTAGAATTCGGCAGGCTTTTAATGCACAAAGGTATGAGAAAGGAATCAGTGGTTATCTGGGGTAAGCTCTCTGAGGACGTGGTCAATTACTATGGGTATATGGGTTTTGTCCTGCGTGAATGCCTAACACTGTACCAAACAGCTGATTTGTCTCGGCTATTTGTCTGATTGATTTATTCTGCTTCTCAGTCTCATGATGGCTTCCTGTACTGGTCCTGACAACAGTAACAGACTCCAGATGCAAATGTAAAACCTGGATTCAACTCTACACCTTGTCTCCTGCGCTTCAAGTAGTCATGTAACAACACACAACTGGCCAAGAAATAACCAAGCAGTCAATTAGCAAACTATGTCTGGGATTATAAAACGGGAGAACTATGTATAAAAATAAGTCCTACACGGTTCACCTGATATAAAGGTAGGCTACACATGCTCCATATCAAAGCCTTTTGATAACTATTGTTTCAGATTCAACAGTGCCAAAGCAGCAAAAAGATTACGCATGGACTGCACTGTACGTCTGTCTTACTGGACCTGAGTAAATAAAATACATATGTTCAAAAGTAAATACAGCTGCAATTAAAAAGAAACCTTCAGACGGCTCAATTAATTACAGGATTCAATATGAAGATGTTTCAATCACCAGCATTTACTACTATACTTATACTATACTATACTCATCTCATAGACCATCTGCTGTATGATGGGGAAAGATCAGAAATAATAATAATAAGAATAATAAGAATAAAAAGAATAATAATAATAGAGACCCCTTAAAACACTTAGGACTGGTTAATGCATACAGAATGAGTTTTCTGACTCTTGTAATTACCGACACTTTGTATTAGTTTATCTGTAGTTACTGAATAGTAGTTATTAATTAATAGGCTTTAAGACAAAGAATGAAACAATGAACATAAGTCAAATATGTTAAATGAAGTAACAAAAGGCAGAAACATGGCAATACTGGGGTGCTGCTGGTCAGAATGTTGGAGTAAATGGAGCTACCAATAGGTGTTATTTTATAGACTTTTGGGGCTAAACTGGTTTCATCCAACTACCTGAATCCAACAATATGCATCAGAGCGGTTTATCCCTTCATTATTCATGTCTGCTTATTCTTTCCATCTTTATCCGTTCAACAATACTGTATGTCTGTGAGATTGTACCAAGGACTACTGAGAAATGCACTAGTACTAAGTTCTTACCTTTAGGAGCCTACAGTTACATCTAGAACCCTGAATAGATCTTCAGGGAGAACCATATATGTGTTTCTTTATCAAAGTCTAAGAATCCTTAACTATCCACGAATCTGCGCTCTGTTGTTCAGTTTGTTCAGTTTAATATTTCTCCACCCCACTTCGGTGTTATTCGTGAGCTCTGGACTGAATGATCAGTATTTTTCATGAACACTGAGGCTGACATTTTGCTTGTACGACTCCATGTGCGAGTTCAGAAGACAGCAGCATTACATCTTATAACCATTTTTATTTTGTGTTTCAAATTCAACCAATTCAACCTCTCCTGTAAATGTATCAATGAACCTTTCTGACAATTTAGATTTAAAAAACAAGAACATGGATAACAAGAACTGTCCCTTTTTATTCATGCTAAATTGTTAGTATCATTTGAACATTAATTATTAACTAACAACAAAGACATTTACTAGTCATGAACACCGGGTGAAATTATTTCCAATAAACAGAACTCTTTACTGCAAATTCTACATAATTATATTTTATATACAGTGCATATAAATATACATATTAATATGATAGGAATGCAGTAAATGCGCTACCCAAATTGTTGAGGAAATCTTTAATCAAGGGAGGAGTAACTAATAGCTTAGGAAAATGTTTTGCTACACAGAGAAGAAAACCGGCACAGTCATAAATTTTTACATACTTCTAAATTCTCATAATTATTTTTCAACGTTGATAAACAATTCATTAGCACCCAGGAGCATTTAAATAACTCTAAAGACAGAAATACAAATTTTAGTTCAGGGAAAAGATATAAAACAGCGACGCGTGCAAAACATTTCTGGCAATCTGTGAATGCGATATCTTTTTTTTCTCATGAAATAACTGATCAGTTTGAAGAGATTATTTTATATTTTTTTCTGCAAAAAATGATAACTTTAATATTTTGATTTGAGCACCAGTACTGAAAACCAAAACATTTTTCAAACCTCAAAATCACTACATCCCTTCAGCTCAAACAGCACATGTACACATTATACACCTACCCACAAGAAAACAAAATCAAATGCCATTTACCACCAAGCAACAGCTTATAACCAGCAAAAATTATTTCTCTTATTTAGTGTAGTCATTTTGAAATCCAGTAGTGAAGTAAAATGATTTCCACCCCACACCAAAACCACATTCATATCTAAATGCCTGTATAAAACTACACTTTTTCCTTTTTGACACAAACCAGAACAATGCAATTAAATACCAAAAAACAAATCTGATCATCGTTTCAATCTTTAAATGCCCCCACAAATGAGCAGGAATGCCCAAACACCCTGCACAGCATTTTCCAAACTTCTGAAATCTTGATATTTATTCGATCTGATTTAATCTGCGGCTCTAGAGTGCACGTGGGTTTGCCTCTCAACCCGCACATGCTTACCGCACTACAAAGCACGCCGTCGGAGGTTACCATAGTAACCAGGAACCGCGTGCTGTTTTCACGCACTGCTTAGTGTGGTAGTAGCCTGTGCGGTTTAAGGACGCTGGCACGCGCTTGGTTCCGTCTCTCGAGCGGAAACGCGACAACGCAAAAACAAACTGCATGGCTACAGGTTGAAGTGTCGGGTTTGCGTGTGCATATCGCCGCACGTCTGTTTCACGCACGCTCCAAGGAGCCGCGACTTCAACGCACGCGCCACGTGAACCCCAGGAACAAATGGGGCTCCACACACTGCACCAGGCAATGAAAACTTCCATGCGTTACCCGAGTTAAGCGGGCTGCATGCGTGCCCCAGCCCCCTCCTTCACACACACACACACACATGCTCCTTCATCCACAGGCACGCACCATAGCCTAAGCACTCCGACAAAGTGTGTGCCATAGGCTGAAAATCCAGAGAGCGCGTGCATAAATGCACCATGAGGTTATATGCAGAAGTTTCATGTGATGCACTAGATGATAGGAACCGCATGGTTTGGACACACACACACGGACACCATTGATGATGACTGACCACCCCATAGGCTGTTACAAGGTATTCTAGTCAATCAGACACAATCCCAGTTCACGCTCGCGCCACTGAATGCAAAGGTGAGTTTGGAGCAGGGATCCGCACGCTGTCGGGTTCGCTGTGGACTGCAGCACGGGGACACGGGGGGAGAAAATGTTTAGCATCAGCCAATTAGTCCTCCTTAACTTCTCCCTCCATTTTGGTTGTTTGCGATATTGACAAGCAAACGTTCCTCGCGCCGATAGCCCCCTGAACCACACGGAAACACCGTATATAGATACTTTATCTCTTGGCTCCTCCGATGCGATCAGCAGCAAACACGACCCCAACACTGTAACCGACAACTTTTGCAAATCACGTGGTTAAATAAAACTTATACCCCACTTGAACCCAATTTCGGCTTTACGCATAATATGGCACATGCAAAAGGCGATTCCGCCGACAGCACGGTGTTTACTGTCGTCTCGCGTGCACGTATGTGTCAAAATTTCAGCAGCACGAGCGCGGCGTGCATTTTATATTCATTTTTCTTTTTGCCATATTTAAATGCGCGTGCGTTCGCTACGGCTACCCCCGTTCCACCGACGTTATTATATTCAGAGAAAAACTTAAAAACTGAACTAAAATGCCAAACTTTACCCAAACTTTTTACAACTCCAGGATTTCCTCCGTTTGTTGACATTCATTTGCAGTGAACGCGACGTGACAAGACAGAACAACTTAATTTATATTAATTTTCTGTGAATTTCTATCCGCCGCTGCTTTTCTCTCAGGTCCCAAACTGGGCGCTGATTAACGCAAACTTTTTTCCCTAGCTCACCCTCACTCTCATAATTTGAATAACCCCGATATTTTAATTCAAGAACACCGTAACAATTTGCTTAATTTGCGCAAAACTTACCGTGGGAGCCTTAACATCCTTTCTATGGCGTTTTCCTTGACTTTCACCTATTTTCCGAATTTTAATAATTTTTTTCTCATATTTTTTGCTGGACGCGGCGGGCCTGAAAATTGTTTGCTTTCTCCTCTTTCCAGCAGCCATTGTGTAGGCTATGCGCTGCAGAGCAACCAAACTCGTTAGGCCACGCCTACACGCTTGCCCCGCCCCCTTCGTGCTCTGCCATTTGTGTATAACCCTGTCATTTTCATATTTCACTGTCACCCACCGTACCTTTCAGAAAATCAAAATTTTCGTACTCGTCGGCCATTCTGTCAATCGAAATGACTTCGGCTGATTTCTATTTAAAACAATAGGTGGGTTAAAACCGCCAGAGGCTCCAAATTAGTGGCTGGAAGACCTGTCAGTCCACTGGAGAGCTGCCGGTTTATTTTAGTTAGCGCTGCATATTGGACAGAATGTGCTGTCAATCATCCCAAGGGGGCGGGACTGGGGCTGTTTCGTATGCCGTTCAGTGTGCATGAGGGAAAGCTGCTAGGTGTCTCAGTGACTCAGAGATGTGCGTACACACTGCTATTACAACCTGAGTTGCAAGAACCGGTGAGTACAGATATAAAAAAAAAACTTTTTAAAATAGTAAATCAGTGCGATTTAATTGTGATGAGGCACTTCAAGATAAGCACTCTTCAGCTAAGACTTAAGAGCTTAAGAGTCTGAGGCTAACAGCTGCTAAAGCTAATAAGGTTAGGACTCTGACACTGTTGCTTAGATACCTGAGAATGAATGAATTCATATTTTGGATATAAAACCCGAGTAACAGTCTTTGTGGTATTGTTAACCACCCAGCGCAGTGCTTTGGGCGATTTCTGTCCATGCTTGACTACAATAACCTTAGCTTAGCCTGGTGCTCTTCACCTGTTTAATTGGAGGTCAGATTGAATGAATAAAAAGCGCCGCCTCGACAGCAGCACTACAGAACTCCTGCTTTCACTGTTTGGCTGTTTTACAGGTGTGTGAAACCGACTGGTTCATGTTCATTAGTTTATTCACGTTTGAAATGTTCACAGGGTATGTATGAGGGTTTTTTTAAAGACTGAGGAAGATTAGTCGCAGCTGCTCTCTTATCTCTTATCTCTTTGCAACCTGAAACACTGGTCCATTGTTTCTACTTGCTTACCTTTTTTTTTTTACTAATAACCTGGCAAATAAACATAATAAAATATTAATAATATTAATATTAAGCACAAACGTATGAAGTGGCTAAGAAACCCTGCTTGTTTGTGTTTGGATGTTCCTTCTGCTGTCATTTATTGTTTACTATTAGACGCTACACAGTGCTGCTGTTTGTGACCACCTCTACAGGCCACCGTACATCCTGGGGGCGGGGCTTCTTGAACATGGGCGGGGATAGGGGCGGGGAGAAGGAGTAAAAAAAAAGATCAAATCCAAATGAACTATTGCAGATTTAATCTTAGCTCATACACAGTTAAATAGGTTTATACAGGAAATATGTGTGATGTGTTTGCTGATCCTGGTGATAACCAGTTTGTTATTTGAGGCTGTTTTTTTTATCATTCCAGTGAGACCTGTTGTATTGTACGCCATGCTGACGTCACAGGAGGACATTACTACTGAGACAAGAGCTTCTTTTCTCACTCACCATATTCAGTGTAAAAGTAGACCAGAAAGGGAACATTAGGTGTTAAGTCCCAGAATGCAATGCAGTTGTACAGCACACTTTGTAGAGTTTTGACTTTTAGATTTACGAGATGAGGGGCATGATGGCAGTAAGAGCATGACGGTTGATGTTTTGGGAGTTTATCTGTTTGAGCAGGGTGTGACAGAGAGACAGGACTAAAGCTCTGCTGCAGCAGAGTAGAAAAGAAGCCTGATGATATGTTCGACTTGAGCCCACATCTCTAAAGAAAATCAGCAAACACATCAGCTGATTTTGGCCCCTCAACTTGATATTCCTACTGGTCTTCTCGACGAGAGTTTCTCCTCAGTTTACAGTTTACGGAGTGACTGTCTAATCAGCATGGCTGCACGCAGCTTTAGGAGTGTGCCTCAGTGTAGGTTAAGGGTGTATTTTTTTCTGTCCTGAGGAAAATATTTGCAGTGATATTTCCACAATTTTGAATAGTAGTGTAGATTTTCCACAGATGTTAACATGTTTGACATGTAACGCAAAGTTATTACGTAGTAATAACACGTAAAGACTGCTCGAGTTGAAGGTAGGTTTAGGGTCTGCTTTGCATCGTCACTGCAACTGTAGCAAGCGTTACTAGTACTGCTACCAAACACACCACTGTAGAAGATTGTTTATGTTGTCTATGTTTCACAGACAACTGTACCTGTGTACCTGTGAAAAATGTGCCACACATTCAGCGTAACTGATCTACATAATGGGCAGCATGGTGACGTAGTGGGTAGCAAGAAGCACCCGAGTTCGGTTCCCGGGTCAGCTCAGGGTCCTTCCTGTGTGGGGTTTGCCTCTTCTCCCCTTGTGTGTGCATGGGTTTCCTCTGGGAGCTCTGGCTTCCTCCTACAGTCCAAAGACATGTAGTCAGGCAAATTGGAGACACTAAATTGCCCCTGTGTGTGTGTGTGTGTGTGTCTGTCTTTTCTGCGATGGACTGGTGACCTGTCCCTGCCCTCCGCCCTGTAAGCACCAGGATATGCTCTGGCACCCGACCACCTCACAGCCCAGCAGTAGGATAAGCTAATTAGATAACGAATGAATAAGCTACACAATAATTTCTTAAGAAAACCATAGAAGGCATAGAAGACCAGTAATATGTTGCTTTGCACAACTTCTAAAGATCTAAAGTGACCCTTTGTTTGGCACGATGACACTGGATTTGGACGTAAATGTGACCACATGTCTTGTGTTTCAGTTCACACGGACCACGGATGAGTCTGAAGGATGAGCACCAAGTCGAGTGTTGGAAAAGTTCGGAATGCAGACAACAACCCCTGTATAGAGGTCAGGTTATGAGTTATGGCCTGGTATGCTTCTTTTTCCTCATATAGGATTTTTCAGTTTCTTATCAAGCTTTCGACTGGTTATTTCAAGTGCACTGTATGGCAGATAAACGCAGTGCCAGCCGAGAGTCAATGGAGACAGCATGGCTGTTCAGCACTCTTGTTATATTTGTTTGTTTCCTTTAGTTTTATTTATTTGCTTTTTGCTTATTTGTCTTCTTATCAGGTTTCCCTCCTTATATGGCTTTGCTGCTATCCAGGCTGTCATTGTGAATGCAATATTGTGTTAATACAGTACCAGTCAAAAGTTTGGACACACCTTTAATTCAGTGGTTTTCATTATTTTAACATTTTCTGTTTTGTAGATTAATACTAAAGTCATCCAAACTATGAAGAAATACATCTGGAATTATTTAGTAAACAAAAAAGTGTTAAA
>JAOVVG010000044.1:15295476-15309450 GCA_028566375.1 Leptodoras nelsoni | reverse complement strand
TCTACTGCTCATCCCACAAATGCATGTTCCTTACAAATGTGGCACCATTTAAAAGGGAAATTAACAGGCTTTCCAACGGATTATTGTTACAATAACGAAATAATCTACCAAACACAAATGTATAAAGCAATCAAAGAAATCACAAAGGAAATTCACCACGGTGGACACAGGGACGGAAACAGTATGTGAAAGACGGGTTTTTCCTACTGGTCTTGTTACCTTTACTTTATCTGACTGCATCTAGGAGAAAGACCAAGGCTAGTAGAAAAGCATGGATGTAGTTGTAGTCACCTGAAAAAAGTAGCTACTTTTTATTATGTGAGCGTAATATCAGACTTTTAGCTTGATTATTTTTCTTTAAATTGTTAAAAAGTTTTTGGGGTAAAATATGTTTTACATTGATAATGTTTGTTATTGATGTTAAAACCTACTAGGGAGAAAGGAGTGTCGTATTCCAGCTGGAGGTGCCCACAAAAACAGAAGATGTTGTCCAGACATTGCTGCAGGTTGTTGTTACGGTTTCTGCAGCTTAATTTTTGGCAGTGGTTGCTTAACTGTGTTTGCTTTATCAGTCTGTTTCATTTCTGCAGTTATATAGAGCATCATGTCTGGACAAGCTGGGGGACCAGACAGCTATGGTATGTCCAGTTACACACATGTCCTCTCAGCCACCTGAGGCTACTGAGAGACATACAAAAAATGTATAAAGCACAGTAATAATAATTGTGTGTGTGTGATTTTTCTAGATTGCTGCGAACTTGCAATCCAGGCTGGCGAGAACATCTTTTGACAAGAACAAGTTAGTCATCTTTGCATACTCATTTCACCTGACACTCATTTCACAGCGCCTGGGGCACCAATGGGGTTTAGGTGCTTTGCTCAAGGGCACTTCAGCCAAGTCCTGACGGCCACGGGAATCGAACCCTTCTGATCATGGGGCAGACAGCCTAACCACAAGAGCACGACTTCCCCCCTATAGGAATCCAAAAATCTTAAAGACACTAAAATCAGTATTTTTTGCCCAGTTTGGTCTTAACAATTCCCATTCACTAGTTAACTATAACTATCCAGAAGCATAGCACATGCATCATCTGAAATACAGGAAGCCAGCCTAGTGGATCTTTTCAAGTTCATGCTGTGTCATGATGTCGCAAAACACACCTGGGAGAAGCGTTCTCTTCAACAAATATGAGCATGTAGACACTTACAATTGGCTAGTGTTGCTGTGATGGACAGGAGAGAGGTTACAGCTGCACAGCTAATGTTGAATCCTGGCTTTGGATGACTGTGCCATAAATTTGAACTCACAATCTTCCGGTGATAAAGTAGCCTGACTTGCACTTTATGGACAAAAGTATTAGGACGCACCTCTTAATCATTGAATTCAAGTGTTTCATTTAATCCCATTGCCACAGGCTATAAAATCAGGCACCTAGCCATACAGTCTGCCTTTACAAGCATTAGTGAAAGAATGGGTCACTCTAAAGTGCACACTGAATCCGAGTGTGGGTCTGTAATAGGATGCTACCTATGCAACAAGTCAGTTTGTGAAATTTCTTCCCTCCTGGATATTCCACAATCAAATGTGAGTGGTATTATCGAAATGTGGATGTGTTTAGGAGCCGCAGCAGCTCAGACACGAAGTGGCAGACCATATAAAGTTACAGAGCGGGGTCGTCTGAGGCACACAGCACATTAAAGTAGCCAGTCCTCTGCTGACTCAATGCCTGCAGAATTCCAAACGTCTCTGCCATTAATATCAGCACAAAAAGCTGATATTGTAGATTTTCATGGCCGAGCAGCTGCATGCAAGCCTTACATCACCAAGCACAAAGCCACGCGTCAGGTGGAGTGGAGTAAAGCACACCGCCACTCTGAAGCAGTGGAAATGTGCTCTGTGGAGTGACAAATCACACGTCTCTGTCTGGCAGTCTGATGGACGAGTCTGGGTTTGGTGAATCCCAGGAGAGCGTTACCTGTCTGACTGCATTGCACCAACTGTAAAGTTAGGTGGAGGAGGCATAATGCTATGGGGTTGTTTTTCAGGGGTTAGTGCCCCTTACTTTCAGTGAAGGGAAATTTAATGCCAAGACAATTGTGACAATTTAGACAATTGTGTGCATCCAACTCTGTGGAAACAGTCACTGTTCTATTAAGTCCATTAAGGCATGGTTGGGTGAGATCGGTGTGGAAGAACTGGACTGGCCCACACAGAGCGCTGACCTCAACCCCATCAAATACCTTTGGGATAAGCTAGAATGGAGATTGTGAGCCAGGATCTTGTTTAACATCAGTATCTAACCTCACAAATGCTCTTCTGGATGAATGGACAAAAATTAATGAGAGATAACAACATTTGAATTAATTTGTCATTTCATGACAAATGCTTTGCAGCCAATGGTGGTCTGGTAAAATTGCTTTCCTGGTCTTGTTTTTTGATAAGACAAGCTTGTACCACTGAGCGATAAACAGCTGATCACAGTTCACCTGACACTCTGTGTTGGATGTTCCTGACTGGTCTTACAGGAGCAGTTGCTCTCAATTTCTTGCTCTATCAGTAACCAAGCCATGCAGTTTTTAAAGACCTTGTACAAAGCATTAGGGACGTGTACATTAGAGGTACATGATAGGCTGCCATACTGCATATGATTTGATTTGATATCGAACACACATCCTGATTGTGTGCTTGGTAGCTTCCTGTTTCAGGTTCTGTGTAGTGAGCGTTAGATTATAAACACTCAGGGTTGCTAAAGGAACAACGTTGGACTGTTAAACATGACCATTTGCTCATAGAGAGAGGTCCTGGGCTCAACTGATGGTCGAGCCCCCACATGGGTCGTTCCCCTGATATCTAGGGGGTATTAGGGGTGTAACAACTGGGTGAAAAAATGATGTGACAGAGCGACAGCTGGTATAGAATAGCATTATTCTTTACTGGTGCTTGTTAAAATGTGAGGGTGTTATTTACAATAAACCAAAAAGAATATGTCACAGCCAGTACCGCAACCTGCTCTTTATGGTGGACGGTGAATGGTGCCAAAGAAAAGAACACAAAATGGTTTACCAAACCCTAACCTAACAAAAAATTACAGTTTGTGGCACCCGCCCCTAACCTAGTGTGTGATAGTTGTGAACCCTGGACCTGAATCCGCTTATAAGTTACTTTGGTTGAAAGCATCTACCAGATGAATGAATATCAGAGCACAGCTTCTTGTATAACCCAGGAATCTCTGTCTGTCCATTCATTGAGATTGAGTTACAAAGCAATCAACACACCCCACAGTTGATAACAATATATATATATTTAATAAATTGTACTTCAGTTAGCTGCTTGACCACTTTGCTGGCATTATGTGTATACATATCAGCTGGTTGTCCTGTTTCACAGGTGATTACTGTACATAGTCAAAATACAGCGTTGTAGGTTGTGTGTGTGTGTGTGTGTGTAACGACTTTTAAATTTGTGCAGCTTTCAGAGTGTGTCTGAGCGGCCACATATGGAGTGTAAGGCTGAGATGGTGACCCCTCTGGTGACCAACCCTGGCCACGTCTGCATCACAGACCATAACCTGTACTTCCAGCCCCTTAATAGTTACCCTGTGAGTTACCTGTGCAGTGGATTTTTTTCTTCAGATTTTAATACATTGGTAATCAATGCCTTTAATATTTGTACACGTGTGTGTGCGTGTGCATGGGGACAGGATTCAGTGGTGCACATCGGGCTCCACAGCGTTCGGCGCATCTACAAAAGAAGACATGGCCTGAGACCGCTGGTAAGTGTGTATAGTGTGTGTATAGTTTGTACTGTATATAGGGTTTCATTAGACGTTCCGTGTTCATGACTGTGTTAATGTGTTTTGTGTGTGTGTGGGTGTGTTTTAGGGGCTGGAAGTGTTTTGTACAGAGGATGATCTGTGTTCAGATATCTACCTAAAGTTTTACAATACTGAAGACAGGGACGAACTTTACTACTACATCGGCACTTTCCTAGGTATGTTAAACACACCAATGTCTTCCAGGGTGTCGGTATAAAGATCTATAGAAGTATCTTTGTTCTTGTATATACAGTACTGTGCAAAAGCCTTAGGATTCCTAAAAAAAATTAAGAAAAATGTTTGTATATCAGTAAGGAAAGCAAAACATTACACAACGGACCACTATTTAGACAAAAAACATAATGAACATAAAGTCTGCTGGGTTTTGCATGCAGAAAAAGAAGCAAGTGTGACAGTGTGTCAAAGTCTCCAGAAGAGCTGTGGCAGATTCTCCAAGATGCTCAGTAAAATTCAAAAGCTAATTTCCTTGCACACATTGTACCTAGGAACACCGTTTAAGAAAAAAGGCACCAAATATTGACTGTTTACCACACTTTATTCTGTTTTCTTTTATGTAGAAATATCTTCATTATTTTTATGGCATCTTTGCTTTTCAGCGAGTCTTTGCATGTGCTTACTGTGCTTCTGCATCGTACTGTACAGTAATTAGCTGGTAAGATTTACTGAGCGTCTTGGAGAATCTGCTACAGCTCTTCTGGAGACTTTGACTGTCACACTTACTTCTTTTTTGCATTCAAATCCCATCAGCATTCATTATTATTATTATTATTATTACTATTATTACTATTATTATTATTTTTGGCTGAAAAGTGGTCTATTATGTAATATGCATTTTGTAATGACTCAATAATGCAGAAGTCATCAAAATAAACATCTATATACAAATTTGTATTTTAAAGGGGGGGCCTAAACTTTTTGCACTGCACTGTACTGTTCAACGTATGTTTTCATTATAAGTCCTAGCAAAAAAGCATAAAGTGTTTTTAAAATATGTTAATATTGATTGTGTGTGTGTGTGTGTGTGTGTGTGTTTGTGTTTGAGACAGAGAACCACATAGCGGAGCACACAGCAGAGAGTTACATGCTGCAGTGGCAGAGAGGCCACATCTCCAACTATCAGTACCTGCTGCACCTTAACAACCTGGCAGACCGCAGTGTGAACGACCTCTCACAGTATCCTGTGTTTCCTTGGGTCCTCAGTGACTACACCAGCCCACAGTTAGGTAAGCCTTACACTCACACAAACAGCTTGGTTTAGCATGACTGCATAAACCAGTTCCAATCACAGAAATGACTAAGTGCGTGTACAGCACAGCACAGCTGATTTGCATGTAGACACACCCACAAAAGTCCATAAAAAAGTCAAGTGCACATAAAAGACAGCTGAGAGTATTACTGTCTACGTGTTACATACTACTAAACGGTTGTAAAGCCCGAAAAGCAGAAGGGGAAGTTTTCTTTGACTCGAAATGAAAAATTAAGGTTAAGAATGAAAAACGGAAGTGAAAATGACTTTACTACACTATTACATCAGAAAACCTGCTTAATAATATACATATAATATTAATAATTAACAAAATCAGCGCTTGATTTGATGACTATGTATTGTTCATGACTATGTACAGGCACACCAGCACGTCCTCTTAATTTACCTCTTAATTGTTCTTTTGTGTTGGCTCACTTTCTTTAATTAATGCCAGTAATATAAAATTCACAAAAATGTTTACCTGTCTAGTATTGGTGAGTCTGTGCCCACTGCAGTCTCAGCTTTCTGTTCTCGGCTGACAGACCTGGAACCTATAGTGCTAATGTCTTGCTGTATGCTTGTTTCTGTTAGATCTGTTGAACCCTGCCTCTTTTCGGGACCTCAGTAAACCCATAGGAGCTTTAAACAGAGAGAGACTGGAAAGGCTGCTGGTAAGGACGATACACTTCCACTAACATCCAACTCTGAAGTTTATTAGCATGGATTTAAATCTTACCCAAGCCTGAAAAGTTCTTCCAGATAGTGAATATTTTAGGCTTCATCCTAAAAAAAGGTCAGATTAAGTAATAAATTGCTCTCTGCCACTTCTAAAATCAATATAGTGAGATTAGTGTTACAGCTCGTCTCTATACAGCATGCGCGCATTAGACGCTGTAATAGGAAATCTGACTCAAAGCTCAGTGCTTTACAGATTCATCACTCCTGCACTCCTGGAAAAAGCTCAGTGACTTCACTTCGCTAGCTGCTATATGAGCTGTAGTCTCAAGGCTTAGGTGCTCCGTCTACGGACTATAGAACATCTGATAGCTTTCCACGTGTCCGTGCTTCAGGTTCCACGGAGAAACAAACAGATACATTGAGCTTTTCTGAGCAGTACTGAATAAACTTTTTTACAGTTCTTAACTACTTAGAGTCTCTGCAGTTCCTGTAACTGGCCTAACAGCAGCAACTGGAGACTGACTGAAGGTTTTGACATTGACTTCAAGCATTACAGCACACACTTGCACGCATACTGTACATGAACACACACCCTGGCAAACATACTCTTTGTGTATCTTGTGAGTGGACTGCAGTGTGAGTTTGTTCATCTTGCTTCAGTCAACTTTCCTCTGTCAGATCTTTAAACGATTCCATACAGGGAGAACCGGTATATAAACAGTATACACTTGGTTTTAGCTAATTATGTTGTTCAGAGACGTTCAAATCAAATTGCTGATTAGCCATGAACTAAAAGGAGGTTCTCAAGGTGTTTATTTGCCAAACAGTACCAGACTCTGCAGAGGTCTGGCTTAAAAGATAGTATGAGCTGTGGCAGTGCCTAGTCAGTAACAGACTAAATCTGCTTTTTTTTTGCACATGATTTTTCATTTTACCATGTTCCTTTTTCATGTGCTTGTGGAATTCTCAATCTTCTACCAACTTTGGCCCATAGTGACAATGTCTAGTTTTTTTTTTAACCATGAATACTGTTCTGACAGGCCTGGTTTATAATTCTGTGCAGTGTTCGAAAGTCACTGAGTACATTTATTCAAGTACTGTACTTAAATGCAATTTTGAAGTTCTTGTACTTTACTTGATAAGTTGTATTTTATGCTACTTTAAATATACAGTATATCCATTCCATTACGTTTCAGAGGGAAATAATGTACCTTCTAGATTTTACACAATATATAACAAGCTTTTCAAATGCAACACGGTGATAAAGATTAAACCAGTGATTTTCAGCTCTTTGGCTTCTGACACTTCTACCAGTGCTTCCACAAAAATTCACCAGTATAATTTTTTCCCTCTAAATTTCTCACATGGTTTCATTTTCGAGAAATGGTTTAGAGATTCAAGAAATGTAAAGATTGTTCAGTATCTCATCAAAAATAAAAAAGATTAAATCGAATGATGTCTTATATAATAGTGCACCAGTCAGAGTGACCAAACTAGTACTTTTATTTTAATAATTTAACCTTATTTTTCTGCTTTTTTTTTACAGTGCTGTGAAAATGTATTTTTCACATGTATTATTCTATTTTAGAAGAAATAGAAATAGAAGAAATTGAGAACGGGGCAAATACTTTGTCATGGCACTGTGTGTGCTTTTATTTAATTACGTTTTTGCAAGCAGTGTTTTTCATCTTGCCATTTCATCATGGAGTATTTTTAATGTAGCTGTTTTGGTACCATTAAGTGAAGGATTTAAATACATCTTCCGTTTGGTTCTGTGTTGATGTATTTGTGAGTGTGTTGTGTATAAAATGTCCACTGGGGGGCAGGATATGAAAAATTCAAGTTGTGTGTTTCACTGTAGAACGAATTTAGAATAAGACTGATACTACTTGCTATAGCTGGACACCTCTGTCTCTCTCTGTCTGTCTGTCTCTCTCTCTCTCTCTCTCTCTGTTATCTCACTGCACATCAGCACTTTCTGAGTGCTCTTTGTGCTTGTTGTAGTGCCATATCAGAGCGATGACACTTTCAATCAGATTAAAGGATTATATTAGCAGTATCACTCTTCAGCCCTTGAAAGAAGGATTACAGTGTCTCAGTACATCATTTTTCTAAATAGACTTCTCTGGGAATGATAAAGGATCCAAATCATAAGCAACCTACTTGTAAATAAATGTTCAAGATTGTATTAAATAGATTCTAGTGTATTAGTGTAATGTATGTTATACTGAGTTTGGCTGATTATTTGTGCTGTTATTCCCTGACTTGAATGTGTTAATGAACGCAACCTTGACCTTTTTTTCTGTCTTCTGTGTGTGTATGAATGTCTGTTACAGGAGCGTTATAAGGACATGCCTGAACCTCGTTTCATGTATGGCAGTCATTACTCCTCTCCTGGATACGTCCTGTTCTACCTTGTGAGAATGGGTGAGTCTCACATACCCCTTTTCCACTGAGGTAGTTCCAGGGCTATTTGGAACTGGTGCCTAAGATCAAAGCACGACAGCCAAAGAACCAGACGTCTGGCAGGAAAACTGGTTCCAGAGCAGCACCTAACACTTTGCTGGTTTAGAACCAAGAACCGCTTTCGATAGGGGCTAGAGGCGAGATTATCGTAACTGACAAAAGCAACTAAAACAGATATAGTGTAGCATCTAGTCTGCCTAACTGTAATACAAACAAGAAGAATGGACATTGAAGTTGAAGTTGCAGTGGTCTGTTTTATGAGA
This sequence comes from Leptodoras nelsoni, assembly GCA_028566375.1. Taxonomy (NCBI): domain Eukaryota; kingdom Metazoa; phylum Chordata; class Actinopteri; order Siluriformes; family Doradidae; genus Leptodoras; species Leptodoras nelsoni. The sequence continues at coordinate 15,300,961 of JAOVVG010000044.1, read as the reverse complement.
CTTGTTGTTGTGCTTGGCACTAGCATTCCTGGGAAAGTGACATACAGACATGTACAGGGACATAATTACCTGGCTCTGTGGTGGCTCTCTAGTAAGTTAAACCAACTCCAGATCAGCACTAGCAACTCGATTGCATTGGTGGAACAGGGGTCACACAGGCTTCGTGTTCCTCACACACTGCTGATTTTCACTCACTCGCTCTCTCTCTCTCTCTCTCTCTCTCTCTCATTCTCTCTCTCTGTGTTTGCTTCTTCTCTGAAGCCCCAGAGCACATGCTGTGCTTGCAGAACGGCCGTTATGACCACGCAGACCGCATGTTCAACAGGTACTTTCATCATACTCACTTAAAATATACTGTGCCATTAAAGTATTTGCCCCCTTTTTGCTTATTTGTCATATTTAAAAGTGCTCGAATACTGATGTGAAACAAAGTCACTGAAATCTACCAGTCACTGAAATCTACCAGTCTGGAAAGGCTGAGGCTGAGGCTCTGGGACTCCAGTGAACCACAAATGTAGAGAGCAACTTGGAGCAGTGGCGAACCTTTGCAGGAGTGGCCGTCCTACCAAACTTTCACCAAGAGCATATAGACAACTCACCCAGAGAACCCCGACAAGCATCTAAAGAACAATCAATGTACATGATTCAACAATAAGAAAGACATGGGGCAAAAATGGCATCCATGGGAGAGTTGCAAGGCACAAACCACTGCTGACAAAAAAAGAACACAAAGGCTCATCTCATTTGTCAGACAACATCTAGATGACCTGTTTTTTGGGGATGATATTCTGTGGACTGATGAGTCAAAGTTGGAGCATTTTGGAAGACAGGAGTATTATCTTACAGTTACATCTGGCATAAAGGTAACAGCATAAGAACATCATCGAACTGGGACTGCTTTGCATCTGCCGGACCTAGACAAATTGTCATAACTGATGGAACCATGAATTCTGCTCTCTATCAGAAAATCATGATCTGTTGGGTTATACAGCAGGACAATAATTTGAAGTATACAAGCAAGTCCACCTCTGATTGGTTTAAAAGAAAGAAAATTAAGGTTTTGGAGTGACTTGTAACCTATTGAGATGCTGTGGAAAGACCTTGAATGGGCAGTTCATGTCTGAAAACCCTCCAGTGTAGCTGAAATAAAACCACTCTGCAGAGAAGAGTGGGCCAGAATTCCTCCACAGGGATGTAAAAGGCTCATCACAAGTTGAGGATGGTACAACCAGTTACTAGGATTTGGAGGCAATTACTTTTTCACATGGGTGATATAGGTTTTGAATAAATTTTCAAAACCTATATCTTCAGTAAATGGAATGATCAGTTAAAGGCTGCATTTTGTGTTTACTCCTGTTGTCTGTATCTTATAGTACAATTAATTTGATGATCTGAAACCTTGACAAAGTAGCAGAAATAGAAGAAACTGGGAAGGGGGAAACACTTTTTCACAGCACTGTATAAACACAATACTTTCATTCATTTGTAACACAAATTGCATTTTTTTGTTCTTTAATCCTGAGTGTGTAGTATTGGAGATACCTGGAAGAACTGTTTAGAGGGAGGAACTGATTTTAAAGAGGTGAGAGGCCTGGATGTGGTGATCAGCAAATAGTTTCAAACTAAACCTTCTTCATACACAGCAGCATTTACGTGTTTGTGTGTGTGTGTGCATGTGTGTTTCAGCTGATTCCTGAGTTCTATGGAACAGACGGCAGTTTTCTGAAGAATATGCTGGGTTTAAATCTCGGTCGGAGGCAGGGTGGTGGGCAAGTCGGAGATGTGGAGCTTCCTCTCTGGGCCTCAGGTAGTCTGAAATCATCAGTAAAATACTTCCGTACTGATCATATCTGTGTATCTGGAAGGACATTTGAAGATTTGATAAGACTCCATCGTCAGAAATGGCAGTTAGTTGATTTCATGGGCTGAAGAACATAAGGTTAAGGAATCAAAGAGGCATTCAATTACAGTATTGGAATGCAAACGAATTCCAATGCATGATGTTATTTCTGATATCATTGCATATCATTTATCAGCAGGTGCAGATGAAAAATGATAGTAGAAATCCTTCTGAAAACCTTTAAGGGACAGCCTGTACACACCGGGCTGTGCCGAAAAAAGTAGACATGATAGTAGACATAAAGTAGGCGATGATGATCTTTTAGTCCTCCTCCTCACTCGACCAATGAAGAGGAGATTTTCTGTACATTCTATTTTACACGGCAGAGAAAGCGAAGGGGAGGTCCACTGTCTCGTACAGGAGCAGAAGCTGTACCACAGCCGGGTCCAGACATATTTTAGGATGTCCATGGGACAGTCCTAGACATCAGTTCTTGGGATGCTAGCATTGCATCTGAGGAGGCAGAGGAACAGCTACTGGACCCTGTTGACCGAGAGCAGTCTGTGTGAGGCAGGCTAAGTTGTTGTACAGCCTAAGCTGTTATAGGGTACGTTTCCACCATTGTTGTTGTGACGTGACGTCCGTTTTGTGCTACAAAAGCTCAGAAATGTGTTCCTGGTGCAGAAAAAAGTCACTTTTTTGCTGTTTACTTTTCCATGTGAAAGTAATCATGTTAAAAAGAACAGTTTGAAAAAATATGTTGATTTGTGAAATAATCTGTGAAATTTGTGAAATCAGATTCATGAAATTTCATTTTAAGGACATTAAAATCACTCTCTCTCTCTCTTTCTCTCTTTCTTCTTCTCTCTCTCTTTCTCTTTCCATTCCTATGTCTGTGTGTAGATGTGGAAGACTTTTTGCAGAAGATGCGCTCTGCGTTGGAGAGTCAGTGTGTGTCAGAGCACTTGCACGAGTGGATCAATTTGATCTTTGGTTACAAACAGAGAGGGAGTGAAGCTGTTGCAGCCCACAATGGTACATACATGCACTCACACACACACACACGCACACACACACTCACACACAGTGATTTTTTTTTTTCTGTAAGCACATGCATACAGAAGCACTACAAATTTGGCACCTTGAGAAATGCATGACAGAGATGAATACATTTAATTTAACTGTATGTCTTTTTTTTTTGCTTCCAGTTTTTCATCCATTAACATATGAGGGTGGCATCGACTGTGACAGGTAACTAATCACTAACATTGATTCCTCTTGATTATTTCATTATTAACACATTATTTATCATTTATCTTGCTGTTATTTATAACAGTATAACTCTGTGTGTTTTTTGTTTGTCTGTGTGCATTCGTATTGTGTAGTATTGAGGACCCAGATCAGAAGATAGCGATGCTAACACAGATTCTGGAGTTCGGTCAGACTCCCCGACAGCTTTTCACCAAACCTCATCCTCAACGCATCACACCCCGATTCCACAACATCTCGGCAGGGACAAGCCTCAGCACGTCGCCCAATGACCTCTCGCCAGGTTCAGTACCAATTTCTCAATTGATTAACACACATCACATAGATCGAGTAAAATTCCTCTGGTTCAGTTCAACGAAGTATAAGCTCATGCACAGTACTATGCTGAAGTCTTACTCACCCTGTTATTTTTAGGAACATCTTTTGTTACTGATGTTTTTTTTTATTCTGCATTATTGAGTCAGTACAAAAAGATTTTATATTTCCAAATGTTACTTTTCCAACAAAAAATTAAATGTCAGTAATGAAAGCAACACGTTACATAACGGAGCACTTTTCAGAAAAAAGACTTTTTGCATGTAAAAAAAAGAAGGAAGTGTGACGGTCAAAGTCTCCAGAAGAGCTGTGGCAGATTCTCCAAGACACTCAGTAAGACTTAAAAGCTAATATCCTTACAAAACCACACACATTGTGAAACACCTGAGAACACTTTAAGAAAAAGGCACAGTAAATATCAACTTCCTTTAGTTTATTACTGTTTACTGCACTTTATAGTGTTTTCTTATATATAGAAACATCTTCACATTTTTTTCGAGGACACATTTTTTATTGTGCTTTACAGCGAGTCTTAACATGCATGTGCCTAAGACTTCTGCATCGTACTGTACAGTGATCAGCTGGTAAGTTTTACTGAGCGTCTTGGAGAATCTGTCACAGCTCTTCTGCTCAGTTATGTACTGTTTGACAAATAAGCACTCCTGCTGTTTCATTGGTGATCAGCCAATTCACTGCGAACTTCTCTAAACAACCTAATTAACTAAAACCCAGTGTATACTAACGTACGTGTCCATATTCAGGTTCTCCCAGTATGGAATCGTTTGAGGACCTGACAGAGGAAAGTAAGACGCTTGCCTGGAGCAACATGAACAAACTCGCGCTGCAGTCTTGTCATAAGATCCACAAAGAGTACGTATGCCCTTGTTTATTCTTCTCTGTTTGGGTGTGTAGGCTCTGTACATGTGCAAGTGTGTGTTATGTTGAAATCATCTAATTGTCCCTTTCAGCCCAGTGACAGGAATTGCAGTGACTCTAAATGGTCTGTCCATTTTCACAACGTCTCAAGGTAGAGGATCACCACTGCAAGCACTAGATAATCTCTAATGGTCACTGGGTTTGACTTAAAAAGACCTCTTCTTCATTTATATTACAGACTCTACCTTAAAGATGTTTTCTAAAGAAGGCAATGCACTACAGAGGAGTGTGTCTTTCTCCAACATGGTAATCAGGTTTAATGCTTTTAAAACGTTTCTCACATCAAGTTTTACCATTCTTTGTTTAATGAGATGTAATAGACATCTTATACGTTGTTGAAAAGACTGTAGTGTGACTGTGTGCGCTATACCAAAATGAAGCCTGTTTACCATCACCACACTTTTTTTTTTCCTGTTTCTGCTTTAATAATGAATTGCTTAAAGATGTAGTGTTTAGGATTTAGCTCTCCTTCACTCCTCCCTTTCCAGCCATGTACTGTATATAATCTACAGTGGCTGGCAGGTACCAGTAGAAAATTCCAAAATGTCATAATCTGTAGCCACATTGAGTAACCTGCCAAGTAATGAGATTACTTTAGCTAGATAAGTGGAAATTGCTCATGATAATGACTGTTATTACTGTTGCTCTGGCATCGCAGTAGCTCGATAAACTTTACATTTGCAGAGAGTCATTCTGGTCAGTGCTGCACACTGTCTGTGTGTACTCCTGAATGTCTGTCCGAGCGTGGCGCCTTTCTTTCCTCTGCACACATGAAGCGCAGTGAAAGACAAAGAGGAGCTCTCAAGAGCCTGTGTTGTCCAGTCTGGGCTGCTGTAGAGAAACCTGACGGTGCGTCGAGGTAGGGCCTGTGGAGGGCGACCTGCTCCGATGTAGATACAAAGGGTTCAATCTGAGCTAATGAATGCACAAAGATTCATCCTTATAAATATAATTATGAATGTTCTATTTCCATTTGATAATAGATCCCAGTAAAATCCTCCATGCTGCACCTTTAATGTTAATGCAAATAGTAAACTTAATAGCACCGTCGCCTCACAGCAAGAATGTCCTGGGTTCGATCCCCGGGTGGGGCGGTCTGGGTCCTTTCTGTGTGGAGTCTGCATG